>NW_017548020.1:5133389-5199832 GCF_001854935.1 Bemisia tabaci | reverse complement strand
CCTCCACCCACCACAACCACGCCCCCTCGCCGCAGCGCAGCGCATCTCCCCGTCCTGCAGACCGGAGTGACCGTTCCGTCCCCCCGGCCTCATCCGACTTCAATGCCCGATGCAGCTCAGACAGAATGTGACCTTTGCAATTGAATCCCAACCTTGAGTCTTTATTAATCATTGCCGCCCCCCTCGCCCCCCCCCCCATCTCGGCTGTCCGTTCCCCTTTCCACGGGTCGCCCTCGCGAACGGGCTCAATTCAAATTTATGACCTAAAACAATTGTTCAAGTTCCTGACCCATCTCCCGCCAGGGCGAGGCGCGGTCGAGGGGAGGGCGGGGGGGGGAGCTGGAAACGAGGGATCAAGGGGCTAGGCGTTGACATTGGCAGGATCGGGTCTCCTTGAACTGCACATGGTTAAATGATGTGCACGCCGTAATTTTGCACTCTGCACCGCGTTCTCCGGGGATTGTATTTCGCTCCCAGCTCCGCGTCCGAAAGCGAGAGTCCACGCTCTACTCCTCTCGTCCGGTTTTTTTTTTTTTTTTTTTTTTTTTTTTTTTTTTTTTTTTATGCCGCGACAGAAACTGCCGACTGTGAAATAAAAAGGTCCTCTTGGTGGGTTGCATTACACCGGGAAAAATTCAGGCCCTGCCGTGTGAACCGAATCTAGTTTACGGACTGAGATGAAGAGAAGCATCGGTATAACAGCATTCCGCCATTTTGTTTTTAGCTGTTGGAGGATGGGGACCTACGTCACAAAAGCGTTAAGAGGGGAGGGGGTCGAAAAATTCGAAAATCAGCGTTACGGTTTTTTTGAGCGGCCACTGAACTCCATGGTCTATTTGCAATTGCAATATGTGGTATTTTATCGATAACTTTCATTGCAAAATATCGGCAATAATTACCTTTTTTTTTGGGGCAATATGCACGGCTAATAAATGCATCGTCATTTCACTTTCAATTTTTCAGTGTAGGCAATAGCAAATTCTGCATCATGGAATCTACAAGCATAAAATTGTAATTCAAATGTGAATAACGGAAATTATTTGTAGTGCGTATATTAGAAAAAAGATGCGCTTCACTTTCAATTTTCAGTGTCGGCAATAAAAAATCCTCCATTTTGGCATCCGCAAGCATAAAATTGTAATTCAAATTTGAATACTGGAAATTATTCGAGCGCGTATTGAGAAAAAAAAGTTGCGTGATTTTATAAAAAAAAATTCGCTTCGCAGTCACTGCCATGTATTATTCCACACTGGTTTACGCTAATTACCCGACGAGCGGGGGCGGGGGTGGGGGGGGGTGTGATAAATTAAATTCAAAATCTGTTTCCGGCCACGCTTGTGGATTCCCATGAAATCCGCTCCGTTTTGGGTGATCCAGAGCTGAAAATTACCTCTGTTCGTTCCCGCGCTCCTGACTAACCCGAGAGGGGGGGGCACACATGAACTTGGTATTCTGCCGTGCTTAGGGAAAACGCCGTATGAGCCTTCAGGCGTTGCCAAATTTCATTAGATAAAACACGAATTTCCTGGTTAACTTATGAATATTTTTCTTCCAATTTTCCGGATAATTTCGTTTTCAATTTCACCTAAAGTTCCTGAAAATATCAAGTAAAAATATTCATTTTTCCCCGCAAAAATTAGCATTTTATGAGAGGAATTTTGAAATCTCTGGAATGTTCATGCGGCGTTTCTCCCTAGCACGGCGGTATTAGTGCAGTAATGGGCCGGAGGCCGAGTCCGAAGCTGGAGGCTAGAGAGAGCATTCCGTTCCTCTAATTACTATTTTTTACGATGCCGCGAGCCATTACATTAATTGGCGGCCGCTCGGTTTTTAATCATCTCATTTGTCGTTCAATCATCGTTCGCCGGAGGAAGGAAATCCCTTGTTATTCTATTTGTTTCTCGCCCCGTAATCTTCGGTTGTTGGTGCGGCCGCCTCCACTGACGTATGGGTGGTGACTTTTCAAAATTACCCTTTACTCCTATGAATTATTTCATCACCGATTTTGGAGAGGAAAATAATGTGCATCATGGAGAGGGTTCAGTCTGTACAGTGTGATTCAAAGGAAGTACATAAACAGTGAACCCTGGAAAAGAGAGTCTCTTGGATCCAGAGTTCAGGCTCTTAAAAAAGTTGACAAGAAAAAATACTTTTGACACAGCCACATTTCTTCTTAAATCAAAAAGATCCGCTTAGATTTAGAGGTCCGAAAATCCGGTTGAATCAAGAGTATTTCATCTTGTCAATTTTTTTAAGAGTCAGGGCTGTGGATCCGATGAACTTTTTTCCAGTGAATGCCATTGAACAGATTTCACCCAAGAGTTTTAAATTGTCGAAATAAAGAATGAGGAAGAGGATGATATCTTTGCGCTGGGTCCGCCTCCGCACCATTCTGAAAGGAAATCAAAGCCGAAAATTAGAATTGCAGCTACCGTGAACTTTGGTGAGTTTCAGTGCCAGACTGGAAGAGGCTAGGGGTAGTAATGCTCAGCTCATGCATTGGAAAGTGTCCATTGTAATTCTAATTCTAATTTTTGGCTTTTTTGGCTTTGATTTTGCTTCAAAATACTTAGGATCAACCTTTATTTTATCATGCAAACGTCAAGTACATTATCAGAGCATTTTTTTAGTGTTATGTTTCTCTGTTAAGGAAGAATATAGTGGGGAAACATGGACGCTCTGGTTGGGTGAGAGGTTTTGAATATTCTCAGGGAGCCAAAAATTATGAGGACGAACGAGCTTAAAAGATGAAGAAAGGGATTGAAGTTTCATTTTTAAAGCAACTCTGCAGCGATTAGGAAATCACAAGTGAAACCAGTTTAGGAACCAGAATTCGGTTCCAGTTTTAGAGAGGTTTAACTTACCAGATGGCTGTTGTTCCCTCTTTTTTTAACCCTTAAATGAAATACAGTACGATCGAAACCACGAATACATTTTTTTCACGCTCTCAAAAATAATTTTTTGCAACTATCTTTAGCTCTCCGCGTTCGGTATTGCAGATCGTTTTTCCTCGAGCCCAACGTTGCGCGAGTTATCGCAGCATCTCGGAGTCGGTTGAAAACGCCGTCTTGTGGAAAGAAGCGCAGCAATCTAGTTGCATCGCCTCATTTAGCTTGTCGGACCCCAGTCGTGAGTCAGCCAGCTTAAAATAGTTCGGAATTCAGCGGGGGAAAAGGGAAAAAGGGGCGTCAGGGGGACGAGGAGGGGGCGATTACGAGAGGGGCAGAGGAGAATGCAGACTTGCCCCGAGCGGGGTCCAAGCACTAAACTGCAGTTGCAGTATGCTCACACGCTGTTGGAGTTTGCGGTCAGAGTTGGGTTTTTTGCAGATTCTATTTTCTTAGAGTCCCTTTATACTGAGAGTTAAGACAGTGTGAATCCAATTCTGATTGGTTCCCGTATTTCAGGCCTTCACAGTGTCACAAACGGGAATAAAGATTACATTTTCACCATTTGCAAAGATTATAATCTGGAATGGACGGAGGAATTACGGGTTTGACAAGGAACAAACGGAATGAGAGAAGGAACGGAGAAAGGAATTTGAGAAAAAGCCGATCAAAGATTACGAAAAACGTTCAATTTGTGTAATCTTTATTCCCGTTTATGACTCCATGAGGGGGAGTTGTCTTAACTCTCAGTATAAAGGGACTCTATATTTTCTTACTCTTTATCTTTACTCTTAACGTCTACCGAAATCCATAGCACAGGCTACGATAGATAACATCTTCTTGTCTGTGGCCCAGCTTCATAAGACACCTGAAAATGCGCTTTGAAAAGTATGTGAATATTTCAAGAAAGACATGAGAAAATGGCGGAAAAATCACAAAAAACTGAAATCGTCGCGGAAAACGTCCGAATTGTTATCAAAACGTTCACGGTTAGGGATGACAACTGTTTATCTTTCTGTCGGCGCTCAGTGGCGCGACTTGGACACTAATTGGCGGCTCTTAGCTATCATTTCGACCTCCTCAAGTAGAAAGGAAACATACGGTTTGAATTTTCCCACAGTATGCAAGGTTCTATTCTGCTAAATGCATCCTGATTGATCCCTACTTCAAGTAATCAGTAATAATTACCAGTAAGTAGGAAGGTTCTTACTCTCTGCACAGCAGTATATCCTTCAAATCAAATAATCTTGGAAATCTTAACATTGTCTCCCAACTTTTTGCGGGCAGTTGATCTGTTTATTTTCTTTTAGCCTTTATTCCTCAATTTTGAGCGAACAAATTGAACTTTTTTGAACTTTAAACATTTGTATAGCTTAATCGTTATAGTGCGGAATTAAGGTACACAAAGTAAATGCCTTTCTGATGTAAGACCTAAATATTAAAGCTATATTGCCTGGCGTCTAAGTGTGCTTGCGATCATATAAACATTAGACTTTCCGAGACCTCTTAATGAAGTGGTCGGATAAGAATCTCAATGAATCAAAACTTTTTACGTTATTAAGTAAAAAAGAGGTCACTTATCACTGACAAAATAAAACGATTAACCTCAATTTTTCTCTGTCTACAATTACCGCGATGAGACGCTGCGTCAGCGAGAGAAAGACACATCCAAGAAAACACAAAATTACACATTCCTAGTTTCTTTTCGATCACAAATTTTCCGTTTATTTATGCTGTAATTATCACCATTGAATGAAACCAAAAATTACAAAATAGTTCATTCACATTGCTGTTGAAGGTGTAAAAAGTAGATTGTTTATCAATAAGCCTCTCTTTGCCACTACTTTGTTTTCAATCCTAGATGTTTTCATTTTCTCCTATGCTGTTTTTTCTCTTATGCATTTTTCGTCTGGTTCGAATTTTTTTCCCGTTTTCTCCGTCTTTTTGTTTTTCATTTTTCCCTATTAGCATGCATTGCGATCATAACTCTCTGTTTTGTTTTCGATCAGCACTTGGTTCGTTACTGAATCGAAAAAAAACCGCAACTCTATGCTTCTCTCACTTTATTGTCGCATTCACTGTCGTTTAGATTTATTGGTGTGGAAGTTAATTAAGAGGAGTAACAGTTGTAATGATAATTTTAGTGTAATTGAGTATTTACACACACATTTTTTAAGCTTAATCTGAGAGTGCTTAATGAGATGGCTTCCCAGTATTTTTTGACCTTTTTTCAGATTTGACAAATAGTAAAAAGATAGTTTTAAAATTTAGAAATTGCACCGCCTATACTGCCGTGCAAAGGAAAAACACCGTATGAACCATCAGACGTTGCAAAATTTCCGTTGATGAAAACCGAATTTACCGGGAAAGTCGTGAGTATTTTCCTCACAAATTTTCAGACAATATTCTGCGCAATTCAATCTGAAACATCTGAAAATTTGAAAGAAAAATGTGCCAAATATGTAATCAAAAATACATGTCTTATCATAGGAAATTTGGCAACTCTCGAATGTTCATACATTGTTCTTCCTTAGCACGGCAGAATAGTGGCGTCATCCGGCGGCATCTCCCATTCAAATAAATGCATTTTAGTAGATTAGATATATTTTTCATATAATGTCCATAGGTTCAGTTACACGATCAAATTGAGCCATCAAACTGAAGCTCTGATTGGTGGGAAAAGACCTGAGGTGAGGATGCGACCAATGAGAGGCCCTATTCGATGGCTCAATTTGATCGTGCAACTGGACCTTTTCCTGTCTATCCTCAGAAATTACGTTTCAGGCGAGGAAATTTTGGCAAATACGCTGTTCTTCCTTAGCACGGCAGACCTGTGTCCTCGGTGCACGCGAACCAGAAGCCTTGACACCAGCTACTCATTCAAAAGTCATTCGAACGGTCAGGAGACAGCAAAGGCGCTTTAAATAAAATCGAAAATAGCGTGGGGGCAAGCGTGAGCGAGGGAAAAGCAAAAAGGAAAATCTAACTCAATAGGACAGCTCGGTCGGTAATGAAATCGAAGACTGGTAAAAGGAGCTCCACGTCGAAATGTAGAGCGCGCGGTCCACGGCAGCGCGGCGCACAGTGGATCGAGTCAATGCGAGAGGTCGGACAAAGTTTGGAAACTTTAAAAGCTTATAACTCCGTTTATACAAAACTTAGAGGTTCTCTAAGTGGTTTCATTGGTTTTCTCGTGAGATTTTCTTCTAAATGCACCCCTTGAAGTTAAAAATGTGACGAAATAGACATTAAAATTTGCAGTTTCAGTCGAAATTTTCATGTCCGACCTCTCTAATTGACTCGATCCACTGTGCGGCGCGGGGTGGCCCGCAACCCGCTTCAAAGTTCAAGGCTCGACCCGTGCCGTTGACAAACCGGGGCCCCGGGTCGTTCGCCGACCCGCCGGGAAAGTCCTCTCCCCCGACGGCGGGGCAACGGCGCCCTTTAATTTCAGCGATCCGAGGCGCTAACCCGCTCGGGAAGCTCCGCGATGTAATCTGTGCGCTTGTCAGTTTGTTTTGTTTCACCTGTCCCCACGTGGGATTCCGGCCTCCCTCCCGAGGCCCGGTTAAGCTCAAAAGCTGAAAAATGAGTTGCGCTCGGAGGAATGCTCCGCGTTACTCTCAATTTGANGTGTGGGGGGGGGGGGGGGGGGGGGGTTACATGCCCAAAACGCGGCGCCGGCTGCGAATCCCCGGGGAGTATTTTTAAAACCAAACAAGGCAAGGGAGGAGAACTGCCGTGCTACGGAAAAACGCCGTACGAACATTCGAGAGTTGCCAAATTTCATCCGATAAAATGTTTATTTTTGAGGGAAGCTATGAATATTTTCCCTTGAAATTTTCAGGGACTTTAGATCAAAATACGAACAAAATTCTCCTGAAAGTTGGAAGAAAAATATTCATAAGTTTACCAGGAAATTTGAGTTTTATCAAAGGAAATTTGGCAACGCCTGAATGTTCATACGGCGTTCTTCCTTAGCACGGCAGAGAAGAAAGTCCTGAATAAAAATGTGCGTAATTTGTCGGCCGGGTTGTTAACTTGCGGGGGGATCTTTTTAATCCCCCGCGCTCTTTGTTTACCAACACGCACCTTGCTCTTTTCCCAGGGCGACATTTCGTCGGATGTCGGAGGGCTGGTCTCTCCGCGGCGTTCGGTCGCGCACTTTGTAAGTCTGCTAAGAGGGTATTTATTTCCACTGGAGTTAATTTTATCCATCTACGACTTATTTAGTTCAAAAAATGACTAAAAAAACTGGGCCACGTTGTCCTCGTTACACCTAAAATGTCTGGTAACAGATGATTTGATGTACTGTCTTAAAGTGGCTGAGTTCTGATCTTAAGGTGGCGCTTTCAGCGAACACTCAAACTGCTGAAGTGGAGTGCGACTTGAAATTGAGTGAACGGCGGAAATGTTGTTCATTGAAGTGCACGGCGAAATGAGATTCAAATCTACGTGCTCCTGAGTCGAGAAATCATCTAACCGCAAGTTTTGAAGGCGCTTTAAACGTTTGACTCCTCGCGTAAGCTTTTCTGCAAGAGACATTTTCGGGCACCGTGGTCATGAATAAATTACCGGTTAAGGCCTCTGTTTTATACTTGGAGATTTTAAAGGAGAGGCGATTCATTGCTATCTTCAAACGCATATGAGCCTAAATTTTTAAACTCTCCTTCTTTCGTTGACTAGAAACCTCCTTGAAAATATCTTACGGGGTATTCAAGTCAAGGTGCTTTCAAGTTGCTTCTTTAAATTCTGATCATCTAAAACTGAAAGTGACGTCAATGCAGGGCTTTTCAGTGGGTAACGAATTAACACCAAACGCAATAACAACCTCTTTCAATGCTGTCAATGGAAAATATCAATGCTTTCTGTGGCTTGGATCTGAGTCAATGCATGAGAGTATCCGACTACGGTCAATCTTCTTAGTTCAACACTACTTGTTTCTCATGCGGAGATGCTAAAAAATGAAATGGACAGCCGAACAGAGAAAGAATAATAGACAAAACGAATCTGTTGTGTTACGAAAAAGAGCACCGACTCTATTCTTGGGTGAAATCCGAAGCGCTTTAGATCACGGGAATACCGCGGCTCATGTCCATTTGGGAGTTACTGCTGTCTTCCATAATGAGGCAGAAATGCGGAGCGCAAGGTTGCAAGGTCGTGCGAAAATCGTGGATTTTACATGGGCTTTCCAGCACGATCTGGCAACAATGGCGGAGCGACACGACGGTGACGACGCCGGCGCCACGCCGCACCGCGGAAACCGCGACCTTCGATTCGTCCCGCTGCCGTTTCCCAAATTGAGTTTCGTCGCGAAAATATGAGGAAAATTAATTGGATTCATTCGAAGAAAATCCATAAATCTACAAATAGCGATTGACTCATTTCAATCAGGAGCCGTCGCGTCCCACAGATTATCTTAAAATTAAACGCTGCCATCATGCTAATAAATCGCTCACCTTTTCTTCACCTAAAAATTACGTGCTTGAACAGAGGTTCCTGAAAATTACTACAAATCTCGATATTCTGACCAGTTGTTTGGTCATTCCCCCGACTGAAATGGAATGAAGACTTTGCAGATATCTGAAATTTGGGGCCGTCCATAAATTATGGGATCGGCGGGGAGGGGGTTTGAGCAGAGCGTTGTGTAATTTTGTTTTTACGTATGAATGGATAGGGGACCTACGTCACAAAAGAAGGATGGGGTCAAAATTTCTGAAAAAGCACGTTGCGGTAATTATGAACGCTCCTTTTGATGAATTTCGTGTTTCAGCGGTAACTACCGCGCGTGAGCTGAACACGCAGATACCCTTGGTTCGTAAATAATTGAACAAATATTATTGACAAATATGTTATTTCTTGAAATTTTCGGAAACGTTAAATTGAATTGAGGGGCTTGGAGGACATGGCGCTTATGTAGAGTTTTTGAAAAACTTGAGATTTTTATCTAATGTATATTCTATGAAAAATTCGCCCCTAAATTATAAATTTTAAGCATCAAGAAGTCAGTTTGAACTTTCTCTCCACCATAAGGATCCACGTAATCCGAAACTTCAAACGCGTATTTCTCGAAGTAGCAAGAACATTTTTCACTCATTTTTATACAGGCTCTCAAGTTACCCTCTGTTTTAAAGTCTGCGGTAGAATATGCTGTACGAATTATGAAAAAAAGGATGGATAATCTACAGACTAAACGGATCGATGCTCAAGTTTTCTTTCTGACAGCAGAAGACACCGTGACACGGCTCTTTTATCTCTCCACGCTCACCAGCCTATATTTTTCCGATTGCCGCGAGCGAAAGATGATTTTTTTCCTTTTCATCATCCGAGTTTTCCCCCACCGTGCTCCCCGGTGTGCTTTTTTACAACGCCTCTTCAATAATTGGCGGGTACTATCTTTAATCTGACTGGCACTCGGTGTTTTTGTAGGTTAACCGGTCATGTTTGCCTCTTGATAATTTTATATCTACCTAAACTTCTCGAGTGCTTCTACTTTTGCCCTCCCTCTTTATTCTTACTTTTATTTCTGTTTTTCCTCATTGACTTTTCTCAGAGTCAACAGTGCGTCTGAAAAGATAACTCTTTCCGCTTTTGTATTTAATATTCCTTCATTCTGGTGTAGCTTTAGAAAGCAAGTGTTTCTTCTCTTGAAATTGAGCCCAATCTAAGTAGCTACCGCAAGCTCGAAACTTTTGACCCGGAAATTTTCTTCCTTCTTCTTCAAATGTAGCATATTTTTAGGTTGCCTTACCTAATAACTCAACATTCTAAGTAAAATCGATCGGTTCAGAGCTTCCGCTTTTGCATTATTTTTCTTTTCCATTTGTTTAATGTCACAGCTCGACTTTTTTCGATCAGTTTTATCAACAACTGGTGGTCTATGTGTTTCCGGCCTAGACTGCAAAGTTTTTGAAATTCAAATCTCGCGCCACTGCTGATTGGCGGGAACAAAAAGATGCGTTTCTGCCAGAGGTGTCGGCAAAAACATATGAAAGCATACGTAAGTTCCACTTACCTTATGCTCAGGCGGGTGATAAAGTTCAGACCTGATATTTCCCTTTTTGTAGAACCTCAGCCCATAGGAAGACAAAAAGGGGGTAAGAATAGGGAAATGAAGAAAAAATGGAAGAAATTAAGGAAAGTTGGAGAAAGGACACTCGTATTTGGTACTCATTCATGAAAAAATTGGCTCAAACTGCATAATAGATGCACTGGAAAAAAAAAAAAAAAAAAAAAAAAAAAAAAAAAAAAAAAAAAAAAAAAAAAAAACACATTGGATCTAGAGTCCAGGCTCTTAAAAACATCGACAAGAAAAAGTACTCTTGATTCCATCAGAATCTAGCTTAAATCAAGAACCAAGCCCCTTAATTTAAGCGGATTTCGTTTTGATTCAAGCAAAAATCCGATTGATTCAAGAGTATTTTTTCTTGTCAATGTTTTCAAGAGTCTGGACTCTAGATCCCATGTGTTTTTTTCCAGTGTGCTTTGAAATTTCAACAATTTTCTGTGGAAGCCCCTTGCGCCCTCCCCCCTCCCCCTCCGTTCGAGATGTCTGGATCCGCGTTTGGCCTCAGCCGCTTTGCGTTTGAGAGTTGAAAGGGTTCTGAGTTGCACTGCGAAATGCCTCGCCGAAGCGATGCGGCCGGTGCGGCGCGACGAGGTTGTGCACTTGTGCAGACTGCAGCGCGCATGGGCATAGCGTTCGGCGCTGCGCGTTGCAGGCGTGGAATCGAAGATGAAAGTTGTTGTCGGTGCCTCTGCCGATGATGTTGGTTCGTTGCGTCATAACTGCAGTTGTCCGTCGACACCTGTAATTATTAGTCGACTGCTTCCTCGTCTGCCGCTGCACGCGTGTCAGCCCTACCAGCAGGCAACAGACTCAACTCCAGCCAGCTCGTTCATTATAGCTGTCTCAGCTCCTTACCTTGAGCCACCATCGCCACCTCTCACGCCACCACTATTAATACCACTACTAACCACCACTGCCACTATCAATACTGTAAACTTAGCTCATTTTTTTCCCGCTTGTCGCCGCAAGAGTCTGTGGATGCTTCCAGGTGCTTTTTATGCTATACCTGGAGCTGCGGGCTGATTACTGAAATTGATAGACTAAGGAGATAAGAAGAAAATGGAGTGCTCTCATTGGTGGAAACGGGTGGTCAGGTCTAAGGGGGAAAATGGTGGGCTAATTGGGCCGCGTTTAGCAGAAAGGAATTAAGCCACATCGGCTATTGCCAAATTTAACTGGGCAATTCAATGTTTTACCAGAGGACGTTTAAGTGCGGTTTCCTTTGAAAATTTTAAAGAATTTGCTTCGTACTGTGCAGAAAATTTGCTGAAATGTGCACAAAAATACGCATTTTCATGTAAAAAATTAAACTGCCTCGTTGGATTTGGCTATAGCTGATGTGGCTTGGTTCCTTTCTGCTTGACGCGGCCCGACGATGGGTTTCTCGTGAATTGCCCTTAGTTGGTCTATTACTTACGTCCTTTATCCATCGCAACCATCTGCTTCCACCAATAGGAGCGCTCCATTTTCTTTTATTCTTTTTTGTCTACCGCTGTGTCGATCAATCTTTCATCTTTAAAAGATGAAGTTTAGTTTGTTCCCGGAACATCCAGAGAATCGACGTTTTCTCTCAAGCGTCTCCAATTTTGGTGCGTGATTCCTAGTATAAGAATCTCGGTATGAGCAAGCTTTCGCGAATCGCCCATAGAGGGGAGGGAGGAGTCGACTTGGGGAGCTAACTCCGAGACGATTGCTAAGGCGTGCAATTTCAGCCGGAGAGCGGCGGGGCGGAGCGGGGAGGCGCGCAGTGACGTTGGGTGCCCCTCGTGGCGGCGTTTTATTCGGAAGTTTATTTTTATTTGAATGTCGTTGCGTTGTCGTTCTCGGCTCCGTCTGCACGTACAGACGTCCATGTCGTCGTCCTAGTCATCGCACTCGTCGAGACGCTGAGACGGGAGCGAGACGCGATGACACGATGATGGTGAAGTGCTGTTCTTTTCTGCCGAGCGCGGCCCCGGCCCGCGCCGCAGTGTAGCCCAGCCCGGAGAGCGCCGCTGCCGCTTCTGCCAGGTCTTCGGCCACTTCGCGACAAGAGACGTTTGCAGGGTGCCCCAATATTAAGAAGTATACGAATATTGAAGGAGTCGATTCTTTGGGTCCAGAAAGGACGTTTTTGTGGTATAATTTTTCTTCCAAAAACGCTTTCCCTTGGGGCCCCATTATCCCCCTATAATCCCCTATTATCCCTGATTAGTCCCTATTATCTAAAAAACGATAAGTAATAGCGGAGGAACGCAGGTGGCATTTTCTCAATATTTTTCAACACTATATCTGCTTAGTGATAACGTCCTTGTTTACGATGTTCCGCACTCTGCCGGTCAGTGCGCCTTCAATAACAGATAATACAATTTGAGCGACTCAGGAGCAGTAATAGTTGCTTGCTGCAGTTTGACTGCGATCTTTCGTTTTTAGCATGATATTAGTTGATTAAAAGCTCTATTCACGGTACTCGACGCTCATTCTTAGCAGTTCTCCTGCAACAGCGTAATAACAAAATTCGAGCATCTTGTTGAACATCCTTTTCAATAAAAATTCCTCCTCAGGATGTGTCCCACTTGGCATTATAGCTGGGTGCAACTCACTATTTGCTGCAATTTGAATCGTGCCCCTGCACTCCCCCCTTCATCCCCCCATCCCTCAGAGTCCTTCATAGTGCTTGAGTTATTAATTGCTGTCTCAGATCTGAGAACTGCAGGATTGCGCTCTTTCTAGAAGTCGCCGCAACCTCTTCGTTCCCCTTTGCGAATTTCTTGCAAATCGTCTATATATGAACGATTTGAAGAGCTGTTGACGAAGAAGAATAATCGATCGTGACCCTCAAAACTCGTCTAATCACGTACTGCCCACAGATTTAAGCCAAGATGAATTTTTTTTGGTGAAAATCACGCTTAACGCTATTGCATTACTAAAATTTTAAGGATTCCTATTTGAACTGGACTATCCTGTCACCGCGTCACCGCGTATGAAAAATAGTAGCCGTGCGAATAAAAAACGCAAGGAATTACATACTTGTTTATGCTGAAAAAGCCTCACAGATTCTCTTATCCCCTGTGGAGTTGAGTACTCTGTTTAGTGCAGCCTAACATCATGTTCTTATTTTCCATTTCTAAAATTTTAAGGATTCCTATACTGAAACTGGACTATCTGGTCACTGCGTCTGTTATGCTGAAAAAACCTCACAGCACACCCTCTTCTCCCCTGTGGCGTTGAGTACTTTATTGCGGCCTAAATTTATTCTTGCCGTGTTCCTATTGCATTCTTTTCTTCGCCCAATATTGATCCTAGGGCTCCGAGGTGTTGATTCTTTTTCGTTTCCAATCACGATGTCTATCGATCATCGTTAAGCTGTCTTTCAGCGCATCATTTATTTTCACCTGCTGTCAAAATGACAGAGCGAGCGCCGAGCGGTGAGCCACTGTGCTGTGTTAAAGCACCGTATGAACCTTCAGATGATGCAAATTTTCCGTCGATAAAAATCACATTTTATTTCTCAATGAATATTTTGCTGAACTTTATCTATAATTCATCTAGTGTGTCTTTAATTTTAAAAGGAATTCATTGATACGTTCAGAGTGCTTCCATTTCCCGGAACTAGTTCCAAATTCCGGAAATTATGAGATTTTCCCCGGAACTTTTGAAATTTCCGAAATGTTTCGGATCTTTTGCATTTTCCGGAACTTTCTCGGAACATATGAAAAAATCTAAAAGGAATCTCGGAACTTTTGACGGCCATGGTGTGGGAGAAATTGGAACAAAAAAGTTCCGAATCCCGGAACTTTTGACGGCCATGGAATGGGAGCACTGGATACGTTTTCTCGTAAATTAATATTGCGGCGGAGGAAATTTTGCAACATTCGAATGTACGTACGGCTGTTTTTCATAGGACGACAACACGGCACGGCGACCGCGCCGGGAGCCGGGAGCCAATCGGAGTCAATTATATAGGGCAATGGAACTTGGATGAAAACATTTATCTTTTAACCTTGAATCGTAATTACCTCTTTTTGTTATCAAGAGGTCATTGCGATTAATCTCGCTTCTCCGCGTATGCGCGCGTTTCATGTGTGAGCGATCGGAGCGTCGCACGGTGGAACGAGTTAATAGGAGAGATTGGACAAAATTTGGAAACTTTAAAAGCTTAAAACTCTATTTATACAACATTTTGAGGTTATAAAAGTGAGTCAATCGGTTTTCTCGTGAAATTATCTTTTAGAAATCCTCCTAAAAATTTAAATTGTGACGATTTAGACATCAAAATTTGCAGTTTTTGTCAAAAATTTCATGTCCAACCTCTGTTATTGACTCGATCCACTGTGCGTCGCTACCTTCTCCTTCGTTGCCTCCCACTTCTCATTCTTCGCCTCGTTCTTCGATTACGCTTTTTAATTCGGTATTTTGAATTGGACGGATTTATGCCGAAAGGATCTATGTCTCGCACAAACCCTATGTACGTAGTTCCTTTCAGCATAAATACGTCCAATTGTTCGACCTCGGTAATTGGTCCGGATGGGAAATTGATTCTGCCGCTCGGCGTTCCGTTCCGTTCGGTCGGCTAATATTTTCGATTCGATCGATCGATTCTCGATTCGGTCGTTGTGCTGTGCTTTCGCGTAAGGACGGGTTCACCGCCCATCTCTTTTGAGCTAATCATGCCTGTCTCTCCTATTTTTATCCCCTTTCGTTTTACTCGTCGTTATATTTCGCAGTGCACTCGTCTGATATCGTTTGTCGCTTTTTGACTCCAGGTCAGGGAAGTGTAAGAATCGAACGGCAGACATGTTTGGAAAGCCTTGTTAATACCCCAGCTCAAAGTTGGGGAAAGGTAGCGGGTTGCCAACCAGCTGCAGCGAGCTGATTATCGAAATTGTTACACAAAGCTATAGACAAAGATGATTTAGGGAATATGGAACGATCCTTATCGTTGGAACGCATAGTTGTCATAGACTATAAGGGGAAAATTGATGGACTAACTGTAAGGTCTATCGCGGGTTGCCGTTAATTAGTTTACTACTTACCTCCTTTGTCCATCGCAACCACAAACTCGCGCTAAGTGCGTTTTAGTTCAACTTTACTCATTCCTATTCGGGTGTTTCACGAAAGTTCTGCTCCTCTCTGTAGATTTTTTCTTCCTCCTTTTTTATATGTATCTCATACTCGCAACATGTGCTTCTGAAATCATTTCGAAATAGTAACAAATATTTTTTACTTATTTTTGTTTCAGATCAGTGTCAAGAGTTAGACAAGCACCAGTTCATCCAGAATAACAACGTAAGTTTGACTTACATTCAAAACTGAATATTCTGTTTTACTCTCGGCCCCCTCTGTCAATTTTGCCCATCTTTATTTTTTTCACAATTAAAAAAGAGGAAGAAAATACTCAAGCTCCTCCGTGATTTTTCTACTTTTTTTGGTACGGGAGGGAGTTTAAGGGGGAACGTTTCGTTTTTTATTTAGAGGGGGTACGCACTCTCAGTACAAGTGCGCTATAACGACGGAGGTGATAAAAAAATCATATTTTAACGTTACATATCTCACTTCTTTTGTTAACTTTATTGGTCATACTTTATCAAATTTTGTAGAAACTTTTTCTTACCGATTTTTCAAGAAAAATCGATATTTTCAACTGAACTTTGCCAGAAAAATCGGTAAGAAAAAGTTTCTACAATATTTGTTACATATTTTATGAAAATGCGTCGGTGTATAAAAATCGTACGTATTGTTAATAGGAGCATTGCAGATGGGTCGTAGCCAGAGCGGCTGAAATCCAGTCGCTTTCAGACGTGAGAAAAAAAGGGGGATAAGATGAGAATATAACACCGGGGACCCTAGAGGGGAAACCCCAGTTATTTTGAGCTCATGAAGAGCCGAGCCGTTCCCGATGTTGATCCCTGTCCATAGTTCTGGTGAATTCGGTGACACGCTTGTCTTCGCGAGCGAATAGACGAACCGCGAACGTTCCTTCGTTCCGAGATGCCCCCATCACAATGCCCCTCTCCGGACGCGGCGAGACGATATTGTGACCCCATTTTCCCGAAACGTATCTCCTAAACTTGGCATGCAATCGTGTCTGCCTTGCCGTTTTTGGCCCGGAATCACCAACCCCCTTGCGATTCATCACGGTTTCGTCGTCGAAACGGCAACACGGAATCGCGTTTGTCGGAGCACAGACTTTCCTCCAACCCATTCTGCATGTATGTGCAATGTGCAGTTTTTTGCCTCCCCTCCTTCCCCCCTTTCCCCTCCTCCCGCCTCGTTTTATGACCGTCTCGGCCGCACTGGGCGCACTGCTTCTTGAATTCCCGTCGAGCCAAAACAAAAACCATCCCGCCTTCTGGCGTTTCTTCCCCCTTTCGACTGATACTGATGTCTATTTTGTTTAGTCTGCACCGTCTGCTGCACGGTTTGGTCCCGCTCCCAACTTTTCCGCAGTTCCGACCGACTATAAATATTGTGGATATCCGGAGTAATTCGCGGGGTGGGCTCCTGGACGCATCGGCCGAACCATCATACTGCGCTAGTTTGTAATGCTGATATTCCTCTTTTCAAATGGATCCATCATAATAGATCCTAGGTGATGCAGTCCTCCTTGATAGAAATCGATTGTTTTACATGCATTTAAATGAGTGAAGTTCAGTGTCGCCAACTTGTAAGCTCGCCTCTACGCTATAACGCTATATAAGTGCACGCTATACGCTATACGCTATACGCTATATAAGTGCACGCTGCACGCGTCAATTCGATCCACGGATAAAAAAAGCACGATTTTGTCGTGTGATATGGACATTTCCAATTAATTGTGGTAGTACTTGAATTAGTCGTAGTCGCACACCAATAAATTAGGTTACCAACCCAAATGTTGCGATTCTACCACAATTAATTAGAAATGCCCGTAGCATCCAACAAACTGTGGTAGTACCACAATTTTAAGGGATAACCCCTACCACTTTTTTTTCCGTGTCGGAAGCAGCAGAGTATGCTTAACTATGGTTTTCATGTACAATGATTAATTGAGCGATCGACAGATGGATGTTTTTCAGTGCGGCGAAGCATGAATGATCGATTTTAGATATTTCCCCATTTGAAGCTATGGTAAAAGACCGATTATTAAGGTGTTCGTTGCGAACACCCTGTTTATCGATCCTTTTTCATAGGTTCAAATTGTAGATCAATCGGTATATCGCAAATCACGTCACGTCCTACTGATGTTTTTAAGTCCTGTAGTACGTGGGGAGGGAAAGGTAAATTGCTTGGGTTTGGTCTTGCAAAAGTTCCATTCCCAAAACTGGTATTGAAACCTACACATACTATAAGGAGCCTGATGATTGGTCAAACGTATATCCGAACGAAACATCAGGAACTTGAAAATGGACGAATGGACACCATACAATACTTACTCACAGAGACAAAATAACACAAACGAATGGTCAGTATTGAATGCGGAACGCAGAATAACCTAAGCCTTCGGTAATTGGTTGATTCTGGAGTTTCCCGGTTTTTCCACTGATTTCTCTGCTGAATTCACCGCAGGCTGCACCAAAATCAACACACAATTTGGGTTGATTTGTGTTTTGCTTCCTACATAAATCGAAAGAGTAACTTAAGAACACAGAACACATGGGCCGGGGCCCATGGCGGCAAATTTTGCGATTTTTTTTAAATGTAGCCATAAAGAAAATTCGGAAAAATTACAAACGAAAAAAGGTGACAAAATCTCTCATTTCCTGAGAGTGTATTTAATTTTTTCGTTTCTCTGTGATACATTAGACAGCACCTTTAATTAGTCGAGTTAAGACTAAGAGAGAAACCGAACTCGGAATTTTGTGACACATATTAGCGCCTACAAGACTGCATGAATACTTCACGCATTGCGTCAAAGACAGTGCGGTCGCTGCGGTCAGCAGCGGGCGGCGTGAAACGCCTAGCGCCTACAAGACAACATGAATACTTCATGCATTGCGTCAAACACAGAGCGGTCAGCAGCGGTCTGCGTGAAACGCATAGCGCCTACAAGACTGCATGAATACTTCATGCATTGCGTCAAACACAGAGCGATCAGCAGCGGTCTGCGTGAAACTCATAGCGCATACAAAACTGTAGGAATACTTCACGCATTCCGCCAAACACAGAGCGGTCAGCGCGGCGCGACGGCGAAAGTTAAAATTTTTAAACCACATTTATGTTTGTTCTGTCATTATTTTTTCGTTCATTTCATATAAATGGAAGGCATCGTCCACACAGAGATAGGTTTACGGAACTTAACTATCACGCCAAGTTCCGTGAACTTTTGCTAGTATAGTGTTGACCGGGCTCTCGCAAAAAATGTGTCCAACACGAGTAAACGCGTCTTATGAACCCCTCCCCCTCCGGCACTTTCACTTGATGGTTTTTATTTATGTTTCAAAACGAATGAGAAGGGGCGGCAAAATACAGGCGGCCCATAGGCGGCAAGTAAGTAAATTCGGCCCTGAGTGAAGGTGGAAAACGAATATTTACTTGCTGTATATCTGTTCTCCCGAGTTTTTATTGTTGTGTGTACATGTGTGTCGCTAAATGATGCACAAATTTAGAGATGACCTGAAATAAAAATGAAAATAAAAGTCTTGGTTTGCGATCGTAATTCGGAAGAGCTCTGAGTATGAACTAGACAAGGGAAATTAGCAAGAGCGGTCATGCAGTCACTCGTCACTCATTGAATCGCTTGCTTGCATCGATTTTTGAGTCCAAGTTGTACGGATTCTACATTATTCACGATACCTCAGCTTGGAGGGAAGTGCTCGAGAGGGGAACGGGGAGGGGGGGGGGCGAGAGCAGTGACTGGACTGGTGAATCAGTCGCTCAGTGCTTTCGATAGGCTCCCAAGGGAGAAAACTTGCAAATTGGAGTCGGAATGAATTCGGGCACCTATGGTGAATAGAGGTGACAATTGAAATTCTACAAGTTAAGGAATTTTCTCACTACGGAGCGAGCACACATTGAATTATGTTAATTTTTTATTGTACTTTCGAAGTGAAGCCAAGCTGTGTGCGTCCATTATAATGAAAGCAAATGAATGGGATTCGTTGAAATACTGAATTTTCTTTATGATTTTCCAATGCTGAAACGAAAAATTGCAGAAAATTCACCCATTTGTTACCTTTCTAAAACGTAAATTAGCAGTGTAGATTCACAGACACCGAAACTAAGAGAAGCCCTTTCTCCACCCAGCGCTTCAATCGCACTAATTCTAATTAACATAAGAATTACCCAGATTAATTAAATGCATTACAACTATAACTCCTCTTCTTCTTTTTATCTTTTTTTTGTATTCCTAACTACTTTAATTGGATTGCATTTTGCAAAAAGGAACCACGAGCATTGCAATGTTGCTAAGATTGTGCAACTTCTTTTGTGTTAGAAGAAAACCTGATTGTCCATTGACAGTTTCTATTTTACTCGCTGAAAACTGTGAATCTAAGACAAAAATTACCATGTAAATTTCATCTTTTTTCATGATTTCAGTTATTTTACTGCAAAGGATGAATTTGCACAATCTTAGCATCATTGCAATGCTCGTGGTTCCTTTTTGCAAAATGCAATCCAATCATACCATAATAAAGGGGAGGCGTTATTCGGGAAGCTTTACACGAAGGAATCGTTAGCTTTCCACAATTTACCGATTTTGTACCTCTGTGCGGGAGTGCGGTATGAGGTCAGCCCCCTGCCCTCCCCGCTCCGCCTGGTATTGCACTGCAATCTCCGTGCACTTTTCCTTCACCCTCGCCTCGCTCGGAGCCGCCAGGAAAGTTTACCATGCCCTTTCTCCCGCCCCCGGCCCTCCCCCTCGCCGGCGTACCCCATCGCCTGTCACCTACCCTTTTTCCATCGGCCTGTCTAGTGTCAATATCGATCACCCGCCTCGCTGCCGGCTGCAATCCTACATCCCCGCGCCCCCTCCCCCCTCTCAGGCAACCTAACCTATTTACCATTACGTTTACGAGGTTTCAAGATCGACTTACGCAGGCTAATCCCCGAGGGGGTTCCCAGTTTCGAGCCTGCCTTCCCCGGAAACGCAACCCGCTCTTCTTCGCTCGGCGCGAGACTCACGGTTTTGCGATCCGTCGAATGCGACAGCAGATGCACTATTTCAGACAAAACAATGTAACTGCACTTGAACGTTGCCAAATTTCCACTCCTAAATTGTATATTTTTGGGGGAAACTGTTGACTTTTCCTGACTGGAAAAATTCCTGATTTTTCTTTTGTCTTCCCCGGAAACGCAATCCGCTCTTGTTCGCTCGGCGCGAGACTCACGCTTTTGCGATCCGTCAAATGCGACGGCAGATGCGCGTATTTCAGACGAAAGAACGTAATTGCACCTGCATGTTGCCAAATTTCCACTCGCGAATTGTATATTTTACGCGGAGACTGTTAGGTTTTCCTGGCTGGAAAAATTAATGGTTTCTCTTTTCTCTGCGCGCCGAAATTAGCAACATATTGGACAGAAGTTGCTTGGCAATATCCGCGTAAAGATAGAGAATGGTTTGAGTCAATTTTGCAACTTTGGAATGGAGTTGCGTTTTTCTGTCTGGGAAACGACGATTCATGCACATCGTATGGGTGTTGAACTTAGGACAATTGGACTACATTTTGCAATTTGGAACTATAAATTCTAGCCAGGTTTAAAAACAACGTATGTGTCATCAGTTTCCCTATGCATATAAGTGTTTTTCCAGAAGAGCCAGAATGTATAGTTCCTAATTGCAAAATACAGTCCAATTATGTCTCTCAATTACTTTCATCGTTGAAAATTGTTCGTACCTAACACACGGAGAAATTGAGGAACGCAGCATGATTATCAAACTATCTTACGGGAGAAAAATTCGATAAAATTTTAGAATGAAAAATCCAGAAAATTGACGGAGTGGCTTTTCTGAATATTAATGTAGAATTGCCTCCCAGCAGGACCTTTAAGTGGAAAATTCATCGGTTGATACCTTTCCATGAAAATGCGTCCAATGGAGAATTTGCAAGGGTCTGAAATTTGATGAATTTCCTGTTTAAGTGGAATCCTCTGAGTGAACTGAACACGAAGATACCCTTGATTCATAAATTGAGCAATTATTAGAGGAGATATGACAAAATAACCGATTCTGCTAAAATACATGTGTTTAAATGGGAAATGCCGCCAGATGACGTCACAAGGCGGCACATTTTCTCACTTTTAAATCAATTTTTCTCCAATTTCCCATGTCAGAAAAAAATTATGAAAAATATTGCGAACTCAGCTCATTAGGCACTTTCAGATGAAGCAATAAAACAATTGCGTGCAAATTCTCCATTATGACTAAAAGCCATAAATATTGAGATATCTGCATGAAATCGTGCGCGGACGACCGAAAATCGACTTGCTCGTGTCGTCATTTAACGAGCCATCCCCACTCGGGCTTTACTTGCAGCAGACAAGAGCCGTTTCGCCGACATAACTACTGTTTTAGTGGCTCATTAAATTGATGCGTCTCCGTGCATTTATTGCAAATAGAGGACTGGAGGGTAAAAAACTCGCGCTCAATTCTAGCTCTTTCAGAGGTACTTCAACTACTCCATGTATTGTAGGCTGATGGTCACATTACTAGCCCAAAAAAAAAAACACATAAGCTTAACCAGTAAATATACCTAACCGACAGTATTTTAGGGAAGTAACTTCTGGGTCAAATATTTACGCAAGTGTACGCAACAGGACATTACACTGTATGTTTTCCGGAGCAAAAATTCTGCTCGCGAAAATAATAAACCCTACCACTTCAACGGTGCATTCAATGCTCGATGTAAACTGTGCATTAACGAACGTGGCTATAGTCACTAAAAATACTGCTACAGTACTAGGAATTATAATTTACATAGTACTTTAAAAGCCGAAGACTTGCTCCCCGGTTGATGAATGACATCGATTTTTGTGCCAGAAATCGAAGAAATCGAAACTAGGAAATAGGTATGTGAGAGTGGGCTTGAAATATAAAAACGTTACATTTCTTTTTTGTTAATTAAAAAACTTCGTTCCTACGGAAAATTAAGATGTTTCAAATTATTTTTCTTGTCTCGATGGGATTCGAACGTTGGGGTCATTACAAGAATTCCATCGGGACGACAGGAAATTCGTTTGTCTCAAAAGAAAATCCAATGATGCAATTATCAATCGGAAAATTTTTCTCTGTGTCCTCCTTGGCTCTTGACCTTTGCTCAATCCCAAGGAATCAATACTCTATGCGCTGTCAATAATATGTTCGCAGATTATATGAAACCGGTGTATAAATTTTAAAGATCTCTAGTCTTGCACCCGTCGGTTAGTTCGATTTTTTATATTTTCCAGTTTTCTCACCACTCGGTCCTCTATAATCGGATCTACTGATTAGCTTGAGGTCGTAAAAGGCGGCTTTTTCTAAAATTATCGTCTCGGATCTTTGATCCAGCGCAGCCGCCGAGGAAACGAAGAAGCGTGGTTCTAGTTGTTTGATTTACGAGAAAATTAAAATCCGTCGTCTGGTTTTCTCGCATAGCTCAGTTATGCGAGTAAAGCTGCAGCACTTTACTATTTCCCTATCATCCAATCGTACACGTTGCCAAGTAACCTTATCGTTAGCGCTGTTTCATTTACGACTGGAACATTCTGCAATCCAAATCCCTCGCTGTCCTAGTTCCAAGGGATTACTGGACTGATATCGGTTATCCCTTCGTAGATCAATACCACATTATACTAATGCGTTTGTGCCCAAAGCTCAACTTCCAGGGTCGTATAAATCACGTACGCTGTCTAAACTTTCCCTTAGCTAAGAGATGATCCTATCGTTTCTTTTCTAGTACGAGATGGCCCAAATAATTTGTTTTCGAACGTAAAGTATTCTTTAAAATATTGTGTCATGAGACGGCTAGGCGGCAATCTTTGACCTTATTTTATCATTTTCCATATATATTACCCATTTAATCATCGATAACTATTGCGTATGTTACATTGTTGTAAATTTCGCACATCTTGAACACAGAGTTTTTCCGGCTACGGTAACCGGAGGTTTTGGTACAAGAAACTGAACTTCACCTCGGCTTACCAAAATTTGGTTCTTATGGCCGAAAACTTCGGTTATATCCGAACGAAAAAAGGTTTTTGTTTGACATGAACCGAATTTATTTTCTAGCTGTACTAGTTTTGCATTGGTTAAGCTACTACTATTTTGGCGGGCTCCTGTTTTATTTGATCCCGAAATGAGAACCAATTTTGCCGGATCGCGATCAGTTTCGTCCGAAAATAAAGTTTTATAACTAACACAAACGTACATTTTACATGAGGATTGGATGTATTTCTGTTAAAATTCTGTTTCAATTTCTGCCAAATTGAGTTCCTTTTGAGGATTTTAGAATCCCTCCCTTTCTCCCGAGATGGAACTTAGTTCCGTTCGATAGAAATACGTCCAATTGGTAAAGTAGTTTTTTTTTTATAACGCGGCACCGCTGTGAAGAAGTATCGAGGATTTTTGCGTTAGGCTCAAGATCGGTCGGTGATTCAGGATAGGCCAGGTCGGGACCTGGATGTTTTCATCTGTGAAATTATGGTGCGTCGAATTCTGGATACTTCCAAGTTAGCTGCGTAGATTCTTGGAGCAGGTATATCTTCAGCCTGAGGCTTGTCGGATGAGATCTGTGAAATGAGGTGTGCCGCTGTCCCCTAAGTAACTCATCATCGGGCTTATTTTTTAAGCTCTTAAGTATCGAATGGCGACGCTCTGCATCGGCGAGCAGAGGCGGATCCAGCAATTTGGCAACACCGGATTTTCTCTATTTAAACCTATGCTAAACAATCGATTCTTATCGGAGCACCTGACCCATCCAAGGATCGATACATTTCCATAGGTTTAAACGGAGGAAAGACAATGTTGCCAGTTTGCTGGCTCCGCCAATGTTAGTGATTCGACCACAGCAAGCTCCGTGCGTGCTATGATGCACCACCAAGTCAAGGTTTGTTTTCATTCTCAAATTTTCTTTATTTCTTGATACATGTAGTTGTGGTCAAAATTTCAATAAAAGTTAGAATAAAGAAAATGAAATACATTTTCCTTGTGTTCTTTGAGAAGAAAACCAACGGAGAATTTTGAAAGAAAATTCGCAATTGTTCTCTCAATAAATAAGTAAACTATCAACCCTCTATGGCGCAGCGTTACGAATTCGTAATAACGTATTGTTAGGGTTTTTAAAAATTGAACATTGCCCCTCTGGCATGATTTTGCATAATTTCGTCATTTTTTCTCTGTTTTTGAAAAATCGATTCCCTTCGATTTAAAATTTTGAAAACTATGGTACTCTATTTTTTTATGCAAGCTACAAAATAGATTAGGGTCCCCTATACTCTGAGATCTGAGATCCAAAATTAATTCATGCTATTGAAGGTTCAGTGAAACTTTGCAACATCGCTGTACGAGAAAGCTCCTCATGCTCTGATCCTCCGATAAAGTAACGTCCTAAATTCCGAATAAAATGCCAGAATTAAAATCCCAACTCCCAGACACGTGAAAGAGAGCACAGTGATAAAGTTTAAAGAGAGAAAAATTAAAGAGAGCCTCGGATGGCTGCAAATCGATCCGGGCTCAGGGCGAGGCTCGTCGAAGGGCCCTGCAGAGCGGGAGGGGCGGACGCGGCGGCGGGGGGGGGGGGGGGGGCGGTGAAAGGAGGGGAAAGTGTAGTGCAGTGTGCACGACCTGGCATTCACCCATATACCGGGACCCCGGCCCGGCACAGCACAACGGCGGGCGTCGGCAGGGAGGGGCGCAGGGTGTCAGGGCGCGGAGGGGCAGGCGGGGGGCGCTGAGCCTGGATTGCCCTTGTCACTTGCTCCACATCCTTCTGCACTTGTGGCAACCGGCAAGTTCGGTCGGCCCTCAAAGCCTTGCACTCGAAAATGTACCGCCTCTAGAGTTACACGTATTATCGCGCTGCAATGAACATGATCGTCGGTGCAGGAAGTGCAGCTCTCGCTTCCTTTTCGCTCGGAAATCATGGAACCATATGGATTCAGTTCTACAAAAAGGAGCCAAGTTTTTTTGATCAGTTGCCTGGAGTAGACACTAAGCGGTTGGTTCCTCTCTCTGAATTGACTGCACCGATTGGAAATCTATGATGAACCAGTGACGTGGCGTGATTTTCGGTATATCGATTGATGCCACTCAAACGTATGGAAAATGATCGATTAAAACTGTGTTCTTAAGGAACTCCTTAATAATCGATCCTTTACCGTAGCTTCAAATGGGATAATATCGATAGTCATTTATCACGTCTCGCCACTGGTTAGAACCAACTGGGCACTTGGTTCCTCTCTTTACATTGATTTCAGCAACAAGAAATATAGGAGGGACTTTGTGCTCTTGTTTCCTCCTTCTGATTCGACCACACCAACA
This sequence comes from Bemisia tabaci, assembly GCF_001854935.1. NCBI lineage: Eukaryota > Metazoa > Arthropoda > Insecta > Hemiptera > Aleyrodidae > Bemisia > Bemisia tabaci. The sequence continues at coordinate 5,174,460 of NW_017548020.1, read as the reverse complement.
TTAAACCTGAGCGGGAGCTAATCGTGTACTTGGTTTCTTCCTCTGAATTGATTTCACTCAATTAACAGGAGCTCTGTGAGGTAACCAACTGTACACTGAAATTACACTGAATTTTCTCATCTTAATGGGGATTTTTTTTGGAAGGGGAGGGGTGGAGGGGTCCAGTTAGTTTTGATTCAGACATGCTGTCAATAGGGCACATTAAAATTATCACGAAATTTTCCCGCTTCTCCGTGATGAGTTTTTTATATTCAAGGCAAATAGGTCATTGGAGCCTGTGCCTGTTCGCACAATTCCAAGAAACTTAATGAAAGCAATCCGAATTATGAAGAGGCAGGTCAGGGTGTCAACTTGACGACGAAGCTGATATTTTTTTCCGAGGCCTTGAATGTCTGCTACCTTATCAAAGGAACGCGTGATAGCAAATATTATTCGTTCACGTATCTCGTGCTTCGAGTAGAAATTCATCCAATTCTGCTGGGATTAGCACACAAGTGAAAGCCAGTAATGTTGTAGCGTCGGCGTTTTATTTGCTCAGAGACATGAGCCACGATGCTGAGTGTTTTTTATTTGCGTAAATCGCAGGTGTATGAAACCGCCGTAGAGTACTTTTCTGCTCTAGAAAATAATGGAAACGGTGGTCAGCGTTTATTTGCTTACGAGACCTGAAACACGTTTGATAGTACCGAGTGTTTTTCACTTTGGTTGATGCAGGTGCAGGTGTTCGAAACTGCTGAGATGCTCTTTTTTTCTCCGCAAATAACGTACGCATCAAGTCGAGAAGAGAAATTTTTTACCAATATTCACATTTCCCTTGTCATAAATTTGCCGGTCGCTGTTAGAATTTAACTTTTTTTTGAAATTCTAGATGTTACGAAAGATGTATCCTAGATGTATTCCAGATGAAGTTACGAAAAATTAGGAAGTGTTATAATTATATCTCTTCGCGACCTTACCTAGGGAAATTGGAAGTGTTGTAATTATGTTGCACGAGATTTTTCTCTCGAGGACGCAGTTTCTTGCTCAAGGCGGTCGAAAAACTACTGAAAATTTCTGAAAATTGTCAAGAACTTTTATTTTTTACCCGCGCCAGCAACCCTATCAGTTGCAACGATGTGACCTGCTAATAATAGACGCCTTGGATGAAAATACGACGATAAAGGTTCGCTCATCGACAGTTTCAAAAGCTATAGCTTTGAAAATCATTACAAACTTTTAACAATCTATTTACGAAGCACCGTTTAAAAACTTGCACGGTTCAAGCATCCAAAAATAATTGGGTCAAATTATTTACTCGCAAGTTTATCCTAATACTTCTCGGAATAATAACAAATTAGTTCCGTAAAAGTTATACGTGAAGCAGTGGCATGGCGTGCCTCGTGATATATAGATTGATCGGCCATTTAAACCCATCGAAAAGGATCGATAAGGGTGTTCGCAATGAACACCTGAACAATCGATTTTTTACCGTAGCTTCAAATGGGGAAATATCGATAACCGATCATTCATGTCTCGCCACTGACGTGAAGTAACAGATGGACTCCTTACTTTGCATCCGCCGCTGTTGTTCCAGGAACTTAAGAAAACTTTCATCTATTGCGTCATTGGCAGACTCTCCATTCAATTTGCTGCCTCTCTCGAGTCAACTCGGTTGCAGTAGCAGTATTCTTTCGCGCCCAGGAAGAACCGTATTTATGCACTCGAACGCTGCCAAATTTTCGTTCTTAAAGTATATAATTTAAAGAGAAAAATATTTTTATTGTTCTGAGGAATTAAGGGTGAAATTCTCAGAAAAACTCAAAGGAAAATATTCACAAGTTGGCCGACCAATGCGACCAACGTCCTCATACGACGCACAGTGGAACGAGAAAATGGGAGAAGTTGGACCAAATTTGGAAACTTTGAAAGCTTACGAGTATACCTTCAAAAGTACGGTACAAAAAAGTTTATAAGTGTTAATTACCATTGGTTTTTGTGGAATTTCCTTTCAGAAACACGCCCTGGAATTGAAATTGTGACGAAATAAACAACAAAATGTGAAATTTAAGCAAATATTTTATGTCCGACCTCTTCTAAAAGCTCATTTTACTGTGCGACGTCTCTTCTCATCACGGTAGTATACCGAATATTTTTGATCTCAGCTCAGGACCTCGTTGATCAGCAAAGGCGGATCCAGCAACTTGGCAACACCGGATTTCGTCCATTTAAATCCGTGCTAAAGAATCGATTCTTGTCGGAGCACCTGGCCCCTCCAAGGATCGATACATTTCCATTGGTTTAAATGGAGAAAAGACAATGTTGCCAGTTTGCTGGATCCGCCAATGTTGATCAGTGAACGGCATGAGGCTCAATGAGCTTGCGAAATCCGGGACCAGTTCATCCATGAAAGGACGAAGTAGCAGGGATCGAAAGAAGCCTAGATATTCGGGATTTGTTGTTGTTATGTGTCGAGGGAGTCTGTATTCGGCTATAACTCGTAAATAATGATATGAGGTCACTGTGTCACCCGCCTTCCGCTCGCCCTTCGGTCACCCCCTCCTTCTCCTCCTCCCACCCATCATTGCCTTTTCGGCGCCGCATCCTGCTCAGTGCTCATCCAGCAGGGAGCTCGCGAATCGTAAACATCAGCGAAAATATTTCAACGACATTCTTAATATTTAGGAACGGTCAAGTTGCGCAAATCGTCGTTTTTTTCTCGAAAGAACGTAACCACAATTCAACGCCGCCAAATTTCCCCGCACAAATTTCGTTTTTACCAGGAAAATCTTGGGCATTTCTAACTGAAAATTTCACCAATTTTTCCTTATATTTCATGCAAAGATCAGTAAAATTTCAGATAAAAATCGTAGTGGTACATTTTTGTGAAATGAATTAATTGTTTCAGCCAACGTAACTACAATTCAACGCCGCCAAATTTTCCCTCACAAATTGCGTTTTTACCAGGAACATCTTGGGCATTTCTAACTGAAAATTTCACTGATTTTTCCTTATATTCCATGCAAAGATCAGTAAAATTTCAGATAAAAATCGTAGGGGTGCATTTTTGTGAAACGAATTAATTGTTTCAGCCAATTTGGCAACCTTGGAATGGAGTTACGTTCCCTCGAGAACGACGAAATGTACCATATATTAGGGTTTCTGACGGTCCGGAAAACCTGGAAAATCAGGGAATTTAAGGTGACCTGAAAAAGAGAAGCAGCGTTCAGCAGAAGTCAGCTTAATTAGAAGGAATCCTAACCTAATTGAAAGTTTAGTCGGACAGGCAGAGAAAGTCGTGAAAAGTCGTAGTGTTCGGAAATATTGAAGTGAGGGAAGCTAGGAAATCGGAAAATGAAGTAGGTACATGAAAACCCCGTTATCCTTATTTTTTTGCGCCTAAGCTATTATTCAACTTTCACATTATGTGTACTTTTTCTTTCCTAAAATTCTGAAATTTCGGACAAAATCACATATTAAACGTCAGTATCAGTTTTAGACTCTGCACACAATCGCACTATATCTGCATCTCCGGTCCTCCATAAATCACTCAATAACTTTATTTTGTTCAGAACTATGCGTATTATATTTGTATCCATAGGAATGTCTCTGTAGTTTTCCCCCTCTCAATTTTTTTCCTCATCGGGTCTGGCGGGTTGTTACTATTTTTATGAAGCTAACATCAACCTAGCCGGGCCCAGTTATCACAGCGGAAACCGCCACCGCTGGATATCCTGTATGAAGGCGATGCTCTACCTCCACTGATAATACTCCCGGCTGCATGAAGTTATTTAATTCTTAATATGTAATGTGTTGAGTATGGTCGCGGATGTCCGAGTTGTAAATTTCGGACCATTGTTTAGCTATAACTTCATCAATTTTGAGAGCTTTTTTTATATGAAAAATAAAAAATTTAGTAAATAAAAATGCAAGTGCAAAATTGAAAAAATTTGTTTTGAAAAAACTTAATCATCTATGTTCAACCCAAAATTCAGTAAACTTCAAAATCAACCTTCCTCCCAGTCTTTTTTTTTTAATAAAAAATTAGCAAATAAAAATGATAATGCAAAATTTTAAAAAAAATATGTTTTGAAAAACCCAAATCACTAATGCCCAACCAAACATTTTTGTAGACTTCAAAATTGACCTTTTTATTATGGCTCGCGGCCAGATAAATTGTTTTCCCGCGCATTTCAACTCCAACCGATTTCGAACAATTTCTGTCTTTTATGAAAATATAAGATAGCGTTTAAAATAAATTTTGAGAAATCTCCCGGCTTCAGCACGGTGTTCAGTTCAGCATGATAATTCGAATAAACGTGCATGTGACCCATATCATCCCCGGCTCACACTGAGAGGTGCATGTGGATAGAAGTTATTAAAATTTCACTTTTTCCTCGCAAATATCGAACGGGTAATTTTGGAACGGTGCGGCCGCCGTACGCGAGACCTACCCGCATGAAATTGATCGATGAAATGATGAGAGTGGTGGCTAACCGTGACGAAAGAACAACAATGAAGGGAATCTCATATGCGGGTCCGAGTGTCCGGGCCGCCTGGGCCGGTGGGCCCCCGTTGGTGCAATGCGCTGTTGAACTAGTCTCTTTATGCACGATTCTCGAACTCAGTCGATCAACATTGACCTCATATATGTCTTGCAACTGGAGCATTATCTCGAATGCAGAATCCAATGGCTCCAGTCCTTACCCACAAGTTAATTTGTACCGTAAGTTGAAAGTACCACTCTCAATAGACTGAATCCCCGGGGGTCGCATATTAAACCAATAACCTTAAATCAAGAACCAAGCCTCTTAATTTGAGCGGATTTCCTTTTGATTTAAGCTTAAGTCTGATTGAATGAAAAGTCCTTTTTCTTGTCAATGTTTTCAAGAGTCTGGACTCTAGATCCAATGTGGTTTTTTTTCCAGTGTTTCCTTTTTACCCCAAAACGAGGACGATGAAAAATTCAGCGAAAACGGTAAAATAACGAGCCCTCTGAACGTTGGAAAGTCTCGAGGGAGGCGCGAAGCGGTTATCCGAGCGTCAGCACAATTTCGGACGACGATGGAGGATGGACGGCGCGGGGGGGAGGGGGCGAGGCGAGCTTCGATTCGAGTGAAGCTTTGGATTGGGTCAAGTTCAGGTCAGGTTAATCACTTGAAAGTCATCGTAGATCGGAGAGCTGGAGCCGCGGAGGCATTTCCATGGGAGTCGCGCTCGCGGTGACTAACATTTGCCGCGGATCACGTTTTAAACGTCAAGGTAATCCGGTGTCGGAACGCAAGCGCGCGACTCCATCATCTGCCACGGTTATCCCCCGCTCTCGAGAAAAACCGCCGTAACAAAATTCGACCACAGCCAAATCCCCCACGGATCAATTATATATTTCCGATGACAATTACCGATATATTTCCTCAAAATATTGTAATACTTTGGATCGAATACAAAATGAAAGTCTCGAAAAATTCGGTGGAAAAATATTCTCAATTTGCCCAGAAAATCGATGTTTTATCGGAGGAAATTTGGCAACGTTCGAAAGCTCATACGGTGTTTTTTCTTGGCACGCGGTGTTGCTCGTCGACCCGTTGCTACGGCAGATATCGCCGGTATTTTAGTTGTAGAGATAAAATAGCCCACAGAGCCGACGCCGGCTACTAAAACCCTTTAAACGATCCAGGCAAAAGTATACTCTGGAAACAGCTATAATGCCGCAAGGAAAGAAACTCCCATCTTCGTCACACTGACACGGTGGAAAGTTTTCTTGCATTTCAAAAGCGCCTAAAGTTTCTCTGATTGTTGAGGGTTTGTGAGCATGCATGGCGACATGTATCTGACTTTTTGAGGACTGGGATATAAAAATACGTCTCTCAAGACAAATCAAGTTCAGAATTCGAGGTTCAATGATAAATAGTAAGAATAAGATATCGACTATGTAAGTCGACAATCACATAACTCTGTTTGCGATTTCGCAGACTTCTTGTCTTACTTTATTTTTTAAACGGGAAACTACTCAACGGCAACTCCTTCAAACTGCCGTGATTTTTCCTCTCGGTGTGAAGAAAATTCTGCAAAAACCTCAAGGAATGATGTCAATTTGTTCTCCTTTAAAAAAATAACAGAGAGGCCGAGATTTTCAGACACCGCAAACGATATATGTGATTCCCGACTTACACCGTCGATATGCAACATTTTCGATAGCTCACGAAAATGTATGCTTTGATCGCAAAATTTTCCGACTTTTCACGGTTGAATAAGATTTATGAACTACAAGGTTTCTGTTCCACTTGATTTGACATAAGTGTACATGTTTAGATTTCGCTTCAAAGTTGACCTCCGAACGTTATAATCGCTTTCGGCGTATGATTTTAAAGAGGGTACTCTAAACGTGGTGCTCCAATTCTTACTTTATCTAGTGGCCCTTCCTCTCAAAATCAGAGGGCTGAGCTCCTATGGTCTTAGGAACTATTAATGTACTTTGAAAAAAAGTTCATAATGTCGCGATAAAAATCTGTAACAGTTTACTTCATCGACACAAAAGGCAACGCTAGAATCAAATCCCGGTTTAAGAGAAACAAGAGAACAGTGTCGAATGCGACGAACACTATATACAATTCCATTTTAACACCTGGATGCAACTATTCGAGCTCTATGGATGTCCGTGTCGCATACGCACAAAATTGAAGGCGTTTTGACTGTCCAGGCACTCGCGACTTCACCGGTAGCGCTGCAGCGCTAACGGCGAGTTTCATTGCGAGGATAAAGAATGGCAGAACACTTTCAATTCATCGTTAATACTACAAAGATAATTGCCAGGCACGAATACATACAGGCGTAGGATGTGGGTATCTTTTGTGCTTTAGTTTTTATACCGCATGCTTTAAGCATGGATAAATATATTTGTGTAAATTATATTATATTCTGCTCTTTTCGTCTTAAAATGTGAGCTAGTTATGAATGATGTCAACTCGTATGCTACTTATGTGCTCTGAAAATATGATCTCGATGCCTCTTCAATTTAGAGCAAGAAGTTTGGCGTTGCTATCAAGAATTTCCTGGAAAGAGAGATGGAATCATAAAACCGTGAACAATAAATATTTGTAATATGAAATAACCCTTTCTGATACCGAGGATCCGTCAATCGTCATCCTTATTTTAAAAGAGTGAAAAATGTCAGGAACACATTTACACATGCTAATTTTCAATCATAGTGCCGTGAGGAACCATCAGCGCGACTTGCAATCGAACGCGCCTTCAATTTGGGTGATACTCTACGCATTGCCTTGGAGTTCGTTTAGTTGCATGACCCAACCGAACCCAACTATTTGATCGTTGACGTAGTTCGACGCTTATTTCAGTCGGATATTTGAAAGCGACTCTCTCTCTTTCTCGCACATTTTCCCTCCATTTTCCAGTAAAGGTGTTGCTGAAACAATCTCAGCAGTTTCAGTATTGAAACGTATTTTGCAATCGCGACATCCTCCCAGTTTTTTCTTCAATTCCTTAAAATAATTAATTTTGCACCGACACCATTCAATTAATCCCGTGTAATTGAATCGGTTTTATTTTGTCGGTTAATGTCTGTATTAGCATGTGGGAAAGCACCGTCTCTACATCCTTAAACGGAACGCCTTTGATACGTATTCACTCTAGTTAATGGCAAAATTCATTTCGAATGCGTTGAGTACTCAATTTGTCGTAGAAGCCAGGAATCTCTTTTTGTGCACATGGCAAGATAAAAACAGCTTTGGATTCGTTTGAAGTCTGAAACACTTGAATTCGAAACAGGCGAGGAATCTTCTTTGTCTTCTGCGAGAGTCATTAGGTGATCGTAGCGGTCTGCCGTGCTAAGTAAAACGCCGTATGAGCATTCGAATGTTGCCAAATTTTCTCTCAGAAATTATTTATTTTTGAAGAAGTTCAGAATATTGAACCTCGAAATTTTCAGACTTTTTAGATCAAATTACGAAGGAAATCGTCTGGAAAATCGGAAGAGAAATACTTGCAAATTTCCCCGAAAATTTGTGATTTGTCGAAGGAAATTTGGCAACGTCTGATGGTTTATACGGCGTTCTTCCGTAGCACGGCAGCGGTGTGCACCTATCCAATCACCAATCGGCCCGAGGCGGACTATTTATATGCTCGTCTAGACGAAGTCATTTGGTGCGCTCGATATCGGGAGAGAGAGGAAAACCCGATGACCTGTAGTGCCCGATTTCCGGGGGTCACGGTCGTGCCAAAATTCGAGCGATCCATTACGCGAATATTTCTGCTTTGCATTTCATTTCCGCCGTTAAAAATACTCGCCGTAATTGAATTCGCTCATTCGCGCGTCTTAATTTTTCCTCGCGCGCTTCTGCGAGTCCTCGAAATGCGTTTCGTTCGAGCGACTCCGCCCTCGCCCGCATATCCCGATCGATTCTCCTCTTTTCTTTTTCTTTTCATCCCGCTCAAGCTTTTAAGACAACCTTTAAAATTATGCTTCTATTTTCGAACTTGTTTTTTCGGTCTCTTTCATTCGAGAAAGTTGAAAATTTTTATCTGCTCGAGGTGCCTCAGCTCATGTATATGTCATGGAGGAATTTTGTTTGATCATCATCAATGAGCTCTGATGTGCATTAATTTTTCGCGCGGTCATAAGCAGTATATAGCCAGTGGCGGGGCGTGCTTTGCGATCTATCGATATTTCCCCATTTGAAGCTGTGTTGAATAATCGATTATTAAGGTGTTCGCAGCGAACACCCTGCCTATCGATACTTTTCCTTAGGTTCAAATGGTCGATCAATCGATGTATCGAAAAGCACGCCACGCCACTGTATATAGCCAAACTTCCAGGAACTAAAGGTACGCCTAGTTATTGGTTTCAGCCTAGCAAAGAATCATCCAAATGATTACATAAAAGAATCAAGCTTTCCTGCGGGTCGATTTTCGAATCGTAAACCAAATGATCTTTATCGATATATCGATGTACTAGCTGTGCTCATATCGGTTGAAGTCAGCTGATATCGAGTCTATAGTTGACCCACTGGTCCTGTTCCTTGTGGAAACTGTAGTCTTTTCTCCTCTGCAGATCTTTTCAGTAGTGGTTTTTCGCGTGGCTTTGGAAGATGTCCAACTCCTCAAATTTTCATGGGCTTAAACGGAGATAATCGTATTCTATTTAGTGTGTTCCACGATCGACTGTCATCACCATACCATTCATCGACAGCTTCGGGTATCAACGAAATTCGTACTTCGTCGGTAAATCCACGTTTAGCAGAGAGGAACCAAGCCTCATCAGCTATCGTCACATTTAACTACGCAATTTAACGTTGCACGATAGAACGTTTTTGCGGATGTCTTTGAAAATGTTAAAGAATTTGCTTCGTACTATGCAGAAAATTCACTGAAATTTGCAAAAATTCCGCGCAACCGTGCTCATGTAAATATTGCCGAATTAAATTTGACAGTAGCTGATGTGGGTTAGGTACCTTTTTGCCTAGCGCGCGGACGGAGTTAAACAGAAAGGAACCAAGCCACATCGGGATCGAACCGAGAAAAAGAAGTTTAAAGTTTGGCTCCTGCATAAGACTCAATGTAAAAGATAAACTTCAAGTTCTACTTCTGCAAAATTTGCTCCAACAAAAACTTTGAATTTTTTGCGATAGACAGTAGAGCAGTGGTTGAGTTCAAAACCACTCATAACTCAATTTTTTCCCAAATGTGGGTAGGTTCCTTTCTGCTTAGCTCAGTCCAATTGAAAGTAACGTTTCCAGAATTCATCCGATGTAGAAAATGCAGGACGCAGATCTTAATTCGCGATCGTCGGGGAAAGAAAATTTCTGAACGGCGGAGTGAGAAATCGTTCTCGAAGCAGCAGAATTTGCCATCGGTGGATTGAATTTTTTAGGGGCATCAGCGAGGGGATTTGTTTTCATGTGGCAAATAAGAAGTCGGGTAAACGGAGAAGGGAGGGGGAGGGGGGTGTCGGACCGCGTGCAGGTTACGGGTTGCGGCGACCTGTGACGCAGTTGCTCACCTTGGAACCCACAGACTCAGTGGCTAATCTGCCGTGCTAAGTGAAAACGCCGTATGAGTATTCCAGTGTTGCCGAATTTCCCATCAGAAAATATTTATTTTCGAAGGATGTTATGAATGTTTTTCCTTAACATTTTCGGACTCTTTAGATTGAATTACGAACGAAATCCTCCGGAAAATGGGAGGAGAAATATTCGCACATTTTCCTGAAAATTCCTGATTTGTCGAAGGGAATTTGGCAACGCCCGATGGCTCATACGGTGCTTTTCCCTAGGACGGCAGTAATGCCCAGTGGCTTTCTTGCCAGATCATCGCTCTAAGGAGGGCACAGACTTTTTTCTTACGCGGTACTCAGCGGTATCCACATGAAGCGAAAGATGAAAATGTCTTCATTCAGTTTAAATCGGTTGGACTTTAAACTCGGTAGATATAGAATGTCGCGTTTTCCTCACTTTCCTCGATCCCTGGTGTCCAAAAAAAGATTGGTCTTCGATTTAAGAGCGAAAATTCCAAGCTTCCATCGAGTTTCGCTCTAGAATCATCTTGCTCGAGTTGAATGGAAATTCCTGCAAACCTAACCGGTTAATCAATACCGGTTTTTTAGTATGTCTGTTGCAAATCAAGAATTCTTAACTTAATACTTTGTAATCGCTATCAAAGTCCGTCTAGTAGGTAGATGTAAACCGGTGTATCTTACAAGTGTTTTGCCCCCTTAATATTTCCGTTAATTTCTGAAGTAGCGTTATCGGTCAGCGGTGGAAACCGTCATGTTTTGAATTTTTTCTGAAAGTGATGTAGCTGTATCTATGATGTGAAACTGACCACAGTTTCTCAGAAACTAAACTCGCTCCTCCCGTTCTCGCGTTCCAGTTTCGTTAGTTACTTTTTTTTTTATCTATCCTGACTTTTTGAGAAAAATTTGATAAAATCCACCCGCCTTCCACCTGATTTAGAATTCAGTCAGGTACACATGGCCGGAAAAATATCAGCAAAGGTTTTTTCCTGTTGTTTGCTCGCAGCTCTGAAAAGATGAGGTCTTTTGATAGACTGCAAGGCAAATTGTTTGGATGTCAAACTCGAGATGAACCCCATCTCGGAAGTGTGTGCAGAGGCTGCCAGAGTGCCAGAGTCCCTTCATTTACACGGCGTATGCAATAACAACACCCCTAGAGTACGAATAGTTGTATTTTGAAGGCGTTGCTGTCATTCTCGCATCCCACACCAGATTTAGTGGGTTTGACGACTGATGTTCAAGTTGTGGTGCGAAATTGAGGACCCTCGAGGACAAATGGTCACCGTTATCGAGCTTATCGCCCGTTTTCACCAAATTAATTAGAAAAATCAGGAAATCGCTGGTTTATTTCCACGCAACCACCGCTTAGTTTGCGCTGAGTTTTCATGTATTCTGTTCATGTTTTTGGGTTGTGTATTTGGCGATCTGACGGCGTTGGTACTCAGACTCAGAGGCTTGTGGCTCTGGACTGCGGTCAGTCGCGACTCTTGATCGGTGGACTCAACCATCCGCCATCGCTGTCGATAAATCGATTTTTCTCATCGATCAGTGCGATTCGCGACCGTGCCGATTGCGTAATACTGATTGTGAGATGCGGTACGATCCAGTGTGGCCATACATTATAGTAAAACTCCATTTATCCCAGTGAATAAAGGGCCACTTCATTTGTGCATTTAACAATATTGTATTCGATCATGGAATCCTTGATACCAGCAAAAAATAATGAATTATCATGTTTCAAATATTCTGAATGCTATCGTGATAGTGTATTTCATGCGTGCACCACGCCTCATCAATGATTCTCGTTGAGCAAGTGGAGCAGATTTTATTAATCGCCGATTGGTAGAACAAGCGTATTGAAGGAACCATCGACACAGAGGCTTTGCATGTGGACAAATCTTCATCTTTCCCGACCGGATGCCCTCTTGATATCGAAAAATCCAAATTTTACAAAGTCCAATGACGGACATCTAAAAATGTATTGACGCAGTTCACTTAGTGATAATTTATGCAAGCACATTATAGACAGTTAATGCTATTTGTCATGGATGTAATTGCCACTGTTCTCATCCTTGGCCATTCATTGAATACACAACGCTGAATTTCGGATTTTAAACACTTTAAAAAAATGACGTAACGTTCTCCTCGACTCGCTCCCCCTGGAACGTTAAGTATTCTATGAAAGGCATCTTATTGTCAGAAGATAATCATTAATCTGTTTTTTGGCCAACACTGGACAAAAAACAATTTGGATCTAGAGTCCAGACTCTTGAAAACATCGACAAGAAACTGGACTCTTGATTCAATCAGATTTAAGCTTAAATCAAGAACCAAGCCTCTTAATTTGAGCGGATTTCCTTTTGATTTAAGCTTAAATCTGATTGAATCTAGAGTCCAGTTTCTTGTCGATGTTTTTAAGAGTCTGCATGGACTCTAGATCCAATGTGTTTTTTTTTCCAGTGAACAAATCTTTCATTTAAACTATGGAAACGCTAAGTGAACTTCATTTCGTACTCAATTTAATTTTTTCTCAGAATTTTTGTTTACCCATTTTTCCTTTCAGTGAAGTTTTGCCTGAAAGGCATTCGCACAAAGCAATCGATTAACTGCGCGGCAAGCCATCAACCCTGCTCGGGGGATGACGGTGGCAAATTGCTAGGGCCGCACGACAACAAGGCGTGTGCGCTATCTAGGCCCCCGCTACCCCCCGACCCCCCTCCTAGTCCTACATAATAATAATAACAAGCCCATAATGATAGGCTGCCCGGTCTGAGTCCCGGTGCGTGGTAGTCGATGGCCGGTATTGAAAACGTCCTCTTCGATCGTGAATCAAGTGCCTATCATCTTGGTGCCGTGCCTATTAATTCAGGATCGTCTTTCCTCTGCCCCCGATCCTCCGGATGACTCGCTCGCCAAGCTCAAGGCTGAGCCGGGATATTCCGTGGGTTGACGGAAGACTCCTATCCCGATTTCGCCATCGCCCGAGCCGTTTCAGCGGCTTCTTCAACTTATTTGTCTTGGGTGGGAGGAGACTCTATCGTATATGGAGCGTCGTGTAGTCAAGTCGTGTGTTCGTAGCGAACTTGTGCAAAAATTAAGGTAGGGAAATCTTGGACAATTTTTGAAGACCTTCAGTGTTTGGGAGAGACTGTCAGGGTGTCTACAAGTCCGGAATTTCTGGAAAGTCCGGAAATCGTACTGATTTATTAGGAAGGATTTATTAGGATTTTTCGGGTTTATTTTTTTTTGGCGGTCCGGAAGTACTGAAAAATTGCGGAAATTCAGCAAAGAGGTCCGGAATTTTTGTCTTTTTTCTGTCATTTTTGTCGCGACTTGAGCGAAAAAATCAAATTTTTGAAATTTTTCGAATCTCGTCAAATGGAGGTACTGAAAACGAACTAAATTTTTCTGTTGAGGAGGTACTGGATTTCTCGGGAATGTACTGGAAAAGTACTGATTTTTGGCCAGCCTGTTTTAGTAGACACCCTGTCTGCACGAATCCGTCACATTATAATCCTTTCTACAGGTACGGGCTGAGCGGGGTTAATAACAATGCGTTCCTCTTGGATTCAAGTCTAGATGTTTGTGTTCAGTTCTTAGTCTGTAAGAAGTCAGGAATCGTCAGAAAATGTCTGGAATTTCTCTGAAATTATTAAAGGTCATTCCTAAGGGGGTTTTAAGGTTGATCTTAATTTATTCACACTCTCATTTTTTGGGCAAAAACCAAAGCTAGGAGGTTCGTCAGTTGCGCATGCGTGGCTTAATCACCTTTTGATTCTTAAAATTAAAGCGCCTAGTACCACAACCAGCAATCTCCACTTCGATCACCTTTGAGCAAACCGCAGAAAATTGTGGTGCTTATTTAACCCTATGAGAAATCGTGCAGTTCTTTACATCTCAATGAAATTAATGATTCTTCATTTTGTCTAAGCCGTTAAATTTCACCCGTGCTGAAATAAAATTTATTTACGTTCCTTTGTGTTTTACGATTTATTGCACACGAATTTATCCTTGTTTAGAAATCATTACTGTAAACTTGTTTTTCCTCAACGGTCAACGCTACCGTCGCCTTAAAGCTCAGTGATAGTGTACACACATTATTTAAAAGTTGCTTTTTTTCGCACCTAATACCTTCCAGGCCCTGTTTCATGTTTAGTACCTGGCAATTACATAAACCCAAGCGTCACACCCTTCAATTACTTTTCGCCATCATTCAACTTATACACTCACGATTCTAACCATTCCGTTAATTTCTTTTGTTTCAGGGGCACCTATGAATTGGAAAAGAGAATCGCGACCGATCGAAAAGCGCATGACGTCATCTCATCGTCAACGGCTTCATGAATCTCCTCGCGTCGGGATGCTTCAATTTTTCTAGTCACATTTTTTCCCCCGTTTTTTTTTTCTAGAGAAAATAGAAAGTCATATCTAATCTTGTAACTTCGTCGCGGGCTACGAATAGTTTTTTCCTCCCTTCTCTAGAAGAAGCTACAGAGTTCAACCGTTGTTAGTTTCGTTAGATCGAGAAATTTTATTTTAGCCGTTCATCGCGATAGTAATCAGTGATTCCGGAGTGTTGGCGCCAGTGACGTCAGGAATTTCAACCAGTGACGTCAGGAATTTCAACCAGTGACGTCAGGAATTTCCGCGAGTGACGTCGAGAATTTATTTTCGCGAGTTTTTCGTTTTGTGAATGCTCGCGCGGCGACTGGCCCCGCGCGCGAAGCGGTTGTCGTCGGCCGATGAGCTAACATCGACTACTCTATGTTGATACGGCCGGAACCTCGGTGGGCTCAAAATGGACTTGAAACATGATACAGCGTACATGCGGGGGGGCCCGGGCCCTGGGGACGGGATCAAGAGCGAGTCGCGGGTCCACTCGCCGTGCTTCGGGGCCCCGGAGATCTCGGTGGGGCGGCCGCTCAGCGTGGTGGCGAGCAACGGGCTCTTCAGCGGCCTCGGGAGCAGCAAGACGCTCCGCTCGGACGACTGGCTCTCGACGGCCCACTCGCCCAACAGCCATTCCCACTCCGGCCATAACCACAATCCTACCTCGCAAACTTCCGTACCTCTCACCCCCTCGCCAGGACCCCCCGCCAACCAGTTCACCGTCATCTCCTCCAATGGATACTCATCCCCCATGTCTTCGGGCAGCTACGACCCTTATAGTCCCACCAATGGAAGAATAGGTAAGTCCGACAATATTTCATATCCCAATCGTTTCAAATTCAATTTTGTGTAAAATTCTTACAAATAGTGTGCAAATTCGAGAGTGCCTTCACAGTGCACTTTCCGCGAAACTTACCAGAGTTTCCCTCTTGTAAACATGTAAGAAGAAGTAAGTCCAATAATTGCACTCCAGGGTGTCCTGTCTAGCGACCGGGAAAACCAGGAGAACCGGGAAATGTCAGAGAATTTCTGGGGGGTGTCAGGTAAATTAGGGAAAACGTCAGGGAATCTGCAAAAATTCGACATGTCAGGGAATTTTATTTTGCAAGCGATTTTTGTGTCAGGGAAACGTCAGGGAAATCGAAAAACATGAATTTTCCGGAAAATGTTTTACTCTTGCAGAAATTTCTACCAGAATTACTGCTGATTACCACTTGCAAATTCCTAACACATGCAACATCTCCAATATCTTATTTCTATATTGGCAAATGGTGGAAGCTTTGACTTTCGATATTCCATTATTCAACTGATGACCTACCTACTAAGTGGATGTTGAACAACGTATCGGGTAGTTTGTTTTGCAAGCTTGTTTGACTCATCACCTCAATCGAAGCTCATCATCCACCTAGTAGGAGTAGGTATGATGACTGTTGCAAGTGTTGCTCCCTTATTATTATCCATAAGGAAGTTTTGAGTCCCCGAAAGTGAAAGCTTTCACCTTTCGCTAAGAGGCCGCCAGTGGATGGTCTCTTGTCTCTGGCTATGCCAGACCAGGCAGTAGCGACCTAGCTAAGCGGCTCTGACGTAGCCGGCCGTGTGAAAGCGTTTTGGATCGGGGTTTTCGGCGCATTGGAAATCGGTCGGAACCATCGGCATCGGACTGTGGCCGGGAACCTTGACTACCGACACAGCCGCCGTCGGAGCGCTCTCACTCTCGATTGTCTGAGCCAAGCGCTGCCGTGCTATGTAAAAACACCCTATGAGCATTCAAATGTTGCCAAATTTCCCACAAGAAAATATTTATTTTTGAGGAAAGTCATGAACATTTCGTCTTGAAATTTCCAGAACCTTTAGATCGAATTACGAACAAAATCCTGTGAAAAATCGGAGGTGGAATTTTTGCAAATTTTCCAGGAAATTGATGATTTGTCGCAGGGAATTTGGCAATGCCTGATTGGTTTTACGGTGTTTTTCCTTCTACGGCAGAGAGGGTGCACGGCTCAGGCGTAGTGACAGGAGCTCGACCGTGGACGGATTTCGTCACAGCGACGTGTTTCCGCGGAACCAATTGATCGGCCCCGACCGCCCGACGGTGTGGCGCAGCGCGGTTGTGCCTGTGCCGCGGCGAAGGCGTTCAACCATTTAAGAGGGTTCCGGTATTTCATTGACCTATTTATCCGCGTATTGCGTTGCGGGTTGCCGGTCGCGGGTCAGCGGGCCCTGTGGAGTATCCCGTTGACCCGTGGAAAGCAACCCTCGGATGACGACCATAGGGAACTTTGCTCCAGGGCTACTTGTCGGCAGTGGCGTGGCGTGCTTTGCGATATATAGATTTTTTTTTTTTTTTTTTTTTTCATTTGGTCTCGTCACTTTTTAGTGGGAGTTTTTTGGATTGGGCCGGGGTGGCTACCGCCACCTAGAATTGATCTGCCATTTAATCCTGTTGAAAAGGGTCGATAAACAGGGTTTTCGCAACGAACGCCTTAATAATCGATTCGTTGCCATAGCTTCGAATGGCTAAATATCGACGTATCGCAAAGCACGCCACACTACTGCTTGTCGGACTGATTGTTAGGTAATCAAGAACCAATTGGTCAATAGATAGCGTATGAATTAAAGCACTGTGTTAGGTATCTCTCCATTAAAATTATACGTAGGAAGTTTTTCACACGCTGAAAAAAATGTATGTACTCACGCTTCATAAAGTATGGGTCGGAGCCACGTATGTACAGACTGTAAAAAATTTGATGCCGGCGTAAGAACAGCGAGAGTCTATTTTAGTATGGACAAATATTACATACGAAGAGTATGGACTCAAGAGTCCATACCATATGAACAGTAAGTTCATACACCTGCTTTTCCATACACAACATGTTTACGGCACTTTTCTGCTGTAGTCGTGAAAGCCAGACCGTATGCACGAGCAGTTCATACCTTAGATTTTTCAAGTAGTATGGAAGAAGCTCGAAATTTTTCCTCCCAAATTGCTTTTCTACCGGGAGAATCTTGGGCATTTCTAAGTGAAAATTGCACTGCTTTTTTTTCTAATCTCATGCGAAAATTAGAATCATTTTGAACAAAATTGTACTGGTACGTTCTTGTGAAAAATTGAGTCAATTTTCCAACGTTTGAATGGAGTTACGTTTGCCAAGGGACAAAACTCGAGTAGTCGGAGAATTTTTATGAATGTGTCAGTGTGAGACCAGTACTGAGGGCTGATTTTTGAAATTGATGGACAAAGCTATAGACATAGAAGACGAAAGGGGTGTGGAGGAATCCTATTGGTGGAAGTGGGTGATTGCAATGGACAAAGTAGGTAGGTTATAGACTAACTATAACGGCCACCCACGAGAGATTCCGTAGTTATGTACGAACCACCCATTTTAAAGAATAGGATCGCTCCATACTCCCTATGTCCTCCCTGTCAATATCTTTATCTATCAAATTTCACCATCACCCACTGACGTCGATCATCATGCGAAAGTTAACGCATTTTTTAGCCAAAAACGAGAAATTATGGATGACTCTTTTTCTCCCCACATAGTATCAGGGCAGGCGGAGCTTTTGACTCCTCTTCCCTGTCTATAGCTTTGTCTATCAATTTTAACAATCACCTACTGACGTCGATCATCGTGTGAAAGTTAACGCATTTTTTAGCCAAAAACGAGAAATTATGGATGACCCTCTTTCTCCCCACATAGCATGAGGGCATGCAGGCGGAGCTTTTGACTCCTTGACACTGGGAAGAAGACAAAGAAAGACCGGAAAAGGGGCGCGGAGGCCGAAGTCGGATCCGGAAATAGAAAGCACCAAGCACCTGAATAATCCTGATTGCAGTGACATCGTGAACTCTCACGCCGCTCCGCTCGCCGCCACCGTCGGCCGCGCAGCGCCGCGCCGCCTCAATCCAGCTCCTAAATCAACCTGACCTACTTCGAACGGGTCGAATTTGACCTATTTATGCGTAGCACCTTCTCCCTCACTCACCTCGTATCGCTCGCAAGCTCCTCTCTCTCTCTGACCCGTGACGTCACTCACGCCCGATGTGTCGCGACCGACGGAGGTGCTCCTCACGTTCACTCGCGGCAAATGCCCTTTTTATTTTTTTTTTGTCGGGTTTAATGGAGGATTTGCAAGTGTCGGGGAGCTGACACACATTTGTAAATGGAAAGCGCGATGTAGTGCCCTCGATTTTGACTTTGAACAGATACGGAGGAAAGTACCGCGGAATGAACACAGCTGTTGAAACTTGAGGTACACGTGTTCGATCAGGAAATGCCTCACGATAGCGTCATAAAAGTGCGCATGACACGAATTTTTAGGCGAGCAACTTCTGTAAAAAAATACATGGGCCAGACTCCGCAGTTTCGTCTAAAGGCCGATCTTGAGTATCACGAACACCCCGAAATATCTTTAAATAAAATTTTGCGATAGCGAATGTACTTTGTTCCCTTTTAAGAAATCTATATCCATTTGATCAGAGCCCGAGTATGACGTTTAAAGTATTTTTTATTCAGGGTGTTTCAGACCATCCGAACCAGGTTTTTTACTCGCCCTGGTAAAAATTGGCAGTAGAATCTGTGTTCCAAAATACCATAGACCTACAGCCGACTGTAAGATTTCCAATAGCTTCTATAGCCGGTAACACAATTTCTTATAGCCTTTTATAGCAGATGGCGATTAAGCAACAGCCTGACGATAAAGTGTATGCTATCCGTTACTAATTACGGATGCTAGGACGTAGTGAGTTTTTGGACTATCGCTCTCTTTTTGGGCCGTAGTATCTTGATTTATTTTGCGAGGGAAGCTCCGTACTTTTGAAGGATGCATGTCATTCCTAATATGTTGGAGCACCTTCAATTTCGTACGATACTGTGCAATACCTCTGGTGTGAAATAGTTGCTTCAAGCGCCGTGGTACGCTGCGGCGCAGCGCGGCGGGCGGGCAGCCAGCGCGAAACGCGCATTGGCGCCTACAAACCTAACAGGGATACTTCACGCATTGCGCAGTGCGTGAAGTATCCCTGTTAGGTTTGTAGGCGCCAATGCGCCGCCGCTCCGCTTTGTGTTAGGCTATAATATATATCTCGTGGAGTCAGCGTTGTTCAACTCATGACTTTGAAATGTTTGCACACTCTGTATGGATTATTCTCATTTTAATTGATTAAAACAAATATGTAGTAAAGGAAAATATAATGTGCGTTTTGTAAATATTATGGTGATTCCGTATAAACTTGCGGATTTACAAAGCACACAAATTTCCACACAATTTCTTGTAGCCTTTTATAGCCGATGGCGAAAAATCAACAGCCAGGCGATAAAGTGTAATGCCCGGCGACAGGAACTATAGCCCGGCTGTTTAATTTTTTATCGCTTCGTGTAGCCCGGACGTATGATTTTTTCCACTATCTACAGCCAGCTATATGATTTTCTATCGCCTTCTTCAGTCGGCTATAAGAACTCCTATGGTATTTTGAAACGCAGCTCCTATCGCCAATTTTTACCAGGGCGGTTATTTTAGGTCGGATGGAGTCGAATACTGCGCGGTCTTTTAGGGAGTCGGTACCCTGAGGTATCCAAATTTTGTGACCACGAAGCCCCTCCCCACACCCCTCTGGAGGTAAAAGGGGGATCGTGACTCCAAAAGTTGGGGTCACCCGTCAAAATGTTGAAAATGTTCTATCGAATTCAGAAAGATCGGAAACTTTTACCCTACACCGCTACCAAGAAAGCCAGAATAGGACCACTTTCGTTCGAAATATTGAAACCTTAAAGGGGGCGGGGGCAAGTGCCCACTCCCTAAATTTCAATTTCGCTAAATTGACGTAGAGGCTTAGGACGAAGACGTTCTCCTCGGTAGTCGGCCTCCAGGAATCCGAATTTGACTGTCTCGAAGCCCCCAAACATTTTCTGATGTGACACACAGGATGTGTAATTGTATACATTTTCACATTTCAAGGACCCCGTGTATCACATCAGAGAATTTTTGGGGGATGGGCTTCGGGACTGTCAAATTCGGATTCCTGGTGGTCGATTCCTGAGGGAGAAGTCTGTTTCTTAATGGCCTCTGCGTCAACTTAGCGAAATTGAATTTTGGGGAGTAAACGGTCCCCCACCTTTAAGGGTCAGTATTTTGAACAGGGGTAGTTCGATTTTGGATATCTTGGAATCTATCTGTCTTGAGAATGATTCTCCGTAATCTCTGAATTTGACAGAAGAAGAATTTTGAAGGGAACCGGAACTTTCAGTCACTAACTTTTCAGTCACGTCCCCCTTTTAACTCCCTAAGAGAAGTCGAGGTGAGGGGGGGAGGGAGTCGGGACCATAAAAATTTGATTCCATGGGGTTGATTCCCTATTCGACCTCGTAGTCTCCGACTGCATCCGATCTAAAATAAGCGAGAGGAAATCGTGAAATCGTGATGCGGACGGTTTGAATCACCCTACATGCAGTCGTTTGATACAGCAAACGCTCTCTAGCGGAGCTATCTAGAACGAACGCTTCGCGCTTTCTCCAACAGGTGGCAGCTGCTGTCTCGAAAACATCTACCGTGTCGTTGCCTCCTCCGCCAACCTTCACGCTCCGCAGAGTCCAATAACACCAGTCTTGTTATTACGCGAGAATTTCCTCGCGAGACTCTTTAGCCCCTTCTCTCGACTTGCAACTTGCGCAGTCCTGATAATTTTTTTTTCTCTTAATGAGCATAATATGCAAACTACTTTTCAAGTTCAGTTTTTTAATTAGTCGAAAGTGCTGGGGCTCGATACACAGCCCTAATGAAGAGTCGTTTTGCATTTTCGTCTTCATTTTTCATGCCGTCGGACTTTCGTCAAAATAACGATTTTAATCTCGAGACGGAGATGCGTAGCGATTGGTTCCTGAGAAAATTCTTACTATGAATTATTGCCGAATCGTTCGATGCGGTTTAATGCCGTCTTTTTAAAATTTGAATCTTAGGAACCATCCATAAGATAATGTCGTAAGGTTTTCCACTCCCTCCCTCCCTCCCTCCCTCCCTCCTCACTTTTGCCACATGGCAGGCAGCTCTGGACTTCCCCTTGAAAATCACGCCAAATTATTTGATTACCGTCTCCTGTATCAATCTCGAAAGAATGGCGTTTCAAATCGACGCAAGTGCAGTCCCGCACAACGCGAAGTGAAAACGCCTTCCATTCCGTGCGTATGCAACACAGACATCCGCAGAGCCCGAATAGTTGCATCCAACGTTATACGAACCTCTTCGCTTTCGAGAACCGACGCGATACGGCCGTTCCAAGAGTGAATAACCGAGAAATTGGACGTAAAATAGTGTGTTTTTCCTAATGATAGACATTTTTTAGCACTTAGCGGATTTTCTGAGGCATCGTAGAGTTCTCCGAGAAAAAGGAAAAGTTGTTCGGTTTTTATAAAAGTTGATTCCTTCGTGTTGATCCCAGTTCGATAATTATACACGCAGATGGTATACCCGTCGCTAGTTCGGCACCCCTGAAGCAGAGATTCAGATTGTTTTCATCCGAATTGTGTAAGTGCCCCAAAAATTGTGGGTGCGGAGGTTTTTTTTCCAGATTTTCAAATCTTACAAAATGATGAGACTTTGGCACACATCCAAAAAAAAAAAAAATTCCAAGGGTGTAACGAAATTTCAATTAGTTTGTCATGCTGCCCTTTTTCCAAAAACCCAGCGCGTTGCAGAAAATGTCGGAGGCTTAGAACAATCTGGACCCCTGCCCTGGAGTAAGCAAAGGAGTGTTTTTCATCATTCTACGGGGAAAAAACTGGATTTTCTATCGGTCGTAGTCCTCCCCACAAAAATAAAATAAAATAAAGATAATAACAATAATTCGTAGGCTTTAAGTGTTAATTATAAGGAAAACCTCACTATTTTAGTCCAAATTTGTGTATCCACTTACTCTTGGGCCCTGGAGTAAAAGGAGGAGTATTTTGTTCATTTTTGGGAAACAAGGAGGATTTTTTGATCGGCCTTAGTCTCCCCCAAAAAAATAATTATAATAAAGATAATAACAATAATATTTGTAGGCGTTACGTGTTAATTCCAAGGAAAATCTCTCTAATTTACGTCCAAATTCGTGTTTATTTACTCTGAGAACGGCCGCACGGCGTCGGTCCCCGAAAGCGAAAGGGCCCGGGGAGTCGGGCCGGCGGCGAGCGACATCCGAAAGTTGTTAGCATCTGGTCGCGCCTCGCAACCGCATCGCGCAGCGTCGGGGCCGTTTCTCCGACGGGAGGGGCGCAGGGCGGGGGGGAGGAGGGGGGGAGGTGTCAAGAGCTGGCCCGGTCGACCGCGCGCTTGACCTATTTGACTGCATCTGTGTCCGCGTCTGGGGCCGCGGCCGGGGCGTCGGCGTCCGATCGCCGTGCGACCCGAACAAGACGCACAATTACGCTTTATGGGTCGATGATGTAAATGGCTTCTCTCGCTCACGGGGTTACGTCCCGACCGAGCCACTCTCAATTTTCTCCGACTCTCGCCGCGCCACGCCGCGCCGGCTCGAGTCGAGCGTTTTTTCGAGTCGCCTACCTCTCTCCGCGTGACCCCGATGAAAGTGGTCGATTATCAAATACGCAGCGTTGAACAGGGTGTCCAGCATCAGGATTTTCCCGATTCCATCAGGATTTGAGGTCAATCAAGATTTAATCCCGATTTAATCAGGCTTAGAGGGAAAATCGGTTGTAAAATAAGGATTTGAAAAAAGTCGGCCGTCTGATCGAATGTTTTTAAAGAGTTATTTTTGTGAAGCTGAAGCTAAAGTCTCTCCGCCAAAAATCAGGATTTGATCAGGATTTGGAAAAATTATGAAATCAGGATTTAGCAGTCAAAAATCAGGAAA
This sequence comes from Bemisia tabaci, assembly GCF_001854935.1. Taxonomy (NCBI): domain Eukaryota; kingdom Metazoa; phylum Arthropoda; class Insecta; order Hemiptera; family Aleyrodidae; genus Bemisia; species Bemisia tabaci. Next base: position 5,151,220 of record NW_017548020.1, on the reverse strand, counting down.
AATCAGGATTTCATCAGGACTTCCCCAAATGAAAAAAAAAGTAGACACCCGGTTGAATATTGTATTGGATTGGTGCTCGGGTTGCTTACGTTGGGAACTGACGGCAAGCTGACTATGATGTGGATTATATCTTGCAATAAGTAACCTCTATCTTTGGCTCACCCATAAAAGCACATGTCTGCATAGGGAAACCAATGGCATGTATGTTGTTTCTAAAATGGGGCAGAAATAGTGGTTTCTTATTGCCAAATGTAAGTAAGGTAAAGTCACCGTTCGGCATGCCACGCCTGGTGAATTACTCTTGCTAGGAATTTCTTCTGGGAATCCATGCCAGGATACACTCTGGTAAAAGTTTTGTTTTCATCCTCTCCAAGTAAAATAATTCGACATAAAATGACAAATCAAAGGCAGGAAAAGTCCAGCAAATTTTTGAAACTTTCTCACGGCATTTTAGACTCGGTAGCGCACCTAGCGGTTGATTCGTCACACGGCCGTCATCGTCAGCAAAGATCCGTCCAGCCCTCACTCCTGTCACATGGATCGGGTCATGGGAAAGTTGAAGGATGAAGGCTGCGGTTTCGGAATGTTATTGTGTCGTCTCAGTGGTCATCCTCTGTGAATCACCGTTCAAAGGAATCGACGCACGGACCACTACGAGCGCGGGTCAGTGGCGTGGCGTGTTTGCAATATATCGATCCATCTGCCATGCAAACCTATGGTAAAGGATCGATAAACAGGATTCTCGCAGCGAACACCCTGTTTATCGATTCTTTACCATCGGTTTAAATGGCAGATCAATCGATAATCGATGATTCACGCCACGCCACTGGTGCGGTGCATTGAACGGACGCGACCCGAGACCTGACCTGGTCGGCGTGAAAAGAAAGAGGAGGGTCACTCAGGTGTCTGGCGTTTGAAGACGACGAATTCAGAAAATATAGGTCAGGATTAAGACGAATCCACGAGGAGGAACCCATCCGGGAACTGGGCATCGGTCAGTGCCTCGAAAGCCTTCCTGAAAACGATTTGTGTGAAGTACCGTTGCGGGCTCGAAAGGTCTTTCAACCAGCGGGCCTTTTCCCTGCACCTTTCTCTTCCTTTATGCCCGGCACAAAAAGGTCCCAAGGCTTCTCGGAACCGGGACCCAGAGGTCGTGAATGTTGTGGGTTTGTGTCAGTGCACTCATCCTCCCCAGACCCGGAGAACTCCGCCACCGTTCGTAACCCGCGGCCAGTTCCTTTGTTCGTATCCTCCTCGGAGAGAAACTTCTCCATCTGCAGGAATTAGAGTAGATGATTTTCTCAAGTTTTCTCCAGCACAAAGGAAGAAAGGAAAGAATTTTTCTTTCTCTGATAAACCTCTTAGAACGACAGGGCATTTTCGAACATATTTTCCCACCAAAGCAGGTCCCGAGACTCAGAATTTCTAGAAACTACATATATGTCTTACCAAATTTTGAAATGCAATTGAAAATCGCCTTACTCAGATACCTCTTCAAGGGTTTTTATGCACTTATGCTTCGTACATTTCAAACTATTTCCTAAGCGTTTTCAGTAAATAAAATCTCTAAAGGCGTCTTAAAATATCGGCTTTAGTTATTTTACAATTGTGAATGTATTCAAGCAAATAATGGTTAATTCCGTGGTATTAAACATCAGAACAAGATTTTGTGGCGATCAGATGGATTTAACGAAAATTGGCCTAGCCTAGCTACATCAGTTAGCGTTTAAGTTCCTCTCATGTTCTATTCTTCTTACAAGGAAACTTAGCAACATTCTGACTTGAACTCCTAGGAGTTTACTCAGTGCGAGTTAAGAAAAATTCACACAAAGTTGCAAGGTGTTGCGTTTGTCCGATTTTTTAAAAAATATATCGATTTTCCCCCATTTGAAGCTATGGTAAAGAATCGATCACTAAGGCGTTCGTCGCAAACAACTCGTTCACCGATCATTTTCCATAGGTTTTAACGGCAGATCAATCGATTAATCGCAAAGCACGCCACGCCATTGGTCAGGAGGACTCTGGCAGGAATAGCGACAACGCAGTGGGGATGAGCCCGACCTGGCAACACGGGGCCTGGTCATCGTGGACGAGGAGACAAGTGCGAGTGCAAGACGGAGAAGTGTGCAACAGGTTTCGGATGAAGGTGGGTGGATCGTCGGGCTCGGTTGGGTCCGGACGCTGCGCAGCGCCGCGCCGAGGGGCCCCAGAACTCCAGAAGTAGGTGGACCCCGAAAGTAAATTCCGTTTCCTAATTCCTCCGCCGTGGCGGGGGGGGGGGAGGGCGAGGGGGCGGCAGAAGCGCAAGCCTCCGTCCCGGCGGCCTGGCCATGGACCAAGAGAATAAATAAGGACCCCCAACTCCGGTTAGCGCTGACATCAGCGCTCCCTGGCAGAGGGTGTAGTGAACTAAACCGATGATTAGGTCTTCCTGTTTATATCTCCATGCACCACCTATTTAGGCTTATCACTCAGTAGTGCTCATAGAAGTTTCTAGATCCTCGTATCCTCGTGGTCGCCCTGCAGTTTTGAAGAGTTTAGTGTGAAAAGTTTCCCATTTTCATTTCAATCTTCGTCAGTCTTCATGTACATAAACTGGTATTAATGTGAAGTGTTATTTCTAACCGTTTTACTCAGCAGCAACTGCTGTTGAGAAAGCCAAAGGAAGTGTGTATGTAGTGTGCAGCAGGAATCAGGATTGTACTTTTAGCCGAAGGCGCCTCTCTGTTAAGTGAAATCTTTTTAGTGAGAAATAGTGTTGTACTGATAAAAATCAACTGAGTGTCACAAAATCAAAGATACTTGACTTCAAGCATTACCTTCAATTTGATTATTAGCAAGTCTCTTTGATTCTGCGTCAGAAGTTGACTGAATCATCTTTGCTCGTGTTTTGATAAGATACTTCAAATCAAAGTCTTTCGCATTGACCTCTACAGAAGGTATGTATCTGTACAATTTCATTAGTTTGCGAAAGTAAAATGTATTAAAGTATCTACACAAATAAATAAATCATAGAAAAACAAAGAACATTGCATGGAATAACATACTATAGAGGTACGATCGTCGTGGACCGCTGCGGCGTTAGTTCACCGCACCCTCTGCCAGGTTCGCTGCGAGCGCGCGTTAACGGTTTTTAACACAGGGTAGCATAGGGAGTTGGGAGTCCTTATTTATTCTATTGGTCCATGGCCTGGCCTCGACCCGGCACAACAGCCACACGTCGAGTTCATCCCCAAGTTGACCCAGATTCAACCCCGCGCCGCGCCGCCCTCCTTCCCGCACCCCCGCCCCCGCTCCATCCGGTTCCTCCTCTCCGCTCCAGTGCCCGGCCCCGACTCTCCAGTTTCCACACTCTGACGTCAGAAGAAACGAGAGCACCCCCTCCCCCGCTCTGAGGTCGCGCATCTTGGGTTTTGGCTTCGTTACCTAGTTGTGGAGCACCAGCCCCTAGGCTCCAGCCGGGGTTCCAGACAGCCACCCTCATCCCTGAACCTGATTCTCCCTCGCGAATATCCCTCGCCGGCCCGTTAAGCGATCCCGCACATCCGAGTACCGTTTTTTCTTTTTTTTTCTTTTTTCATTTTATATAGAGTGGTTCGCGCAAAAAAGTGAGGAATGCGAACCCCCAACGAAAAAAATGTCTCGTAGCAAGGGAGGCAGCGGCCCGATTATTGAAACTATGTCAGCACGAGTTGACAAGACATAGCCCTATCTTAAGCATACGATATATCGCACTTCGATGTCTTATCGGGCTGCTTTTATCTTTCTGTAATCGGCCCGCAGGTAGAAATTAGTTCGTATTCATAATTTGCGCCTCATTTCGCCGTTTTCCAGATGAAAGACCGTAACTCTATTCTAAGGTTTCTAAGTTCACTCGAACAATGCAATTTTTTGCGAGAGCATGACTGCGCTTTTTTTCAATTATTTTAATTGATTTCGAAATTGACGATATTGGACGCAGGTCCGTCGAAGGTTTTTGGAGCTTCAATTCTCTCGTTTCTTTATTAAATTGCATGTTTGAGAAAACGGAAACTTTCAAAAGATAGAATTTAGACTATTTCAGTGAAACTTTAAAATATTATGTGATATCCTGCCTTAATTTCTCAGGTCCAGTAATTTCCCCAACAACCTGCAACTGATGATCAACGCTCCCCTCATTAATGCCACTGAACGACTAAGGCTCTCCTCTAATAATAATCAGCGATACTTTATATCACTTCCATTACCCGCAACTCGCATTGCACAGCAGTTGTTTTATTACAAGTCGGTTTACATCTCCATAAACTGGGTATTATTCCTCTTGTCACGGTGTGTGCTACAGATGGAAGACATTAGATTTTGCTCAAGGTTACTTTACCTCTGCCTAATGGCAACCATCTTCCCGCCGACCCGGCTACTGGAGTGCCCCCTCCCCCCCTTTCATCCTTCATTTTTACTTTTACAGGGTTTCTTATTTTTCCCCCTGTCGAGTTTGAAAGGAGGAATGTGTGTGGTAGTATTCATAATTAAGCTAAATGAGGTTATCTAAATTTCGTCACGAGCCTTTACAATCATACACTCATATGCATCTAAGGGTTCATGCCATAAGATGAACTTGTAATTATCAACCCAAACGCTTTCCAATTTATGCGTCACGACACTAAATGAGCAGCTGGCACAGTAACTCCTCGATCGGAGATCTTAAATACACTACCGCAAAAACACATTGCGATTATGGTAATGAGCATGTCATTTCCCTCCGAAATTCTCCTGTACCGTCAAGAATGCATTTAAATGAGGGTTGACTCATTTTTTTTCTTCCTCTCTGTTTTCTATATCAATCTTGCGCTCCTACCCGCGATAATTGAAAATAGAAAGCACATGTCCATCTCCTTAGTTCAGATTTCACAAGCCGAGTTTACTGTGCATTCGCCAAGAATCAAGGAAATAATATAAAGATAATTCATACGATTCTCATATTGCCACGCTTGATAGGACAGAGAAAATGGTGCAAAAAAGTCGCTGATATTGATTGCAAATTCACTATTAGATTTTCTTGGGGTCGTATTTAGACACATGGGCAGAAGCAGGAAATTTTTGTGGCTTCGAAAAGGCTTTGACCACTTCAACACCAAAAGAGGTCCGGTCTTTAGCGCAAGTTTGCGAGCTGTTCTTTCCGAAAAGTTGACTGAAATGTAACTGCAGCGGAAAAAGATATTTCACGAACGTTTTACGCGAAATCCCTTTCATTTTTGGAGGGGGCCAAGTAGATTTCTGAAGGGCCGCTCGCCCCGAGTGCTACCCATGGGTAAAATTCGCAGACAGTCTATACAGTGGCGATTCTTTAAAATTAGCAACATTGTTTTCCCTCCATTTAAATGTATTCAAAACAATCGATTCTTGGTGAGGCAGCTTGCTTCACCTAAAATCGATAGTTTCCATGGATTTAAACGGAGGAAGAACAGTGTTGCCAACTTTCAAAGTCGCCATTCAGTCTACAGACGCTACCAGTGGCGACGTCATCATAGAGATTCTCCATTACATCGAATTGGATCCAAACACTATCATTGGCGTAACCTCTTTCAATGCGACCAATCCGAAATAATCTATATACATCGCTTTCCTGTGACGTGGCACCAACAGCGTCCATAGCCTAGCTGGCACCTGGCACCAATCTTTTTTCCCCCGCCGTTTATCTGATAGTTTTACTGTATCCAGCCAGTAGAATCTCCACATAGTTTTACTGTATCCAGCCAGTAGAATCTCCACGGTCGGTAACTGCCTCCAGTACCCCTGTTGTCAGACGAATCAGTTCACAGTCTTCAAGAAGCGATGGAACCGGCTCCAACTAGTTGCCGCTCTCAGGTGCCTAGCAACAACTCCTTTTTCCCGGCCGTCTCGGGGTTTTCGCTAGACGGCGAACGCAGCCGAGTAGTAATATGGAGTAAGTGCATCGAGGAGTGATGAATGATGCGCGGGGGAGGGGGGGGCATAAAAAAGTCTCTCCCCCCTCCAGGCAGCGAGTCTTCTCTCCTCTCCGTGACACCCGGGGCAGCCGGAGGAAGAGCCCGAGATGGGAATGATGGATCGAGGAACAAGATTCTGTGCGCGCAATAAAAGGGAAATGAAGTTCACCGAAGCGATGGCTCGGTCGCCAGATCGGGCGTCGTCGTCGGTTGTCGGGAAAACGTCGGAATCCGACCGGACGGAGCTCGGTTCTCGACTGGTCTCGTCGGTTTTCACTTGGAACTTGGAAGCATCGAAAGCTGTTCCGTCGTAAGACCCCCCCCNNNTTCCGACCCCCCGCTCGCCCCCCGGTTAAGAGATGATGAGCTGCTAGTGACCGCCGCCGTCAGCCGTGTTACGTCATAGCGGCGGCAGCGTTGCGCATGTGCCCATCATGCGGGCTATTGGGCTTAAACGGCGAGAGGGTGGTATTGTGGGCAGGTGTGTGATGATCTGTTTTATACGAATTCATTGGCTAAAAAATCCGCAGTTATGTGTACTGCGCAGGCCGAAAGGATGAAGATTCTTGTAATTTGTGGAGAGGATGGAGACGGAAAAGGTTTAATTTCTTTGCTGCGTTTTTTTATCTGACAAATCTCTTCTTTATGCATCAACAAATGCTTGTTTTCTGTCAAATATTGCCTGGAATCAAGATAATTTGCGAAAATTCCTAAGAAAATGTGCAAAGCTGAAATGGAGTGGTGTGATGGTGTCCCCCTTGCTCTTATCCCTTCATTCCAAAAGAAATCATACGAAACTTATTGTTAGATTAAAATTTTGCATTTTCAACTTTATTTCGCGACAGGCGCAGGCAATCTTACGTTACAGACTTTTTCGAAGTATTTTTGTGGGAAAGTTCTTGACATTCTTCCCGGCTTCTCATAAAATCGGAAGGAAAAACGAACCTTCCTCCCGCTGTTGTCTAGTTATCGCAAACATGCAAAATTAAGAAAGATCACTGAATTAAATCATTATAGATGCACTTGAAATTTCCTCTCCAAATTTTTTGAGGTGATGAATTGGAGCCTCTGAGTTCCTCATGAGAAGAAAAGGAATGGATAAAAATATTTGATCAGTGCCCCCCCCCCCCCCCGAGTTTTTTATACCCCTGAAAGTTTTGCAATATCACACAACTAAGAAATAGGAGTGCCTTATGTTCTTGCCAGTGCCTTTGCTTTTTTGCAAAATGTCGACCACAAGATATATCTTAAAAAATGTTCATATGCATTAAAATGAGCCATTTGGCCCCGAAATTCGATTTCAAGTTTCTAAGGGATTTTTTGTAAGAAATTTCTCTCTCAAGCATAATGTATTTGGTAGGAGCCTTCGTGCCCTCTCCTTAGCACACGACTGTCTACTCCGTCAGGCAAATGTAGGGCAATAGGGTCTATAAAAGTGGAACACAAGGGACAATAGATAATGGGTGGCTTTTTTATTTTAGTGTGGAGTGTGGCAGGGTGCCAGAACCTTTGACGAGGTGTTGCCGTTGGTCAGCCCCAGTCTGCGGGTACTGGTCATTCTTGATTGTCCGAGAGAAAGCAACTAGGAACTCCTCCTCTACGGGCTCTATTCTCTCTCAGGAAACAGTAGTTTGTTTACAAAACATTTTGACGTGCGTGTTTTTTGAGTTCGCTCCAAGTTATTTATGATACTTTCTAAAGGTTACTGCTTCCGCAAATTGAGATCTTTCTTTGGTCGAATCGGTGGTATCTCTCGAGTCTCGACACTATAGCCATTATTATTTCCTGCTTGTCGCGCGCGCTGTCGATACTCTCTCCTGTGGTGACCTTTCTTTTCTCCATCACGGTGTTCGCCTATTCAGGTCCTTTGCCTTTGTTTTTGATGCTTTTATGCGACTTTAAGGAGAATCAAGGCTTTTGTAGAGCTGTGAATGAAATCACCTGATAGGAAAAGAAGGAATGTATCGTGAGTTTTTTTTTCTTTTGGAGGAGGGGGAGAGTTGTTCTAGATTTGGTTAGTGTATGAGCGAAACTGGAAACTGATTGGCGTTCTTGATAAATGATAAATCTCATCAAGTCATCTCTTGTTCGCAAGTTTAGGATTGGCCATTGAGAGAATGCATATTGACTTTAATTAACCGAAAATGTACACCATAAGCGAGTTACTTATCATCACAAGAGTGGGTAGCCCACATAGACAGAAGGGAAGCAAAAGCTGCCGTAATTGCTGAAGATGATTACAAGATACTAAAATAATGTGGTGAACTCGAGCAGTAATTGTTGTCTATCAAACACTAAGCATGGAATTGCTATCGGAAATAAGCAACTAACTTTTTAAAAATCGAAATAAGTGCCCCTAAATCGGCCGTATTTAGTCAGATTCAACTTAACTGCATTCCTCTTCGCCTAGTTCTCCCCCATATTTTATTTTCGGATAGGGAAACTAGACAACGCAACAGCTTCTAGCTTTCTGTGAATTTCCTGTTGAATTTGAAGAATGTATTTCCAAAATTTCAAGGCAGACTGTTGTGTGATTTACCCATAAAATAGTACAACCTAAGAGTTGTCTCGGCAAATCACAGCAACTTGCATCGGGATAGTGAAGGTTTCATCGGTTCGGAACCTCAGAAACATGATCGCGGCTCGAGGTGCCTTCAATTTCCCGTGATACTCTACGCTTTGCCCTACAGCTAGTTTAGTTGCCTATCCTGAGGCCGCTGATCTCTTTACCATGCATCGAAGGAGAAGAAAACGTTCATTTTCGTTCGAGGCGTAATAATCAGTTCTCTCCTCTTGCTCCTTAATTTCGGAAATCTGTGTTTCTCTATTCATCCCTATTCGCCTCCAAATTGCTAACGACCTATACTTAAACCGTCAAATTTTCTTGAAGCAAAATGGAAACCTGCCCCCCGGGCCGATTTATCGAGCTCAGAGCCTTCTCACGGAGACTCCCCGCGACCGACGACATTTCGCTATCATCGGCTTCGACTGGGCTTCACACCATTCTTCAACGGTCGATGGAAGTTCCTCCGAACCTATGGCGTTTCCAGGAGGCGCGAGGCCATCAACATCTACATCCACAGCAGGCACGTTTATATAATTGTCTTTTCTGCGAATGATACGAGCAATAACAAGGTATAGACAACGACTACAATAACAACGAGCAACAACAGGTTATACCCGCCCCCCGCGCCCCCTCCGCGCGCGGCCCCCACCTCCCGTTGCCCCCTCCATTCCCGGCGCACAGTGGATCGAGTCGATAGGAGAGGACGGACATGAACTTTTTGACTTAAACTGCAAATTTCAATGGTTTTTTTTTCAATTTTTAGGGGTGCCCCATGAAGGAAATTTCACGAGGAAACCGATGGAACCACTTTTATAACCTCAAAATTTTGTAAAAACGGAGTAATAAGCGTTTAAAGTTTCCAAATTTTGACTCGATCCACTGTGCGGCGTCTCTTCGAGCCGAGCGAGGATGCGCCAAGAAAGGCGGGAGGGGGATAAGTCCTGATGAAGCTGGATGGTTACGGAAGAAAAAAAGATTGCGGAACGGGTGGAGGCGGAGCGCAGACCGCGGCGGGCCCCTCNGGGGGGGGGGGGGGCAGGTGAGGCGGGGGGCCCATCTTGGAGCGTAAGAGAAAAGAGAATTCCAGGAAGTTGTCCTTGACATTGTTGTAACAATCGCTACGAACAGAGCCGAAGAGAAAAGCTGTTATCGTGCCGCGTTTATTGAAGATATAAAGCACGAGTGCCGGCCACAGAGGGCAGGGATCTAGTCCTGGTGGCCAAGGATCTAGACTTTCGATGCGCTCCGAATAATCTGGCATCGGGGCTGTTGGTATCTGTTGCGCAAACGTTTGTTGATGCTCTGCGACGTATTACGGAGGTGTGGTTAAGCGCCGGATGCTCGATCGATGTTTAGACGCGCGGAACTGAACCGATCCAGGTTTTCCGAAAGTATCTAAGTATCCGAAGATTCGATGTACGCCTCCAGAAAGATGGTCCGCTTGGACGGAGCTCCTGGGAAATTGGGTCCGTGTGCAATGTCTCGAAAGTATTTTTCAATTTGTCGGTTTCGCTGGAAAATTCTGCCGAATTCAACGTGGAATCTGACCGAGTTTGATGATTTGATGAAAGTTGGGGGAAGTTGTTCGTATCTTTGAGTCGGTAGTAAGAGATCTGAAGTTTGCGTAATAACATCAGCACAGCAGCACACGCTGTTTCCGAAATTAGCCATAACCAGTGGTCCCTGTTTCGGAGAAGTTCTTTGTATCTTTGAATTCGTAATAAGAGATCTGAGGTATGCGTAGTCACATTAATAGCGCATACGCTGTTTCTGAAATCAGCCAAAACTATTAGTCCCTGTTTGGGGGAAGTAGTTCGTATCTCGGAATCTGTAGTAAGAGATCTGAGGTTTGAGTAATAGCATCAGAAGCACATACGCTGTTTCTGAAATCAGTCAAAACTATTAGTCCCTGTTTGGGGGAAGTTGTCCCTTAAGGTACGGCAATTAAGACGCGGAATGCCGCCGCGGAATCGTACGCGGCGGACGCAAGGGAAATCTGTTACACGCGTTTCAATGGGAGCGGCAACTAAGGAGCGGAGCGACGCCTCGGAGTCCGCGGCGTCACGGCGCGGCGATCTGTCGAGAACAGATCGGAGCGGAATCCCTCGGAGATTCCGCCCAGTCCGTCGAGGTTTTCGATGATTTTTCACGTATACGTGCCGAAACAAGGATCGTGGTGGAGAAACCAATGGAAAATTGCGGGCCATCGTGACTTATTGGATTCATGAAAGACATTTTTTTTTTAGCACGATATCAACGCATAGCAATCCTACCTCGTGCCAGGTGCAAATAATACCACACAAATAGGTAAAAGAAACATGACACCTTTTTTCTGGGAAATAAATCTATAAAAACAAAACGGAATAACTATTTTATAGCTTTTCGGCATCTGAACAATTTTTTTATACGTTGCTATATATCTACAATTCTACATGTAGAAACCTGATCGACCAATCTTTTTTTGAACATCATGGCTGAAAGTAAAAAAATGGGTGTCTTTGCTTGCAATGTTGCAACTCTCTGCTCAAGCTTTATTCGTTAATTTGAAACTGTTGATAGGGAGCTTATCTTGAACTTTTTGTAAACATTTTTTTGCTGTATGTCGGAGTTTTTTGCCAACGTGCGTTAAAAATGTTTTTGCTCATTCAAAAATACTTTTAGAAATTTTACAAAGGGATATTTTGACTGGTATTCTCGTAAAAAATATTGGAGCTTTTGAAACGTGGTAAATGTTCAGTGTAGCGAGGCACAACACACCTACACTCGCGAGTTATCATCGGATACTGATGACGAGACTGCCGACGGACGTGGCGGAATTTTGGAGGCGATTCCGCTGCTTAGTTGCCGGGCACGGCGGAGCGGAAACTTGCTCGACGCCTCGCTCGCTCGGGTCGTCCGCCGCGTACGATTCCGCGGCGGCATTCCGCGTCTTAATTGCCGTACCTTTTTATCTTTGAAACTGTAGTGAGATCTGAGGTTTGCGTAGTCACGTTAGTAGCACATACGTGGTTTCTGAAATTAGCCAGAAATATTACTCCTTAATCGCAAGATTTAGTCCATTTGGACCACATTTTGCAACAAGGAACTACTGTTGGCTCATTTCAGAAACAACATATATGCCATTGGTCTCCCAATTCGGGAAGGTGTTTTTTGAGAAGAGCCAGAGATCAGTGGTTCCTTTTCGCAAAATGTAATCAATTTTTTCCTTACGATGCAGCATGCATCTATTCCGTCCGTCAGATTCAACATGGAAGAGTCATGGCCGTCTAAAGCGAGGATGGGCCCCATGTGTGGCTGAGCTAGGAGGCTAGCACGAGACGGAGACGAAGACGAAGCTAGAAAAGGTGGAACGAAGAAGTTGGCCCGGAGTCTCAATTCCGGTCTCGCGATCGCGGGGGGCGGAGGCCCCCGGAGGAGGGGGTGGGGGGCGGGGGGCGGGGGGCGTCAACACGGTCGCGTCACGCCGTCACGCGTCCCGTCCTCGAGCCAGGAGAGCCGCGAGTCGGGGGTATCTCTTCGTCGGGACTTGGCTGGGGCCGGGGCCGTCGGCGAACGATGCGACGTTGCTCCAAGACTACGCTTGCTAGGAGTCGAACTCGACAACACTCTGTAGTCGCCGCTCATTGGCCAATGAAATCGGTCCAATTCGTTCAAGTACTTTCATATACGGAGTACGGCCACTGAAGGCCTAGCCATCTGAGGCCATATGGCGTTTTTGAGATCCACAAAAGTGGCGGAACGTTCCCAAGTGCAGATAATTATGTTTATTTGCCTACATGCAGTGTTCGAAACTTACAGGCGCCCAATGCGTCTAAAAAATCGGCCATGGCGCCTAAAAAATGGAGGCTCTGCGCCAAATTGGCCCCTAAAAATTGCTAAATATTGTAAAATTTCGCGAGAAACACGATGGTGCCACTGGTTTTCTCTGAAATCAACTCCCAAACTCAAAAAAAGCTCTCAAAGTGAGGCTAAAATGGAGGGGATATCCCGCCCTACCCTGAGAGTCCACCTCTACATCAAAACAAACTCTCCGTGCAAAGATAGGGAGCAAATGCATTAGCAGGGTTGCCGTGTTTTCAATTTTGGAGTCCCCAAACGAAGTGGCAGCCCTGTCAATGTATTTTCTCCCTATCTTTGCATGGAGAGTTTGTTTTGATGTAGAGGTGGACTCTCAGGGTAGGGCGGGATATCCCCTCCATTTTGGCCTCACTTTAAGAGGTTTTCTTGAGCTTGGGAGATGATTTCAGAGAAAACCAGTGGCACCATCGTGTTTCTTGCGAACTTTTACACAAGAAACAACAGTCAAATCGCAAATCCCTCACACATGCAACATCTCCATTCTCTAGTGCAGAGCCTGCCGAGGCTGAAGATGCAACGCTGCATCGATGTTGCACGTCAGAAGTTGCGTAATGAGACAATACTGAGCGGTGCCCGGTGCGGCCGCGGCCATGCGATGAGTCCGGTGAGTGGTGAGGTGAGTTTTACCGACTTACCGGCCGGCCGGATAGCAATGAAGGTCTACTTTCCTAATTCAACTCAAGTCGCTCTCAATCAATTATTCCTGCTATGCAGCCACAGCCATCATGCACTTCGCCTCCTCTTCTTCATGTCCTTGGAGACTCAGATGGAACATCCTCTGACTGTAACGCACGTTCATTCGCTAAATATAGGACGGTCAATATCCAAGTAAACGAAAGGCCTGGATACACGCTCAAATTTCCATCAATTTCCGATCAAATGGTGACTGGTGCGCACCATCTACCATCAAATTTTTGCGGCCTGCAAAAATTTGACCGCCATTTTTGTCATCATTTTGATCAGAATTTGACGGAAATTTGAGCGTGTATCCAGGCCTTAAGGTGTTGGGTACGTATCCTGCAATGGTCGGAAACTTTAATTTTGACCAAATTCCCCGTGTGGAATGAATACAATTTTGGGATGACCAGACATAATTTGCACGCTAATTTCTCGATACAGTTAGACGATGTCTAACAGAGGTTGATGCATTTTAGATTATCACTAACTTGGTCAATTTGCATGAGTTTTTGACTACAATTTCATTTAATTTCGGGAAAACTTAACAAAATTTGATACAAGATTGACTGTTTTGTGTGCTCCGTATTGTTTCCGCCAAAAGTTTTACAAACCCTTTACCATTCGTAACATTGCCACATTCGCAGCTGTATAATGAGTCGCAGTATTGCAAATCGCACTTTTCGGCGATCGATGTCACAAAGAACAAACGTGCCCTCTTAGAGATCTGTAAATGTCTAGTATTGTTCAGCATGAGCAAATTTCTAAATAATAAGATCTCTATGCGTAATGTACCTAGCATTTATCGTCACGCTTACTTTTCATACGCTGCGTTAAAGTCTCTGAAGTGACCCCTACATTTTAAGTTTAATGACTTTTTCACGTTCAAAAATTTTTATCTCGACTCGGAACTGTTCAAGAAAAATATTGTACGCTTAAGTTCTATTCAAAACCACTCCCAACTTGTTTTGTTCTCAACGTATTTGACTGTGTGGCACGGCTCTGTTCAACTCAGTTCAACTTTACCAAAGAAAAAAAAAAAATAATAAAATCCGTAATAATTAGATAATTACTACTCGTAAAGGATATCAATCTTTTAGCATTTATCGTCACGCTTACTTTTCTACGCTGCGTTAAAGTCTCTGAAGTGAATCCCACATTATAAGTTTAATGACTTTTTCACGTTCAAAAAATTTTATCTCGACTTGGAATTGTTTACGAAAGAAATTGTACGCTTAAGTTTTTTCAAAACCATACTCCCAACTTGTTTTGTTCTCAACGTATGTGACTGTGTGGCACGTCTCTGTTCAACTCACACTGGAAAAAAACTCATTGGATCTAGAGTCCAGACTCTTAAAAACATCGACAAGAAAAAGTACTCTTGATTCAATCAGAATTTAGCTTAAATCAAGAGTCAAGCCTCTTGATTTAAGCTAAATTCTGATTGAATCAAGCACAAATCCAATTGCATCAAGAGTATTTTTTCTTGTCAATGTTTTCAAGAGTCTTGACTCTAGATCCAATGTGTGTTTTTTTTCCAGTGCAGTTCAACTTCACCAAAAAAAACCCCGTAGCAATTAGATAATTACTACTCAGTAAAGCATATCAATCTTTTCTCGTCATCCTGTTCTACTCCGACTCCCGCCATGGAGGCGGTTCTCTGTGCGTTCAGAAGTCCTGCTGTAGAAAATTCGGCATTTTATTTTCGCCTTGGAGTGTGACAGTGCTTTTGTGGGTGTGGGAATAGCGTTATGTGTGGATGCCGGAAACGCGGCACATCGCACGGAAGTCCCCCGTTAGTTCTATCCGTCACCATCTCCCCGACCTCCACCACAGTCACTCTTCGTCGCGTACGCACGTCCCATGTTCTTTTTGCCACCACGCATCAAGTGTCCCCTATATCAGCGTATACTTGTACGCGCCTCCACCCACCTCCCAACTTGAATATCTTCAGGGTGCCTACAAGTCCGGAATTTCCGGAAAGTCTGGATATAGTACTGATTTTTCAAGGGCGGTCTGGAAGTACTGAAAAAGTGCGGAATTTCGCGAGAAGGTCCGGAATTTTTGTCATTTTTTGCCGCAATTTGAGCGAGAAATTCAAATTTTTTAAAATCTTCGAATTTCGTCAATTGGAGGTACTGAAAAAGTACTGAATTTCTCTGTTGAGGAGGTACTGAATTTCTTGGGAATTGATGTACTGCAAAAGTACTGATTTTTGGCCAGCCTGTTGTAGTAGACACCCTGATCTTCGATAGAGTCACTCAAATCAGAGACCACCTATCGATGTCTAAAGTGCGAAACCACGTATCTCCACTGCGGTGTTTCACAATTTCTGCTCCCATTTTATTTTTTCGAAGAAAAGCAAGCTAACTTTACAGTTTGAAATTTCTACAGCATATTTTGCTGGCCAAGAGGAAAAATCAAATGCGTTTTCAAGTACATGTGATGAATAGTTTTCCATAGAAAATAGAAAGGTATGACAGAACATTTTCGACGTCGCAAACAGAGATACGTGGTTTCGTACTTTGGCCATCGATATTTTAGAGACCTGTCTACACCAAAATCTCCAATCGGTCGAGGCAAATGCCCCTTGCACACGTTGCAGATTTTAAGTTGAAAGTGGGGGTCATCGATGAGGGTTTTTACAACACATTTCACGATCATCGATGAGTGATGCACCGATGACCCCCACTTTCAGCAAAACACTTGCATCGCATTTGCAAAGGGCAAAAAATTAAGCTCGGAGATCAACACAACTATTCGCCTAATGATGATTGATGAGCAACTTGTGGATCATAAAATTCGCCGAAGATGACCGATGAATATCGGAGCGAGAGACGATCTTTCGCAAATCAGGTTTGAACGCCGAACAAATCGCTCAACCCTCGGTCATCCGTCATCTCAAGGCGAATCTGAGCGTTGACTCCCAAAAGCAAGGTACTCGCTGCGTGCGCCTCCGAAGTCGTGAAAACCACGTGAGTATCTCAAAGACCACCTGTCGCACCAATTTGACCATTGTTTTCTCGAGAAGGGGTGGTCAGAATTTTTCCTCCTATCTCCGAGCCGGCTCTGTTAGACTAGTTCCAATCGACCCTCGACCCGTATTTCACCGCGGTCGGCTAATTACCGGTTTCCCGTGCAGCCGCGCCCTCGCGTAGCACCTGCCCTTCAGTTCTTTGCCATGGATCGATATTTTCCCATTTAAACCTATGTAAAATGATCGATTATCAAGATATAGCTTATTAATCGATTCTTTAATATAGCTCTAAATGGGAAAATATCGATAGTAGATGATCCACGCCTCGCCATTGGTCCTCTAAGTTTGCGTCGCAAATTAAGCGCCTGAAATTTATTCACATTCTGACCAGCCTGTTCCTTTCTTCCTCTTTTTTGTTCCCCTTTTTTCACCTCTAATCATGTCAGTATTTTTTAACCCTCTTTTCTCCTCTTCGAGGAGGGAAAGGAGAAAACTAAGGGCTCGATATTTTGTGTTTTTCTTGCGGTGAATAGGCCAATCAACCCATCTCATCTCTGAGTTCCGCCCGCGATACCAGCCTCGTGTCCTTTTTTGAGGACTCTGAATGAGGGTCCAATTAGTAGGAGGATCAGCTATTTTGATATAATTGTGAGGGTCTCCCCGGGAACATGTGGACGGGAGGGAAGGGAAAAAATTAGGCTACGTTCCCGTATCAAAATACTCACTAGTTTTGTTATTTTTAATTCCGGTGTAGATGCATGCTTTGGTTTTGCTGATTTAATTGGGTATTTCAACTATGCGTAAGTACCCACTGTAAAAATGAATGTTTTAATCGGTTTTCCTAATTGGTATTTTCTTTTTTTCTGTTCCAGGTAAGGATAACTTTCAAAATGTGTTGTGTTGTGGTTTCTGCTGTCACTAGAAGGTAAAAAAGAGCTCATTAGAAATGTATTATTTTTTTAACGAAATTAATGCAATCAAAGCTATCTCGCCTAGTGCTATGACCTTTCCAATTATTCCATGTATTCTAACATGGGAGTCTAATTCTGTAAGAGCCCTAAAAATTCAGATCAAGAAAGAAGGAAGTTTGTAAGGAGGAACAGAAATCTACTTTGCACCAGTTGTATCAGGCGCCACGGTTGGTACAGCGCCTCTTATCTTTTTATCTCTATCATCCAACGTTGGGATGAAAATCAATCTCTGATTGGCTCCAAATCACCTCTATTCATCAGTGTACTTCATGCTTTCAGATGCCACCGTCAATGCGTGGTGACATAAACAAGTCTCAAATATCTCAAGAAACGATGAGCGAGTCTAGGGTGTCTTGTTTACAAGTCCGGAAATAGTACTGATTTTTTAAGGGCGGTCCGGAGGAACTGAAAAAGCGCGGAAATTTCGCGAAAAGATCCGGATTTTTTTCATTTTTTGTCATTTTGGTCGCAATTTGAGCGAGAAATTCAAATGTTTGAAATTTTTCGAATTTCGTTAATTGGAGGTACTGAAAAAGTACCGAATTTTTCTGTTGAAGAGGTACTGAATTTCTTGGGTATGTGCTGAAAAAGTACTGTAAAAGTACTGATTTTTGGGCAGCCTGTTTTTCAGACACCCTGGCGAGCTCCAAGCGCAAAAACCTGATTTTTAGGCTCACAACGCCTGATGAAGTTAGAACAATGATCCTGGCTGTTTGTCGAGGGGTTCTGGTTCATGATCGTCGCTATTTGCTAGTATTTTCAGCGCCACTTGTTGCGGTGAGCCGCATCCAATACCTGTTGCTGCTCCCCCGGTTCGTTCTTTTCTTTCCCCTTCCTTA
>NW_017548020.1:5036953-5133330 GCF_001854935.1 Bemisia tabaci | reverse complement strand
GCGTCACCTTGAAAATGTTCACGCACTCCCATTTCTTTCTGTTGTTTCTACCGTCTTCGTTTGGGTTTTGGCTTTATCGCACCGAAACTTTTCGAGCAGCGTCGTGTAGGTAAACACACTCGCGGTGGATGCCCTCCTATCCTTCCGTCTTCGCGTTTCGCGTGTTGGGCGGTTTGCTAGGTTTTGATCAAGCGCAACCAGGGGCGGATCTAGCAATTTGGCAACAACGGATTCCTTCCATTTAAACCTATGTTAAATAATCTATTCTTGTCCGGGCATCTGGCCCCTCCAAGAATCGATACATTTCCATAGGTTTAAATGGAGAAAAACAGTGTTGCTAACTTGCTAGATCCGCCAATGAGCGCAACCCATCACTAATCGACTAGTTTCTATAGTAGTAGTTAAGCAACAACAACGCACGGAAACAGTCCGATTATTTAACTAAAAAAAAACACAAGAAAAACTGATAAACAAGGCTGAAAACAACAAAACATAAAATCTAGGACGTCTTATGGCGGTTTCAACCCCATTCTGGACCAGGAAGCAATGTGTCTTTTTACTCGTGTTTTATTATGATCGTGAAAATAATGGTTCCTGGTGGAGAAGGGGGTTGAAACCACCCTGAAACGTCCTAGGACTCATGTTTCTTTGTTTTTTTTAGCCTTGGTTACCCGTTTTTCTTTTGTTTTTTATTAGTAATTTAGCTATCCATGATCGACATTGAGCATGAAATAAAGGGTAGTATATAGATATTATTTTCTGGGTCATAACTGGGGTGTAGAAGATTCAACTCGAAGTTGGACGGATCACAAGACCACAAGAAGAGGAGGGGGTGCAGATTGGACTTTTTCGAGTCGGAATAGGGCTGTAGCGAAGGAAAGAATGTGGGTAAATAATAAGCAACAGGTGATCAGTGCGATCAGATTACCCAATACTGTTAGTTCAAAATACTTCTGACACTCTTTGTCTCCCCCTTATCTTCCCTCTCCTGTCTCATTCTCTTTCTTTGCAGATCGAGTAGGGGCTAGGCTATGTTTATTTTTTTTCGTTTGCTCTTCGCTCCTCTGGTCTGAACAAGTAACTATTAGCCTTCCTCTTCTGTTAATTTTTGTGAGGAGCATTTTCTATACGGGATGGATGAGGAGGAGGAGGAAGAAGTAAGTAGAAAAGTACGGATGGAGGAGGAGAAAACTCAAAGAGAGGGGAGGTTGTCGTATGTTGTGCATACAACATTGTTGTATGCGGGTATGTTATATGCGGGTTTGAAATATGATTGTAATATTTCTGCTAGAAAAAGAAAACATAAGTTCATTGAGAAAACGAGGAGGGCACTCGAAGTCAGTCGATTTTTTGAAGTTAGAACCTGATTTTCCTTTCTTGCAGACCTACGAAGGTTTGGGCGGAAAGGGGGGGGAGGGTACTGCCCCCTCAGAAATCTGCACGGTATCTCCAAAGAAATGTGATACATTTCGTTGAGAAAGTCCCTGACATATCTTCCATCATTGAAATTGTAATTGGATCAACTTTTCGATGGGTACTGCTCAAAATTGCTGTTGAGACTACTCAGTTTTTCAAAATTTCCGGGGGTTGCCCCGCGGATCCCCTTTTGAAGATTGCAAGGAAATCCTCCAACCCGTCTTTAGAGCTGGGGAGTTCCTTAAATCCTCCGCATCGGAATGTCCTCTAGTGATTCCCCAGACCCCCTCCCCCTTTCATGAAGTGCCCTGCTCCCCGTACGAAAAGTTCCTAGTTCCGCCCTTGTATGTACTGAAACGATGCAGATTATTGTAATTGTTGAAGCCGCATACTTTATTCACCACCGGTAATATCTCAGTTCATGTGTCATCACTGTCTGCGAATTACGAGTTATTACAGTGGATAACACTAAGATAGAGTATAGATTTGTTGGATTCTGTCGGATTGATTTGACAGAGGCAATGACAATGATCTGACAGTGGTCGAAGCAGAAGCGCTCACAAGGTTAAAAATGACGAAAAATCGTTTTTCAAGGGCCTGGTCTCGTGATGCTACTGCTGAGCTGCATGCTGCACTGCTGCACTCGATCGCGGAAAATTGGCTGAGCTGTCTCTCTGCGTGCATAGATGATCGTGCCATGTTTTACCCGCCAGTTGTTTACGTTGTCATCAATTTTTGTTCCATTGCGTCATCTGAGCCAATTTTCCGGTGAGTTTGGATTTCAACAGTCATTGAAACGGCGGCTGTTCTACATCCGAAGCAATTGTCACCGCTCTTCGGAGGTCAAAACTCAGCTCCTCTCGGCTGAGGAAAGATACATTTCCCGCTGATTTAGCATAGAAGAAGAGCTTGGTCATTCACGCGAAGGCTCGTTAGTTTGACAGATATTCGAGTCGATTACCCCTCTAAGTTGAAGGGAAATTTAGTAAGGCTCGTCGAAATTTCGTTTAAAGAACATGAACTTTTGATTAAGGAAACAGCTTTCTCGATAAAAAATTAATTTGATTTTCCCAATGAAATTAATCATGGGATGTTGGGAAAATCCCTAGAAGGAACTCCCTCCCCCCCGGCATCCAACATGCGAGCCATTGATACCATGCTAAAAAAAGTAATGCATTGATTGAAAAAATCAGGCAGCAGGTTTATTAGGGAACAAATTGAATGGGGAGGGTGAAATACTTTACGCTTCGGAGTTAGAATTTTTAAAGTGTCAAATGATTTGAAAACATCTCTAAAATATTTTGTCAAACGCATAACAAAATAATAGATGTACTTGTACATATAGATACATAGCAAAATTCACATTCTTCCAGTTGCTAGCGAGAGTAACTTAAGTGGCCGAGCTTCGAATAGTTCGATCGGGGGGTCATGTTTTTTCGCCATTTCTCAAGGGCCGTCTGTTAATGATGTAGGTGGGGGTAGGTACAGGTACTGGCAGGCAAGTACTGATAAAGGCGCTTAAAGATAGGTGGGGGTCTATGATTGCCAAACAAACATCTCTAAAAAAGAGTGAGAGGGGTGAAAGAGGCTGAAACTTCACGTCATTTTATTCACAAAACCCTAGTAAACATGAATGCGACACCAGTTTGGAGGTATACTAGGCGGTCTAGTTCTAGCACTAATCGCTGGAACGGCGTTAATCATTTTCGAGATTGTCCCAATTTCCTTTGCCCGATCCGATGAATAATCGTCACTCAACCATTTCGACGGAAACGTCCAGTTCAGTTATTTAAATAGCCCCGAATCTATATTTAGACACGATCGAGAAACGAACACATCCTTCATCCCCCCCGACGCTGAGATGTAGTTCGATAAAGAGGTTTAAAGTCACTTTCTGGCGAGAGGGGGGAGAAAAAAGGGACGTGAAGACGATAGCGGTAAGCTCAGACGTCTGATTAAAGCCGAATCGATGACTCGACCTGGTCTTCCAGATCTTCGGCTAATGGCAGGTATTCAGATTTTTTTACTCGAATCCCACGAGCAGATAGTTGATGAGGCGAGTCGCTGGCTACTCGAAGGCGGATCTGTCAGCTCGTAAGCTCAACATCTCCATCGATAGCCGTTTAAACGCTGATTCGTCGAATAACCCGGTGGAAGTGGCAACGGAGACCCCTTGACTGGATAAATATTAAAAGGGTCTTAGCGACTAAGCAGGTGCAGCGCTGGGGAGGAGGGAGGGGGCTGAAACGGTGTCAGGTAGATCAACCCTTTTCTGTAGTCCACATCCACCTGATTCAGATTATCTCAGTCGAA
Organism: Bemisia tabaci; assembly: GCF_001854935.1. Classification (NCBI taxonomy): domain Eukaryota; kingdom Metazoa; phylum Arthropoda; class Insecta; order Hemiptera; family Aleyrodidae; genus Bemisia; species Bemisia tabaci. The sequence goes on along the minus strand of NW_017548020.1, from coordinate 5,129,601 downwards.
ACTTGTATAATGAGCTGCGGCAGGTACCGGTACCGTACCCCGGCGGAGGCCTTTTTTTAGGGACGCCGGGAAAAAATGGTCGGGCTGGGAAGGGGATAAAAAGTGTGTAAATTATGCCCTCGGTTCCTATAGGCTAGCGCGCCTCACAAAAGCTGCCTGTCGGATGAAAGTATGCTCATTATCCTTCGGAGAGGTGTCGTGAAGTCGCCCCCGGTCCAAGTCGAGGGTGGAGAGTAATACTGCCGTGCTAAGGAAAAACGCCGTATGAACCTTCAGGCGTTGCCGAATTTCCTTTGAGAAAACTTGAATTTCCTGGTAAATTTATGAATGTTTTCCTCCCATTTTTTAAGATAATTTAGTTCGCAATTTCACGTAAAGATTCTGAAAATTTAAGGGAAAAATATTCACAACTTTCCTAAAAAAATAACCATTTTATCGAAGGAAATTTGGCAACTCTCGAAGGTTCATACGGCGTTTTCCCTTAGCACGGCAGAATATCCGAGTCTTTTGATTCACATATCGTCGTCCCTCTGACGTGCGGGCGTATCTCGATTTCCACATGAGCCCTAGAAAGCATGGATTCATATGTAAAATAGGGTTCACGAAAAAAAAGCCATACGCCCTTACGTCAGAGGAGCAATGATACATGCGCTATACCATGCACAAGATTTTTCAGCCTCACAATCCAGTTAACTATACATGCCGAATCGAAAGTTACTTGTGCTTTACAACTTTTGAGTACTTGAATTTCAATCGCCTCTGAACTTACCAAAGCTATGCTTTCAAAGTCTCATTTTGAAACGACTGGAATCTCATCACATTGAAAAATCACCCCGTTCCTTAATCTCCGTTTAAATTCGTCGTTCCCCAGATGGAGGAACGAGACTACAAGCTGAGATTGCGAAATTTTACACTCTCAAATTATATTTTTTATCCGGAAACTGTTGAGAATTTTCACCTGAAAATTAAACTGATTTTGCTTCCGATGACATGCAGAAATCAGCAGAAGTTGGGTAGAAATTGCGCAGTCTCATGCTTTCGAAATATTGCTCTTCTTTTTTTTTTTAAATTTTGAAACTTCTTTTGCAGTTACGCTCCTTCGTTCCTATTTGTGTCTGGAAGCTGTAATTTCACATGTATTGTTTCTGAAATGAATAACCAGAAATGATAACTCCGTTTTGCAAAACGTAGTTTAATTGCACAATCTTAGCAATCTGAATTTCCGATTTTCATTCCGAGGGATTCACCGAAATCAGGCCGACAGCCTTACCATGCTACCTAATTTCCACTCATTTTTTTATTTTGTTTCATTGAAATAGGAGCAATTGTACGCCTTGAATCTTTTTATGAACTGATTTTATATCATAAGAATGGACTGATGAAATTGGAGCTGACCGAAAAAAAAAAAGAAATTATGCAACGTCTAATGCAAGTAGTAAGGCTGATTTGGAAAAAAATCCGTCCATTTGCTCAAATGAAATTCGGTCTTAATCCGCTATATTTTGACGGTGTATCCAATTATTGATGATCTCTAAAGTCCTGTGTCTCTACGCTCGATATTGAAGCTCATAAAAAGTGCGATATGAATCGATAGATGCAGGGTATCAACGTTGCAGCCGATAGAAGTGACTTTTCTTCGATTCAATTAGTGATTAGTGACCAAACAAAAGAGGCACCCTTCTTTTTCGAGCTGCAATGATGCGCAACCGCCTCGCGCTTATCGATCCATTTTAAGTGTCCATTTTGAAAGTGGAGAACGGGCTTAATCTAGTCACTAAAAGCAATTAAGAGGTATCGTCGGGGGCCGATTTTTTGTCTTCTGCATCTTGACGCCGCGCCGGCCGAACAAAACAAAAAAATCCCTCCTCTTGACGTCAGAACTGCCGTGCTAAGGAAGAACGCCGTACGTGCCCTCAGATGTTGACAAATTTCACTGGAAAAAAACATTGGATCTAGAGTCCAGACTCTTGAAAACATCGACAAGAAAAAGGACTCGTGATTCAATCAGATTAAGCTTAAATCAAAAGGAAATCCGCTCAAATTAAGAGGCTTGGTTCTTGATTTAAGCTTAAATCTGATTGAATCAAGAGTACTTTTTCTTGTCGATGTTTGTAAGAGTCTGGACTCTAGATCCAATGTGTTTTTTTTTCCAGTGTTCCTCAGATTAAAGGCGAATTCGAAAGAAAACTCGTGGAGGTTTTCTCTCTAGTTTTTTGAAGAGTTCTCTTCGTTAGTTGATCAAAAATATCTGAAAATTTCAAGTTTAAAAATGTTTGATTCTTCTCGAAAATGAAGGATCTATCGAGGGGAAATTTGGCAACGTCTGAATTTTGATACGTCGTTTGTCCTCAGCACGACCGAGAACTGCTCCTCGGGGGCCGAAACTCGGTGCAGCGAGCATCAACCTCATGTTGCGCAGCAGCACTATTCATCGCACAGCATGTTCATTTCTTTCTACCCGAGCATTGAAGTCTCCGAGCCGGGCGCGGCGTTGCCGCGCCGCCGCGACCGTGAATCCTCCGATGAGCGACTGAGCGAGTGCAGAACCCGGAGCGGAGGGGAGTGACTTTTACTTGCGATGGTCCCCGGCCGGCTCGCGGCGCGGCGGCGGAATCAGTTCCAGTGCTCAGCGATCAGTCGGACCGGTTCGACGTCCGTCCGTGCGCCGCGCGTGTTGCCTGCATCGCCCCTTTCGCCTTTCGCCCTCGTCGCAGTGATGTCAGTGCCCTCCGGGGTGAGTGCGTCTCCGGTGTATCGATGCCCGACTACGTCGCGCCGAAACCGCGGAGCTATGTGTTCATGACGAGATACACCTACGTCAAAATATTGTACGTGCTCTTCTGCCTGATCGTCTGCACGTTCATATTCCTCGTCTTGTTGCTCTACGTCAAACTGACCGCGCGATGAGTGTGTTCTAACCCCGCGTGTGTGTTTGTGTGTTAACATGAGTGCTAGCATCTGGGGGAGACCCTCCGCGGGTGTGTTAGTGTTGCAGAAGGCCCATTCCGGGCATGGGATTTTGGAGGAGAGCTCCTCGGAGGTGACCTCGTCGTCGACCTCCCCCAATCAGGTTGTTATCAACGCTTCGGTCCCGGTGCCGTCGCTTATTAGCCCGGCGCATTCTCTTGGATATTCGGATATCGGTGATGTCGACTTGGAGTTCTGGGATCTGGACCTCAACGCCCAGAACGGCGCCCGATTCCCGCATCTTGTTCCTCAGAGGTTACATCACTCGCTCTCGGACACCAGCTCTATCTCAGGTTAATTTCTTTTCAACCCCTAACTTGGTTAATAGACTACAACACTGCGGAAGTCGTGAAGTCGTATTTTGCCACCCCAACAGCGTCGGATTAGCCAACACTGGAAAAAAAACACATGGGATCTAGAGTCTAGACTCTTGAAACCATTGACAAGAAAAAATACACTTGATTCAATCGGATTTTTGCTTGAATCAATACGAAATCCTCTTAAATTAAGAGGCTTGGTTCTTGATTTAAGCTAACTCTGATTGAAGCAAGAGTACTTTTTCTTGTCGATTTTTTTAAGAGTCTGGACTCTAGATCCAATGTGTTTTTTTTCCCAGTGAATACCTCCTAGACTGACCATACCTGAAGATTCGAAATTCATCTGAGAGTGTGTTAGTACATCTGGTTGTGAATTTTTAGACAAGTTCGTATGAGACGAGGTGAATAACTGAAATTAAAGGTAGATTCAGATGACGGGTGCCTATAAGTGGTCTCATTTTGGACATGTTGAAAGTCTAGGAGGTATTGGATTAGCGCCTGGCGGCCGCGGATGCTGGAGGCTACAAGGAGCTTGCACTTTTGCGGGTCGCATACTCTCTGAATTGAAGGCGGTGCACAGTTCCCGAAAAAGCAGAGAGTTTGTTTCCGGCTATGACATCATAACTCCGTAAATCCTGTCCCAAAGCCTCTCCGAATCTATACTTTAAACTTCAGGGGTCCTCGAAAACTTGCTCTCAGGGAGCCACCATAACATTGGTATTCGGGGCTTCAATACTATTAAGTGAAGTGCTGAAGAGTCCATGAGCATTATCTTACCAAGGGCCCGCAAATGCTGATTCCATAAGTTACTGTAATTTCAGTTATAGGCTCTCGGTTCCCAATCGTCATTGAGGGCTCCAAATACTAGAATTTAAGGGCCCCATGACACCCCAAATTCCAGTCACAGGGCATTTTTAAATCTGTCTTTGAGACCCCAAGAGCCCTAGAGGTCGTAGTCGGATTTCTCGCTCAGATAAAGAATAAATAATACTGTTAGTAATAAAGAAAATCGTGTAGGGGGCCCGTGGGGTCAGGGGCCCAGGGTGCTACAGCAAACAGCACCCCGGCTAATCCGGCTCTGCACCCCTAGTCACCGAGATTTTCAGCAGTAAAGAAAGATAAAAAGCCATTTTATGGAAGGTCAAAAATAGAAGTGTCAGGTAGTTACGAGGGGCATAGCCACCCTCCTGCACCACAATACGATTTTAAACACCACTCCTCAACCTGTTGCCACCGGTGTGAAAAGTCAAAAGAACCGCGTAGAGCACCTATGAATTGATGGATGTAAATTGTAACCTGCGGATGAGCATAGGTAGTCGTTGTTCCAACTGACCGNGGGGGGGGGGGATGACAATGGTAAGGGATGCTGCGAGCCAAGATCAAGGGGGGTCACCAACCACCAAGGTCGTAAAATCAGGAATGTGACCGTTTGGATCGACAATAACTAACTGCAGCCATCAGTGAGGTGCGGAACGACGTAATAGCCTGATTTCTAATCGGACCTGCAGATTTGCAGGTGTTGCTAGAAAGGAACATTTTGGAATTTTTAAGGATTTTCTAAACACGCCCAAGACCCCTCAAGAAGTGTTGCTTCTGTTTTTTAAGAGATGATACATAACTTAACTACAAATCAGTTGAAGTGGCTAAATTTTTAAGAATTTACTGTTGATGAAAGTACCTTCTATGAAGCTGAGCACGCAGCAGATTTCCCCCCGTTCCTGTGCTTGTTACGGACCCTTGTCTCCAAAAATTGGAACAATTTTCTTATCACATCATTCATTCACTTGATGATACGTATACTTGAAGTCGTTTATTAATTTCAAACGCTCCTTCACTGCCCCAAACCTAATGAAGGCCTTGTCCGCACGAGAGGGGTTCGAGGAACTTAGGGTGAACTTGTTCCTGGAACCCAAAGTTCGAGGAACTCGTTCGTCCAAATTTCGCTCGTGTGGACAAGGCCTTGAGTACTGTAATTGCATTTTTGCAATCGTTTTGGTGGATTGCTGCCACAAAATTAATCATAAACCTAAAGAAAAAAAGAAGAAAATGTTGCCCTGCGAATTTGCACAAATTAATTGGACCGAATTTGGCAATAAGTAACTATTCAATCTCTGACTCTTTTATGAAAGCAGCTGTATCCATAGGAAACCGAATGACGCAGCATGTGTCCCTAATAAGCCAGATACAGTAGTGTACCTCCTATCAAACAAAGTGTTACAGTCTAATTGAACTGCTATTTCTGGTTAATTTTAGGGACAACATGCGAGCCATTAGTTTTCCGAAGTAGATAAGTACTTTTGTGTGTGAGCCAGGAAGAGTAGTTCCTCATTGCAAAATGTAACCTAATTAATTTCAACCAGATATTTATGAGTTTTTCCATTGCGACTATTGTACTTTACGATATTATTTTGTAGATTTAGTACGTTTTGGGTGTACACCCATCGGTAATTAGTTGGTTAGACGTGGCCTCTCGGTAGATGGCTGAATTTCCAGGAGTAGATCCAAATCACGTCTTTCGTCAGGGTTCCGTGCAGTGAAGACTTGTCTTCTCTCGGCACACCTCTTCCTCCACATCATGAGCACCTTGTCGTCAATAATTGAGACGTCGATAGTAGTCAAGTTGAGATGGATAATGACCTGTGAGTCAAGCGGGAACTTGATAAAAAATGATGACAGGTGCGCTCCATAGTTTGTGGTCGTTCATAATCGAATCCGTGTGAACGAATTCTTTATTTCAACGATGTAGGATTGATGCGACATTTTTCGTAGACAGCCGCAATCAGCTCGAGAGCAAGCTCATTTTCCTCTTTTTTTTTTAGTTTTCCCATTAGTTGCGTCATTACCGCTCCGTAGAGTAATGAAATGTTCAACTCAGCTCGGAAACTGGATACAAGCCTGAGCTGGAGTTAAATGTTTAATTTTAAATCGATGACCTAACTTTGCCTTCCCCTCTTTGTTCCCCACTCTTTGCAGCTGTAATGAAGACAGGAAAATAAAATAATTCCAATTAAATCACAGTTTTACGAAGGCATGATAGTCTGCGCACTGCCTGAAAAACGCAGAAATGACATTTCCTGAGGATGGGAATGCTATTCTGGAGGATGTGTTCACGAATAAAGTAGGCTGTCGTCATATTTTTTTCCAATTCGATGACATTGCTCTTCACCTTTTATCAGCGCACATTGTCTGAGAAACTGTTTGAATGGAAAAAACGAAATAAGTACGAAAGACATTTCGTGCAGGCCAAGATTTTATTTCGCTCTTGATAGCTTTGGAGTGTTTATTAAACTTCGGAGGGGTGCTTTGACTGAATCGATGCGTCAACCGTGACTTACACAAACTTGATGATTGAATAAAACAATAATTGACTTTAGTAAATGAAAATAAATGAAGACCGTTCATGATCGGATCTTGATTGCTTCTTGTTCTTTTGAGGGCCAACTAGAGCCCATCACGAGCGACTTGACTCTTTTTTAAGAGGGGTAAAATGATTATTCCGAAATATTGACAGCAACCTCCTAATTTCCTTCTGATTGAGCACTAATTTACTCAGTACATCTACGTTGAAATCCGTAAACTTGAGGACTTTGACTACTCTGAGTTTATTAAGTTCGTCGGCCCGGCTGGCCCTGGATGAGGAGCTCATTGTAGGTCGTTTGCGGTGGGAAATTATTATTTGGCCACGTTTTATTCGACCTCCAGGCTTAATTGTATCACACCTTACTATGAACAATTAACTTATTCGGTAGGGACGAAACAACAGAATTCATTTTCTTTCATTTTTTTATGGTGCCTGGTTTAATGCATCGATCCTTAACTATGATCACACGGGAAACTGTAGCTTCGAAAGTCAGCTTAAAACTTGCGAGTGGTAAAAGCAGAATTAGCCACTCCCAAACCAAACGAGAATAGATTTTCTTTTTATTATCTGGTCTACAAAGTGGAACCCCCAAATTGATCGGAGTTAATTTCTGAAGGCAATCAGCATTTCCAAGTGTCATTCACCCATAATTTGAACTGGTTCAAAACCAGGTGAAAAATTTCTTAGAATGTACGATTTAATCTCGACCAGCGACTTAAAAAGCCGGGCTGTTGGAAACTTCTGCGAGCGTTCAAAGAAGAGTCGATTCTCAACGCTTAAAAAATAGGATGAGCACTCTTGCAAAGCTTAAAGTTTACTTCGGACCTCAGGATCAGAAATTAGACCCACGTCTTTTTATATTACGAGATAAAGTTGTGAATTTTCTCACTTAAACAATGTTAATGTTCATCATTATTCGTCACAATTCGTTCCTCTAGACCGATTTTCATTATTTTTCCAATAACCAAGGGGGATGGTTTCTACATGAGTCTGCCATATTTAAATTACCTCACGGTGGGGGGGGGGTTATAGCGCCCTCTAGTGGTGGGGCCGCGTAATGACCAAGCGGAAGGGTCATAGCTTCCTGGTATTTTACACATGTGCGTGAATTTAACAATTCTCCCTCCTGGTAACTTTGATGCGCTTTCAAGAGCGCGAGGAAAACAAAAGTTAGGAAAGGAAGGGATCGGAACCATAAAGTCAAGAGCCTTTGGATACAGTGCATTACAAAGCGGGCGGCGGGCCTTTTGAGTGATTCCACAAGTTATACAGGATCGCGACCAGGAGAAGGAAGAGGGAATGCCGATCGTGAATCTTTCCCGCACAGCCGGCACGAGGGCCGGAGAGCCGTGGTGCCGAGGATGGAAGTCGGTGAAAAAACTTGCATCAAGTGCACGAACTGCACCGACTGCACCCCCGCCCCACGGCCCCTCCCCTGCCCGCCCGTCCCCCGCACCCACCCCCCACCCCGCTCCGAGATGCAGCACATGCAGCGTATGCATCGCATGCAATGTGTGCAATGTCATGTCGGATTCACTCGACGTTTTCCTCTTTCGCTTCCTCTCGCCTTCCCTTTCTCTCTTCTCCTCCCCCCCCCTCTCCGCGGTCCCCACGTTCTCCGAGCTATTTGTTTTTCTCTTTACTTTCTTCCCCATGCCATGCCATGCCAGGCTAGGTTTTTTTTTCCTTCTCTGTGATTACGCCGACTTTGACCTTCATGCTTCCTTGGGTATTTCGCTCATCGGCACGTATCTCGCCCCTCGCCTCGATTTTGCTAGCTCTTAACCCCCCTCCCTCCCCCTCCCCCAACTGCTCCTCCCCAATCCAGCCGTCTTTCCTCCCTCCTTCCTCGGCACAATAATTCTCGTGATTCCTCCACTTCGCCGTCACGGTGGTGTGGGTCTCTCGAAGCTCTAAGTGACTCCCCCCCCCCCCNGGCTTTTTATGCCCCTCGATTTTCCAGCATTTCCTCTTCCTTCACCGCAGCCGCGTTTTTTCTACGCGTATCTGGTTCTGTTTCACTCTCGACTGGAATTATTTCTCATAGGAGTATGAGCCTGAAATAGACCGTCCGAGCGTTCTGCGAATGTTCGTGCGGATTATTTTAGATGACTCGAGGGCTTAGAACTCTAATTCGATTAAAACTTGGTTATTCAGAACGCTCGCAGCGTATGATTTTATTCATGCGTTTCCGAGCGAAACTACAGCCGGAGTCGGTTTCGGTTTTAGACCTGCACTTGCTACATCGTTGCCTCCACGAGGAAGCTCAAAGTCTCGACTTATTTTCATCCTCAGCCCAGAGATGCTGGCCCTGGAGTCAGCCGGTTTTTATGATTGGATCCTTCTCAATTTGTCGTCATCAAAGTTCAGAAGGTTCTGGGATGAAAATACCAGACAATACTGATGAAATATGTGAAATCGTTTTTGTAGTCAATTTCGGCCTCCGCATTGTGTGGCTTGAAAATACTTGGCCAGTTTACACTGAAAAAAAAAAAGCTATAGACTGTATAAACAGATAGTCCGTCCCGGGCTCAGAGGGAGGCCGAAAAGTCCGGGTGTTGGAGTCGTAGTTTCGACGGCTCCGGCTGCTACGCCCGGAACAAAATCCGACCAAGCCCCCTCCCTCAAGGGCTTTGACCTTCCAAACTTCAGTTGCAGGGAATGGGCTTAGGTTCTCACAGCACATTAAATTCTCCAGTTCAGATAACCTTATTTCAGGAGCCTTCAGGAGCCCAGATACTTCGGTTACATTGGAACGGAGGCTTTGGATCAGTATGCCATCATAATTTCCAACACATAGGAATGTAACTTCATTCCACGATTGCAAAATGTGCTCGAAAGTCCATTTTTTACCTGAATAATATCGTGCAATTTTCGTCCAAAATTTTGTTGATTTTTGCGTGTCATATTAGCAAAAATCGATGTTCGCAGCCAAAAATGGACAACGGTCTTCTAGTTAAAATACAGTGTGTGAATGGCAATTTTGCAAAGTTGATATGATCTTATATTTTCCATTTAGGGAATGACGATGTGCCGTATATCATCACGACGAAACGACTTTCAATAAAACGTCAAAGATTTTTTCCTGCCTGTGAAATTTTTGACCGTAGACACGACACCCCCCCCCCCCCCTTCCTTCATGAAAAATTTCAGTCTACGCCATTGCTCATGTGACGTATTGAGCCAAAATTGCCTTACTCATCAACGTTATCTTCAAAATAACGTAATTGCTAGCCATAATATTGGGGAATCGTAAACCTCTTTCGGATCCAGCGTCAGTTCACCTGTCTCCAGTTTCGTCCTCCTCTCGCTGATTCGGATCTCGTGACGTAACTCGCCCAGCTTCCGAACCAGCGTCGGATTTTCTCCCGTCGGTTTCAATTTTCCTCGATTGGAAGCGAAACGCCACGGCCGGGCCGCGATGCGATGCGATGCGCGATGTTACGGTGAGAACGAGGAGAGCCTTCGCCGTAACATTGAGAATGGAAGTCATGCTTGGTTGCTCCCAGCCTTGAACCGAGTACTCATGATCGATGGCGATGGGCCGGGGGGAGGGGTCGCCAACGCGCTCCGGTGGCCCCGCCGCCACATCTGATGGAAAATCCGGCAAAACAGCCGTGCTAGGGAAAAACGCCGTATGAACCCTCAGACGTTGCCGAATTTCCTTTATTAAATCACGAATTTTTTGGAAAATTTGTAAAGGTTTTTCCTCAAATTTTCCGGATAATTTTGTTCTCGATTTCCTTTACACTTCCTGAAAATTTTAAGGAGAAATTTTTAGAATTTTCATTGATAATGACTATTTTCTGAGAGGAAATTTGGCAACTCTCGAGTGTTCTTACGTCGTTTCTTCCTCAGCACGGCGAGCCGGGAGATTCGTGGACGGGTCCGCGGCGGCAACCCTTGCGGTGAGTACTCGTTAATTGTGTAGTTGAACACGCCGGCTCGGGCTCCGGGCAGCTTCGCTCGTCGGATGAATTTCCCTTTCCTCGGAGGAAACAGGAGCACCTCTTGACGTCGGATCTTCTTTTGCGTCCCGGCCGCCGCGCCGCCGCTCCGTCTTCACTCTCAAGGATGGTCGACCCGTGCCGGTTCCCATTAGGCGGTGGTGCGTCACCCGCTGGAAATCCAGCGGGCTCCGGCGAGGATGACAAGGAGGCTAAACGGTGATCGCACATGGGGAGGTCAATCGGAATATGAGCCCGTGTTCGGCGACTTTGGGGCCCGTGCGTTCAAGTCTCCGAGTCGGTCTTCGTTGTCTGCCGCTCCCGTTTCGTGAAAGGGATTGACGCGGTGTTTCGTCATTTGCGACGCATGTTAAGGATGAAGAGGGTGAAATGAATGACGGATTGGGGTGGAGAGGGGGGAGGTCCGGAGGGGATATTGCACCCCGTTTCAGACTTGAAAATTCGACTTTTTTCGAATTTTATGATGAATTTTAATGTCTTATTTCTGAGGTTTCATGAAGTTGTATACCCCTTCCCTTTCCAAAATGAAGGGAAATTAAGGCCTCATGAGGGTGAAAAGGGGGAGGAGGGTGTCCGGAATGTACGTGGTGCCCCGTTTTAGACTGTAAAGGTCGACTTTTTCGAATTTTCTGACGAATTTTAATGATTTTTTTTTCGAGATTTCATGAATTTGTTTCCCTTATTCCCAAAATGAAATAAGTCCCAGAAATTCCGTTGTGAGTTATGCTCATCCGAATTTTCTGATTTTACGTTATTTTGTCTCCGCTCTCATTTTCCTTTAACGCATTATTTTTTATACTAACTTCTCTTTTTTCCCGTTTGTTCCAGGTATGTGTCACTTAAGAACCTTGCTGATGAGCTCGCAACTGTAACAAACCATGAGTATTTCACATTAGTTTATCATTATTTACTTATCTATATAAATTGAAGGAGAGGAAACCTTCTTCTCTTGGTTCTGTAACTTCTACACTATTAACACTTATTTTTTGCTATATTGCAATCAATTTTATGATGAGCACGGTCACATCTTAGAAATCCTTACTTGTCAAAAGAAGATTAAAGCGTAGTTTTCAAGAGAGGGAATTCGTTTTTGACGATAGACATATACCAGTTCTTCCTTCGCGAAAGAGGATAACTGGACGCTAAAAATCGAGACGCCAGACAGGCGACTTCGATATGGGAACCAGTCGGGACATGCCAACTATCTCACAAGGGAGCATACTCTCTACTCCTCTGTTGGGTGCGGTGATCTTCATTCAACACCTTCCGTACCACTCGTTAAAGTCACTTCACTGCCGGGACAGATGTGCAATTCAACATATCGCTTTTGCCCGCGAAAGGAAACCAGGAATAATCCCTCTAGGGAGTCTGTAGTGCAGTAACACACCCGCAGGATAAAAATCCCCCTCCCCCAAATTCCAGATACAGTTACCAGATGTCTGGCATCTGATCTTCAGTAGACTCTGCCCGCCAGTTTAGGTGTGGTGTATCGCTGAAACATCCTGTCAATCGGACTACGTTTTGCAATAAGGAGCCATTATTTCTGGTTCATTCATGAAAGCATTTATCTCCGCAGGGAAACTAATGGCATGTACGTTGTTTCCAAAATGAACCAGAATTTTAGTTCCTTTATGTGTTCTCGGTGGATTGATCAGGGACATTTCGCTTCTCCTTCTTGGAAAATATCTGTAACCTAAACGTTGAGTAAGAGGGCAATATCTTGCGTTTGTTGAGGTAAAATAGAGATGAAAATAGATGAATCTAGTATTCCAAATCTATACGGTCTGTTTATTTGCGTCGAGCAGGATCTGAAAAGCAACTCAAAACCCGTGGACGAAAGTGAAAAATTATCTCAGAGCATTTCATGTTTTTTTTTTTTTTTCTTTTTTCAAAAAAATTGCCGCAGTCTACTGCCGTGCTGAGGAAGAAGGTGGTATGAGCATTCAAGAGTTGCCAAATTTCCTTCGATAAAATGTTTATTTTTGAGGAAAATTATTAATATTTTTCTTTGAAATTTTCAGACGTTTTAGATGAAATTACAAACAAAATTATCTGAGAAATTGGTAGACATTTATTCAAAAATTTTCCTGAAAATTAGTGATTTTTCAGGGGCAATTTGGCAACGACTGAAAGCTCATACGGTGTTTTTCCTTAGCACGGCAGTATAGTACATTAATAGATCCCTTTAAAAATTTATCTCCGACCAAAAACTGAGTAATTGAACGAGTTAGGTACTAAAATCGAAATCTCCCAAAAAAAAGTGAGCACCGGATTGGACTTTGTCAAGAAAGCGAAACGGTGTCAGAGNGGGGGGGGGGGGGTATCGAAAAATATGATGTTTAGCGTTACGTATTTTATGAACGGCCCCTGTAAAGTTTTTCGTGGAAGACGAAATCTTTACCGGATCCACGAATATAAATGCTGCTCATGCTCCATAAATGGAATGACGAATTTCTATCTCGAGATAGGTAATTCGTTTCCCGAGTTGTTGTTGTTATGCGCAGGTTTTGAACCCCAACTAAGCCCCCGACGGGTCGAATGCGCGCAAGCTCCAGCCTCCAGTTTCCCGCTAATTAAGGCGAGGAAAATATCTGGCAAGTAATAAAACCAACGACCCGACCTTGTTCCTCTGCTCTCCTCCCTTCGACGCACGGTGGATCGAACCAATTCCAGAAATCGGACATGAAAATGTTGACTAAAACTGCGGATTTCCATGTATATTTCGTGACAATCTAAACTGTAAGGGATGTTCCCAGACGAAAATTTCACGAGAAAACCAATGGAACCACATTTAGAACCTCAAAGTTCTGTATAGACGGAGTTATAAGCGTTTTAAAGATTACAAATTTTGTCCGACCGCTCTTATTGACGCGATCCATTGTGCGGCGTTGCCCAAATGCCTGGTTCGTCGTCACCGACTCGCTGTCCACATTAGCACACGTTCAATTCGGTTTTCATCACGTGGCCCCGGAATGAATTAGGGTGGGAAATGGAATAATTTTGACGCATGCGCCGCTGATTATGCTCTCGAAAATGATCAACAACCTCCGATCAGTCGGGCCGCCGCTAGTTTTTCACGAGCCAGTCGCCGGGTCATTGGCCTTGATCCGCAATAGGTAGTTTAATTTTACTCCCGAAAAAATATATTCCGACCTGTCTTACCAAAATCGAACGGCGAGCTCTGTCGGGTCGCGCTGATCGCTTTTCTCTGTATCCCCCACGCGTTAGATAGTCGAAATAAGTTACGCAATTCATCAATGGTCTTTCAACTTCTCTTTCTTTTTCCGATTTTCTCGCTAAAACTGAAGGCTGAAGTTTGATAGTAAAGACTCAATCCTGAAGTCAACACTTAATTTTAAACGGGTGCGTATCTCGCTGGGTACAAAAAGGGTATTCCTTGGTTATGGTGTCATGTCTCAAAATTTCCGCCGACGTTTTATCCATTATGATCAAAGCAAATGTATGTAATTTGTTGTAACCTTTAGTGAATATCCTTTATGATTTTACAGTTCTGAAAACGTGAAATTTCAGAAAATTCACCCAATATTTTCCTCTCTTAAGTAATAATCAGCACGAGAGATTCTGAAACACCGCAAACCTGAAATTCCGTCCTTTCTGCGCCCCACGCCTCAAATGTCATCAAAATTCAGAGAAAAAAAGGATTTTCCCGAAATTTTTATTTTTTCGCTTTCCTTGCGAGTATTTTTTTGGGGTGGAGGGGGAGGGGGCAGATCCGACTGAGGCACTTTTGGGCAAACAACTTCACCCAAGAAAAATGTCCACTTTTGACCCATAAACACGTTTCGCTAGTCCAGCCGTTTATCCCTGGAACACCCTGTATGTATCGCTTTCATCCGAGCCAAACCGTTTCGAGAGAAAGCGAGAAGAGCGACGCGAACCGGACGAAAAGCGAGTTTTTACGGGACGTAACGCCAACGTCGAGCCGACGTCTCAGCTCCCGGCCGGGGCGGCGCGCGGTGGATCCGAGGATGGTTATGACAGAGCCGCCTAGTAGTCGTGGTGGCTCTCGTCTCGGCTCGGGTCTCCGCTCCGACAGGAGTGATCGCTTTGAGAAGCCCTTATGTGAAGTTGAAGTCAAGGCCGCTCACTGCCCCAAGCCCCCCCGCCCCCCGCCGTTGCCCCGGCCCCCCTGCCCCTGTTCACGGGGCCCCCCGGTTCTCCGCGGCGCTCAGTGAACTTATTCGCCGGGACGTCGAACGAAAACCGATGCGCGCCACTGTGTCACGTCATGAGTGCACGTCGGATATCGTTGCCTCCGTCCAGTCTCCGGTAGCAATATCTGTTGTAAAGTACTTATTTAAGAACTATTGATCAATTTGAAAATTTACGCTAAAGTTAATCCTTTTTTACGTAGTAACATAAACGCTACAAAGCTTCAAAAATTATCTTTTTAATATTTTTTCATACCTCTCCTTTATTCACTTCCAGTGTTAATAAGTCCCTTTTGATCTTTTATGAATTTTTGAGCCCCTTCTTTACCTCAACCTCCCCTGCGTAATTTGTATGAGTAGAATACCTAAAAGAGGTTTTCTTTTACATGAATTGCGATTATGCTCTAAAGAGTAATCTTTTCAAAATTTCCAATTTTTTTAAAAGTTTTTTGACAGTTGTTGCTACTGGGAACGCCATCAGATTCTGCACGAAGCCAGTAGAGCTTATTTAGGTTATTTCACCCGTCGCATCATGTTGCAGAAATTATTGCGCAACTCAATGGTCTTGGCAGGCTTCTTAATCAGTCAGAGTTCCTTCCTCGTATTGTTCAAAGTGTTGAAAGGTCCATTGACCTATTTCGCCGAGAAGAAGCCACAATCGCCACAAAGCCACGGCCACAATCGCGTTAGTCTTTTACCCATCTCCCTTGTCCATTGCAACCACCCGCTTCCTCAAATGGGATCCCTTTTGTCTTATTTGTCTATAGATTTGTCTATCAGTTTCAATAATCGGCCCGCAGAATGTTTAAACGCTCACCTTGTCTAGAGGTCCATTGACCTATTTCGCCTAGAAGAAGCTCACGGCCACAATCGCGTTAGTCTTTTACCCACCTCCCTTGTCCATTGCAACCACCCACTTCCACAAATGGGATCCCTCTTGTCTTCTTTGTCTATAGATTTGTCTATCAATTTCAATAATCGGCCCGCAGAATGCTTAAACGCTCACCTCGTCTAGAGGTCCATTGACCTATTTCGCGGAGAAGAAGCTCACGGCCACAACCGCGGATTAGCCTAGGAAGCTTTTTGCGAGCTTGCGGAGCTTGAGCGGCAGGCGGCGCGAGCTAATTCAGCTCATACCCGTTCTCCGTGTACCTTGTGTGATAAGCACCGTGAGGTGAACTATCCGCAGGTCAAGGTGAACATACGGAGGTGGGAGCACGGCGACCCGGCCGTCTTGACGACATACTGTAGTATTATGAATGTGGGTCACCCGATTGGCACACTTTCCAAGAGCAATGCTGCTCAGGTGTTCAACCGCATCCATACTTAGAGAAAGTGACTAAGTAAAAAGATGGAATCCCCCGCACTTTCGGCCCGATCCGTCGCTCCTGCCGCACTTTGAAACTCGTGGCGGTTGATTTTTGACTTTGCCAGTCACTCGCGTGTTTCTCTCGAAGTTTCAATTATGGTAGGTCTTGCTTTGCTCGTGTATAGTAAATTGCACAGTAATAAGTTTTAGGTTCCATCTACAGTCTAGCGTTGAAAAATTGACATTGATCAATCCATTCCAAAATCTTAAAAAAAGTTTAAACTGAGACTTTGAGGATGTGCTAGAATACAATCAAGGCTTTTCTATCCCAGTGAATTATAGCCATGCAAAGATATGCATATCAGACAAGCGAATCTTCTGTTTAAAAATACAAGTTTTAAAGAGGCGAACAAAAATTTTGGTTGCCTGATCGATTGAAACCTTGTTTATCTTATTAAAAAACCTCGGCGTGCTGTATGAACCGTTATTTTTTTCTCATTTTCTACTTTAACGCGTTTCCATTTATAAAATCTATCATAAAAAGTGTCTAGTACGGTACGATTTTTGTTTAATTTTATTTCTATTTTTGAAGATCCTGTTTTCTTTTTGAGAAATTCAAGAAAAATACCAAATGGATCATTAAAACATTAACAAAAATTAACGTTAAGTATAAAAATTAACGTCAAATTTGATGATTACCTAGTTCATTCCACGTAAAGGAACCACTAATTTCTGTATCATCTGTAGCAGCACCTATTTACATAGGGAAACTATAAAGGGATAAATGTGGTTCTAACCTCAGACAGAACGTTTATTTTTTTGTAATACAGTCGAATTTGGCGTATTTGTGCGTTTGCACGAAATCGTATCGTTTTTCCGAGACGGTAGAGTTGGGAACAGTGTGCGACGTTACCTGTTGCCTCGCGTACCTGCCCGCGCTGTGCCGTGCGGTTGCGCCTGCGCCTTGCCGTGTCTGCATCTCCGTCATGCGTCATCCTCGATTATTCTCCGCATCGATATGGCGTCGCACCAAACTTCATTTGTAATAATAATGGTCTATAAAGACAGTGAAAATGCTTGTTACAATCGGAGACAAAAATCTATATCTCTAGTTCAGTGAATTTGCCCAACCCTTTCCCAATATGAATATACCTTCTGTGTGGAAAAGGTTTGTTCTCCCCCTACCCTTGATTACTATGAGTCTTTAGGCCTTTGAAGAGCTTTTAAATATTCCTCTCACCCTCTACACTTCAACCTCCGTTATTATCAGGGATAGGCTTCAGGGATGGCTTCAGCTGCCCCATTGTCGAGGAGAATAGGAGCATCGAAAGGAAAAGGAAGAAATCCACGAATGACGATCGAGAGGGGCAGCAAATAAGTTGGTTGCGTTGGACTTTAGAGTCCTGTTGTGATGTAGTTTTTTCGAAGATTACCAAAAGACCGTGTGAACATGATTATCGTACACTATGTATTCTTTATTTTTAAAGGAAAGAAGAAATTGCACGATTTTGAAAACACCCCGCTTGTACCGTCGTTACTATGTGTGTAGCACCGTCATTCTTATTCTGCGATGAGGAGCAGTTCGTAGTTTACTGATGAAAATGATGTTGCCTTAGTAAGAAAAAGTCGTATGAACCCTCCATTATTGCACAATTTCCTTTTATAGAACACGGATTTCCTGGGAAAATGTTTCCCCGAACAGATGGAATTGCTAGGAGACTTAAACGCAAGGATAGAAAAAACACCTAAAAAATGGGAATAAATGAGCAAGGAGTCAATACAACATTGTATATTTAAAATACCACTTGCCACGTGGCTTTTCTTCGAATATTCAGTGAAGTTTGTTCGCAATTTGATCTCAATTGAAACTTTCATTATAAATATCCACATGTTTCCTTTAAAAGACGTCCCTCTTAGAGAGACATTTTGCAACTTTCGAACGTTCTTACGGGCGTTTACGGCGTTTTTCCTTAGCGCGGCTGAGCGTGTCTGCCCATTTTTCGATGATTCCTGCAATGTAACCAATACGTCCTCCAACTACGTAAAAACATTCACAATGCATCTAATCGGTTGATACAATTTAATTAACTCCGGTGTAAGGTGAGGCTGCATCGCCTAATTTGAAGGCAAACCAATAGCGATTTTGTTCTCAAGGGACAGGGCGCGATAATCTCGTTGGTCCCTTCTGTTACAAGTAATCCAATTTTTCTCATTTAACTTTCGTTTCCTGGTCCGTAGTATACAATTCTCAGACCTCCACCGCTTTCTATATTTCCTCCATGTTTTGCTATCGAAATCCTTTCGTTTCCCTTCACTGGATGAGGTTTTTTGGATCTATTCCGATGCCTTATGTAGTTATGCATTGATCCAAAGTCAATCTGTGTTATTGATACTTCGACATCGTCTCCTTCCCAGTCTCAAGGAGATCCCGAGGGAGGGATAAGAGCGTGGAGGAAAACACCGACGCCGCTGCTCGCACGAGTCCAGCGGGCCTACGTCGACGTCGCGGCGTCGTTCGCTCGCCGGCTCGCGTTCATCCGCGCCGAACGCCTCTTTCACGCTCACTCTCAGCCAGAGTTGCCAAGTCAACTCCAGTTTCCATTTTAACCCCGCGACCGTGAAAAAATCGCTCCTTTCCACGACGGCACGTCAACGGAACCCACCGTCCGTCGAGACGAGTCTAGCGCAGCCTCTAGTCCACGCCATAAAATAACTAATGCCACGCCATTTTCCGTCGTTCGTCGCGTCGGCATTACGAGACACCTGCTCTCGCTTGGTCGGCTAGTTTCCTAGGGGCTCGACCAGCACCATCCGAGACCAAGCCTACAGCTCTTCCTTTGAGCTTTTGTTACGTGTTCTCCGGGATTACGACCGTTCCGAATAGAACACGCGGTGAATGACGTCATTGGCTATATCATCCCAAAGATGTCGTTTAGAGGGAATGGGCGCTTGGCTCCCAAGTGGTCCGACCCCGAACTTGCGTTCCGCGCTGTATGCAAGTCATTTTGCGGAAATCTGTACGATAGCTTAATGCTAAATCGTCGGAATTACAATTCTTTCGTTCCGAAATACCGCAAGGGAAATATTCGACGGCCTTGTCGTCTTTATCGCACATAATTCCAATTATTTGATGTTCTGCATCCCCTATTTGACGGTAGATATCACCACCAAATTTTTCTGCATAGATTGTGTCCCTTCTAATTATATCTAGATTGCGAATTACTGTATTTTTTTAAAAATGTTTTGTTCTAAGCCATTATAGAGAATCGGCCCTAATTTTATAAACATCGGGCTTGTATGAAGGGTCCCATTTGCGAAGAAAATCTGCCGTCAGCAAAAAAATCATTGAAATGGGCATCAACCGGTAACATCCTTACACCGGGAAAAAATGTCTCTTGGACTCTGAGTCCAGAGTCTTAAAAAATTCGATAAGAAAAACATACTCTTGATTCACGCGGATTTTAGCTCAGCATCTTGATATCAGCGGATTTCTCTTTGATTCAAGCAAAAATTCAATTGAATCAGAAGTATGTTTTTCTCGTCGCATTTTTTAAGCTTTGGACCCTGGATTTAGGAGACTTCTTTTTTCAATGTAGTGTATAACTGCGACAATAAAATGAAGAATTGGGGCGTTCTAGTGCTAAAAATAATGATAGGACATAGATGTAATTTTGGATGCGACCGTCGGAACTCTATCCGGAGACATGCGGAACTGACTAGGATTCATTTCGTGGCTCTGCTCGTAAAAACCCTGTCCGCCAGCGCCCCGATCTCTGTCTGGAAATTAGCGAAAATAATTCTTTACTCACGGTCGGGTCGTGAGGTTCCTAGTATAGATTGACCGATACAACAAGCGTCAAACCCTCCGATTCCCTCATCATTGACACGCCGGCCGCGCCGCGCCCCTATCCCCAAACCGAAACCGATCAACGACCTTGCTAAAAAAAGGAACTGACAAAAAACCCAGTCGGTGTCAGTAAAACTCGTAATGCTTGTTTTCGTTGCGGTTTTCCCCGGTATTATAGTCTCCTCTCTTTTTCGGCGTTCTCTAGGTTACGCTTGATTTTTTTTCTCTGGTTCCTTTGACCCGCGCATGTCGCCGCCCATTCAACGCTGAGCGTCTGCCTCTTCGCAGGAACTAATAGCGAGGAAGTGTTCCGCGGAAAAGGGACCATTCGCCTTTCCAAAGGTTTGATCTCGTCTTCCTTCTCTGCCGTGCTAAGGAAGAACGTCGTATAAACCATCGGACGTTGTAAAATTTCCTCTGTCACTGCACGAATTTCCTGGAGAACTCGTAACTATTTTTCTTATCGATAGACTTTTTAATAAACTACTCTCCGCTATAAATTCTAGTATACGTGAAAAACTGAAATAATGATATTCACAACTTTTCGCTAAAATTTATGTTTCTTTCAAAAGAGATTAGGCAATATCCGAACTTTCATAAGGCGTTCTTCTTGAGTATGGAAGCATTGGGAGCTCACGCCTCGCGCCATCGCGCCTTCAATTTTGGAGATGCAACACGGACATCCATCAAGTACGAATAGTTGTATCTCTGCGCCGTCATCACGCGCGTTCTTTCCTTTACCCTATATCCGTGCTTCCGTTGTGTGTTTGCTTTCGTTTCGATGATGAAACTTCCAAACCACGTATCTCGGTTTGCGGCGTTGCAGACCTTCTGTCATACTTTCTTTCTTAAATAACGAACCACTCAACGTCACTGTTAAAAAACTTGTGAGTTTTTCTTCTCTGAGCGGAGTAGATTCTGAAAACATTTCAAGGAATCATGTTTATTTGTTCTCCTTTAAAAAAATAAAATAGGAGCGGAGATTTTTATACACTGCAAACGAGATACGTGGTTTTGGAGTTTCACCATAGTTTTGTCTTATTTGTGTCGTTGTGGCTTAAAATGCTTTGTCGGCTCTTGTTCAACAGTTGTAATGATCGTAAACATTATTAATCAGTATTTGTTACGGCAAGGGCAATTTTTCATATATTACCTCGATCAGTTTCTGGTATTTCAACTTCAGCCTCAAAACAAACGCGGTTTCAGGAGCTGATATTATATATATTTTGCGTTAGAAATTCCCGGAGCCTCTCTCGTTAAAAAAATACTGAAACGTGGAAATTTTACAACGTTTAAATATAGTTACGTTCTTTTGTTTGGGAAACGACGACTTGGGTAAAGGTAAAGGTCGAAGACACCGAGTTCACTACCCGATCGGCAGTCAGTGTTGCCCCCCCCCCCCCCCNCCTTTTACAATCCAGCGTGGTAATTCAGTATTTTTCCCTCACACCAAGAACCTCATAACCTCACTATAAATCTTCCGTAAAACCGTGGTTTTTGCCCAATGAACCAGTATTAGCCTGATCCGTTTCTTTCGTATCAGGTCACAGAGACCAGGGGGATGAGGATCAGTGGCGAAGCGATTATTATCGACAATCGATATTTTCCCATTTTAAACTATGGAAAAGAATCGATTATTAAAATATCACTGTTAATCGATCCTTTTTCATGGATTCGAATGGCAGATCAATCGATTCATCGCAAAGGTGGATCAGCGTAAGGAAGAGGGAAAGGAGATGGCGAGGGTTGTTCTGGTGTCCTGTCCATCGGGATCGAAAAACCGGCATTTCTCCCCAAGGCCGCGACTGGGGTGCTCGCTAAGCCTCCCTCCCTCTCTCTCTCGCTCCCCCGGGCAACCCCTATCTCTTTCTCCGTCCGCCGCGCCTTTTAAGGGTTGTAAATCAAAGCGTAGGCCTCGCTTCCGCCTCTGCTACATTCCTGCCGACTCCGGGTTTCAGGTACCCGGCCCACCACCTCGCAGTAACGTTTCTACGCAGAACTGCTCGTTTCGTTCCCACAATCCTGACTTTTTTCCTCCGTCCCCGTCGCCCGGTTCCCGATCCGTCGGACAAAGAATCCTCGGCTAACGGTACTCGGCGCTGTCCTTCTCGCTCCAGCCTCGTCGAACACCCTCACACCCCCTTCCACCCCTATTACTTCATCCGTCGTGTTAGCCCCCATCACCGATGACATGATTCCGTCGGACTTGAAAGTCCCGCCTGGCACCCAGGATGAAGACATCGTTGCTTTGTTTTTCGTCCTGCCGCCCCCCTCTCCCACCCCCCTCTACCGCTAATTTAGGACCGTGAAGCTTTGAGACTTTGTGCTAAATTTGTAATACTTGGAGGATGCCCTACCAATGAGAGTCGGGTGTTGCAAAATCGGCATCCTCTTTCCAATTTCTCACCGAGGCTGAAACGAACCAAACGGAGCGTTTTGTCGATTTTGGATGATCTGTAGCGGAGAGAACATACTGGGGAAAAAACTCCGGCCTTAGAAGTCGTACCTACGGGCTATATACTATCGTGCTAAGGAAGAACGCCGTATGAACTTTCGAGAGTTGCCAAATTTCCCTTGTTATATCATGTATTTTTGACAACATTCATGCATATTTTTCCTTGAAATTTTCAGATACTTTCGATTTAATTACGCTCAAAATTGTCTGAAAATTTTAGAATATAATATTTGCAATTTTCCCGATAAATTCGGTTTTTGTCGGAGGAAACTTGGCAACGTCTGAAGGCTCATACGGCGTTCTTCCTTAGCACGGCAGTATAGACATACCGTTCGCGTCTCGGGTTCAGAAACCGAAAATTCTGGGCGTAGCACCCGTAGCAGTCGAAACGACAACTCCAGTATCCGGAAATTTCGACCTCTGAGCCCGGAACGCATGTTGCGTCCATATAGCCCGTAACTTTTTTTTTTTCAGTGTACCCTCGTTTCACTTACCTTGACTCTTAAGTGCATTCATATTTACGCGTCAAATAATTCTAGAAATAATTATCTTGCTAAAAATAATTTGTGGGGCAAAGGGTCTCTGGTAACATGCATGTGAATGACATCACCGCATATTGATTTCCGAAGCTTCTAGCTGACTCAGAACCTTTTCCTAAGATTCGTTCAGAGGCGTAGGAAGGGGGGGCAGGGGGAGCCTGGACCCCCCCCCCNAAATAGTATCTTCTGCCCCCCCCCCCAGAAATTCTGGATGGTGTAAAAACACCTTCTTCAACGGTAAGTCTCTGTCGCCGCGGCCCGTGAGAGGATGCGTATAAATAGAAAAACCTGTTGAATGCAACAATTTCAAAGTATTTTAACCTTAAAATGCATAAAACTGGGTGATTTTTGGGCAGAAATTGAAGGAAGATTAGCGCCACAAGTGCTTTGAGATGCGCTCAAATAGAGTTAAAATTTCAACAATTTTCCGGGGGAGGCCCCCCGGACCCCCCACTAAGCTGGGGGGTATTCCATACCCCCCAGCAAAATGACCTAACTACACCTATGGATTCGTTTGATTTGATTTATTTGATTGGTTATCGAGCATGGTTGCTAACAGATTTGTTTTTGGGTGTGATTTCAGGGAAAGAAGAGCTTTCGCCGGCGAATAGTTTGAACGGGTACAGCGTGGATAGCTGCGATGCGTCGCGGAAGAAGAAGGGAGGCACGGGTCGGCAGCAGGAGGAGCTGTGTCTCGTCTGCGGGGACCGCGCCTCCGGCTACCACTACAACGCCCTCACCTGCGAAGGCTGCAAGGGCTTCTTCCGTCGGAGCATCACCAAGAATGCCGTCTACCAGTGTAAATATGGAAATAATTGTGAAATCGACATGTACATGAGGCGAAAATGCCAGGAGTGTCGTCTCAAGAAGTGTCTCAGCGTTGGCATGAGGCCAGAATGTAAGTATTCGAAATTACGCTCACCTGTTTCATCGAGCTAGCCGGAAGGGCTCCTGAAGGGGAGAAGAACAAGTGGATTGCTTTTTGCAAAAAGGAACCACTAGCATTGCAATGATGCTAAGATTGTGCAACTTCATCTTTTGCAATAAAATTGCGGAAATCGTGAAAAACTATGAAATTTAGATGGTAATTTGTCTTAAATTTACAGTTTTTAGCGAGTAAAATAGAAACTATTAATGGATAATCGGGGTTTTCCTCCAAGACAAAAGAAGTTGCACAATCTTAGCAACATTGCAATGGTAGTGGTTCCTTTTTGCAAAATGCAATCCAAGTAGCACAATGCAACAAAAATATTGCAATAAAGTTGCAAGTTTTACCATAAAATTGCAATGTTCTTACAGCATTTGATCAACAAATGCAGGGGCGGATCTAGAAATTCGGCAACACGGGATTTCCTACGTTTAAACCTGTGTTAAATAATCGAGTCTTGTTGAAGCACCTGACCCCTTCAAGAATCGATACATTTCCATAGGTTTAAATGGAGAAAAAACAATTTTGCCAATTTTCTGGATCCGCCAATGAAGAAATGGCGATTTAAAACAATCAACAAAACGAGCTCCATGTGTCGGAGAGATAGGCAGTTTGTAATGCAGTTAAAAATTGCAACTTATTTCAATTTTATTGCCAATCCATTTCAGTGACAAGTGTTCCTTCCATCGGTAGATAGGCATCATACATAACACTCCGATGAAATAGCAATAATTTCACCGTGTAATCGCAATTCATCGGGACTGGCTCGAAATTTCACATCATTATTTCCATCGTCAATGATGTTATACGCGTTTTTAAACTAATCGTTTCCAAAGCGGGCAACAGCAGCCCAGCCAACTTTATCTATTTTATTTTCAACTCTTAGTTTATCTCTTTCTAACTTTGAGATGCTCTCAAAGTATCACTTTTTGACATTTTAGGGTGTTCTGTCCACTCAATGATTCCAATAAATTTGGAAGCGTTGTCACACATTTCTTGATATTTCCCGAATTTGTGGGCTCATAAACTCCCGAGACTTCTCTCTATGATTCTGAAAGAACTTACCTGCAGATACTTTAAAAGAAGAAGGGTCAGGGTGACTTTTATTGAATCTGACCAAAACTAAGTGTCCCAAGTAAAACTCACGCAGGACGCCTAAAGAGTTCTTAACGTAAAACAGCTAGTTACAGTAGGAAATCTTCACAGAAAACTTTCAACGAAAAGAACAAGCCAAAATTTAAAAAGAATCAAACCTAACATTTAAATAATCAAGATAAAGTGAGCATTCTTATTTGTTTGTTTTTTCATTCATAAAAATAACCAAACTTGCTTAACAGTAATGGCATAATTTAACAGTGCCTTTCCGGCAATGTCTGTGAATGTTTTTAGTCTCTCCTTCATGACTAATATGGATTGTGTAGGTATGAATTTGTCTCATTATATTATTTCAAATTCACAGGTGTAGTTCCCGAATTCCAGTGTGCTGTGAAGCGAAAAGAGAAAAAAGCGCAAAAGGACAAAGATAAACCTAACTCAACGACGAGTTGTTCTCCAGATGGAATCAAACAAGAGATAGATCCTCAAAGGGTAAGTCTTTCATACCTTTGATTCTTTTTATGGGGAATTCCAGGGGCACAGAAACCTCCGGATTACGCGATCATGATCGCGTCATCGCTCGCCTAGAAAAATGAAAAGGCTCTGAAAATTGGGAGGTCCAGCTCGTAATAGCATCAAAATCGCTCGTCTCTTCGGAAATTGCGGTAAAATTTGCGTGTTTTTCGCAGAATTGCCATGACACTCGCGTGTTTTCCGCAAAATCTTGGCAATTTGTGAACGAGAATTAAGACAAATGTCATAAAGCTTCGAAAATTTTGGGGGCGAAGGATTTTTTAAAGCGGGAAAGGCCAGTTCGGAAATTGGTAAGGCTAAGAACTTTCTACACCCCATGAGTAATTCCTACCATGCAGGAAAAGCTCCATTGTTCTGTAAGCCAAATATCAGTCAAATCCCATATTTTACCCCCTCTATAATTCCTGATAAAGTTAAATCTTTTTTGTATTCTTTATTCATCATTGATTCTTGCAATATTCTCTTCTTACAGCTGAAGAGTTTCAGTTGATCCTTGCATTGCTTAGCTCTGAATGTTCTGAATCGATGGCAGGATTTCCATTTGGGAGACCCAGTCCATGAGATAGAATAGGGTCAATCAGGAGGAAGTTTTTCATAATATATGCACATATATCGCCTTAAAAAAGGGTTTTTCAATATTTTTTTAATTTTACTTTTTATCAATTTACCCCTCCTCTTTTTTGTGCAATTTGAAGCTCGCGAGAGATATGATTCCTTTGTGTTTGTTTTCTATTCTTTTCAAACAAAAATGCAGTATTTTTCCATTAATCTTTGAATTTTTTTTGTTACAGCTGGATACAGATTCGCAGCTATTGTCTGTAAATGGAGTTAAACCCATTACTCCAGAGCAAGAAGAGCTCATCCATAGGCTAGTTTATTTTCAAAATGAATATGAACATCCATCCCCAGAGGATATCAAAAGGATAGTTGTAAGTATCAATAAAATGAACATTTCTCCTGTTAGAATTATGAATACAACTTATCAGTGGCACTTTCTTCTTTAATTCATTTTCTGAAAGTACGGAGAGAATCAAAGCTACCGGGAATTTTTTAGAATTTCTTAAACCCCCCATAGCAAAGAAATCCTGTTTTGCAAAAGCCGAGAAAGGGAGCCTTTTGAAGCAACATTTACGGGTGGGCTCTCATGATATAGCCAGGCAGGGGATTCGGTGTTTGCTCAGCTTCAGGCATCACCTTGCTACATCAACTCTGTGATTGGCTGGATTTTGATTTAGCTTCTGCTCCCCTTAGAAATGATTTCCTTGAACTTTGTAATGAAGTTTTTGGTTCTTTCACATTTTACGAAAATAAATTATAATATGACGATCCTTCAAAAATTCCGTAGCACTGCCTCATTGTACTGTTGCATGATTTTTTAAGTAGCATCAATATACATCTAATTCAGAATATACCTGAGGTTCATGATGTTTAACTGAAAAATAAACTGTAAATAAACTTGGTGTCCTAATAAAAAAATGTGCTTCATTATGACTGCAGGATTAATTTTTCTACAGACTCTGAAAACTATAGAAAAAATCATGAAACTAGATATTGTATTGTTATTTAGCTGTGTTGAAATACCAATTTTGTCTAAAGATTTTATTTTGTTGCGCAACTTCCCTCAGAAAAAAGTGAAAAGGTCTTATGACTAAAGGTCCTAAGCATCCATATGAGTCCTCCTAGGATTCTGGGTTTTCTCTCTCTCTTTGATTGGTTTTTTGTCGTAGTTACTTGAATCTATTTTTATTATGTATTTTATCTAGAAATTATCCAGAAAAGGATCACAAATCATGCAACAAACATTTCTGAATAAACCTCAAATATTTCCTTATTCATTTTGACATATTTTTATTTTTTCAATGGAATGTAAGTCAATATCTTTCTCTATTTATAATGATCAAGTTTTGTTTTTGCACTGGCTAGCATTTTTAAATTTTATCCTAGAAGCATAATATTCGACACTAGTTTTAAATTCTGTTATGAAGAGCATAAACTTATTTTTTGGCGTGTTCGTTTCTTAATTTTACAGAATGCTGCACCAGAAGAAGAAAATGTAGCTGAAGAAAGGTTTAGGCATATTACAGAAATTACAATTCTCACTGTACAGTTAATTGTGGAATTTTCTAAGCGATTACCTGGTTTTGACAAACTAATTCGTGAAGATCAAATAGCTTTATTAAAGGTAATTTTAATTATCATCTTTCTTACCATATAACTTCAATTATTCATACTAAAATACAAGAGGACTTTTTTCTGCCTTTAGCTCCTCTCCTTAACCGAGTCCCTTCAGTGAGCAGTTTTGCCTGAGGGAGGTGAGACTCGGAACCCTTAACAGGGTGTTTCAGCACGAATTGAAAGGACCAATTCATCCTTCACCAGTGCTGAATAAACCGACTTTTTATTAAAATTATTAGCTATAACAATATAAAATTTTGTCGCTGCAAGAAAATTGTTGTTCTCTCATTAACATTAACAGCCAGTTGCTTTAGCAGACAGACAGTGTGCCATAATGTCCGATGGCGTTTCTGACTAAGTGTCTCTCACCATTTCTAAGAAAATTATGTGTTTTATTCGAAGTCTCTATTCAGTTTTTGAACGACATCTTTAACAAGGTTTTCTTCCTTTACTGTTGCCACGAAAATGTCGCGTATTACTCTAAAATTAAAGTCATGAAGAATAACCATTGTTTTTCATTTTCATTTCAGGCATGTAGTAGTGAAGTAATGATGTTTAGAATGGCAAGGAGGTATGATGCTGAAACAGATTCGATATTGTTTGCAACTAACCAGCCGTATACGAGAGAATCATACACTGTAGCTGGCATGGGTGATACTGTGGAGGATCTGCTCCGATTTTGTCGACATATGTGTGCCATGAAAGTCGATAACGCAGAATATGCTCTTCTCACTGCCATTGTAATTTTTTCAGGTTAGTATCTGCTCAAATTTTGTACATGACGATCATTTGACCCCTCACCCTTTGAAACACACCCTATTGAAGACATGAAAGTAAAAAGTTTGAAACTCAGTTGGACGTTTGAAAGCTGAAGTTCAAAAGTTGAACTCAGGTTTTAAAGGGTATTTTATAAAGTACACAGAAGTACAATTGATGAAAGTATTAAGGAAGACAAATTTTTGACAAACTGGAGACTGTGCTGGCTGATTCTTTCTCGTTGAAGATAAGATTCAGCTTCTCAATTTTTCCTCCTCTGTTTGTTGTATTTAATGCTATGTGTGGTTATACATTTTGATCATTCTGTGTTTTTGAGCAGGGATTAAGTTCAGGGATGTCGCTTTTGCAGAAAAGGGGGGGGGGTCGCTCTCCTTCTGCTTTATAATTTGAGCCTCTTCGATAATTGTAGTCAATATTTAACAATTGCAGGGTATTTTTCAAAATTTGTTGAAGTTTTTCCCCCCTTCTTTCTCCCTCCCTCATATTTCTATCAGATTTGGCTCAAATGACACAGCTGCTCAAATTCCGTCCTTGGACTGTGTCTAAATTATTTTGTACATTCTGTACCCCAAGTGTTTTAGCGCTGAAGTCATTATGTGTCTCCCTCTTAATTTATGAATTTGTTTGTGTTTTTCAGAACGACCATCTCTAAGTGAAGGCTGGAAGGTTGAGAAGATTCAAGAAATTTACATAGAAGCATTAAAAGCATATGTTGAAAATCGAAGGAAACCATATGCAACAACCATTTTTGCTAAGTTACTATCTGTTTTAACTGAACTACGAACATTAGGGAATATGAATTCAGAAACATGCTTCTCATTGAAGCTGAAGAATAGAAAGGTGCCATCCTTCCTCGAGGAGATTTGGGATGTTGTTTCATAAACAGTCTTACCTCAATTCCATGTTACTTTTCATATTTGATCTATCTCAGCAGGTGGCTCAGTACTTATCCTCACATTACTGAGCTCACGGTATGCTCATACAATTATAACTTGTAATATCATATCGGTGATGACAAATTTGTTACAATATTCTTTGTTACCTTAACACAATGTTGATCTCATAATGATGTATGAATTTTTCTGTTTTTGTAAAATTTCTCACTCCCTCGTAATGTCAAAAACATTGCCTTCAGATCTACCTGTCTTTACTATTTCTTCTTTTGTTGCATAATAAGAAGCACATAATGATTTTGTTAGGTACTTTAATTAGTAAAATATGAAAACAGGTTTAATATCCCTAGTATCTGATCAGCTCCTCAGCCAATAGCTGCAGTTATCCACCTTCTTACTAAGGTTTAGATGTTTTACGCTTTTAACCGGTCATCAATTATAAGTCGTTTCTGACTTAGGTATTCATTTCTCAACAATTGATTTTTGGATTTGATTCATTATCGGTTTTTTTTTAAACTTACAATTGGAAAGATAAAATTTGATTGAGTCCAATTCAACTTTTTGGAATGTTAGATGATAATTTTTCAAAAAAGTTTTTCAGAGTTTTTTAAGTATTAGAGCATTGAAATAAGAAATAAGAAAATCCCACATCCAAAGCTCTCCCTTTTCTGCCGACATTAATGTATTCATTCACTATGACTCTGCATAATTTGTCTACTTTTTGCCAACTCCGTAGAGACCTCAAAAGAGAATTCGTTTTTCATAATATTCATTCTTGGTAAGGTAGTTACCTACTCACTTACTTAAACTAAATTTAAGATGGCGTTTATGTTATGTTCATGAAATAATGTACTTATTATGTGCATAACGCTTTCGTAAATTTATGTGTCATTCGCTTTTATTAAAAAGTTAGAGAATAATCACTTTATTAAAATTATTTGCCAAGTCATTAAGTGTTAATATTTTTCTTAGAAAATACATTTAATTTGGGAGTTATAACTACCTGTTTTGGATTCTTGACTGGCTCTTGGTGATGAAGTTAGAACTTGCGCCAGATAAGTTTGCAGTTGTTGACTTTCTGTTTGCAACTGACTGCTTTGCAGTCGTCTGATAGGCATTGAGGATTGACCATGGTCAACACCGCTGCTGTGCGCAGAAACTTAAATTGGTCTACTCTATAAGACATTAGTCAAAAGTAAACAACTACCAACTTAACTTACATTATGCAAGTTCTAGTAAGGTGTATCATACACACGTATATTGATGCTTACTTTCTTAACTGTTCGTAATTGTATGCATGCTCTCGTATTTATGTGTACTATTTAATATATTAACATTACCTCCTTAAATCATGATTAAACCTTCCACATACCTATAAGAAAGGTTAAGTAACTCGCTGTGTCACCACATTATTGTTTTACTTGAGAGGAAGTAAAATTAATCGCCAGTTTTCTCGTCATCTTCTAAAATTTCTGGTGAGATATTTCAAATATGAAGAGATTTTTATTTTTTCAAATTATGTGATTCGCCTCATTATTACTATTATTACTTGCTGTGAATTCTTCTAATATGAATTTCTTGATCTTTTTTTGAAGGACAAGGACTCTAGTCCTTCAGTGACTCGGTATGGTCTTGGAAAGCCTTTAACTTCACTTCAAATCTGTCAAAGGTCAATGTTTTGATGTGCATGACTTTTAGGGACTCACTTGATTTTACACTATGTTCCTGTTTCTACTACATACATCAAATCCATGCTCAAGGTTGTATTCATAGTCGTTTCTCAAAAATCTCTTTCCTTAGGGAAGCCTCATGTAGTTCCCATTACGACTAGGGGAAATTCAAGGTAGCCTTCAACATACATAACATCACAAAAAGGAAAATTTTGGTCAGCTTTGAGTAAAATTTAGGAGTATAACTTAGAAAATTGCAGCCCTTGCATGGGCTATAATGATTGGCCACTGCAAATGGTGCAATATACGGAAGAATAAATTTTATGATATTGACAAACTCGAAGGTAGGCACTGATCTACCTTAAAATTTGCAAAACTTGCTGTATTTGTGTTGTGTTAAATTGTCCTAATCTCTCGCTAGGATCCATTTCTAAAGTTATATTCTGGAATTTCACTCAAGGCATGTAAAAATTGTCCTTTTTATGATGCCTTAGTAAAGACCTCCTCAAAGCTCCCTTAGTCTACTAGAAACCATGTGGGGAATATCTGAAGAAAGGAGCTGTCTGAGGACCGACCGTGAGTTTAGAGCTCAGCCTTAGTATCACTCTCACTCTCTTAATTTTTATTTATGTCGCTTCCCATAGCTGCTCTGCTTTGAAATGCTTGTTGAAAACTTTTTTCCCATCAATTTTTACTATTTTTTTTATTTATTTATTTATTTTTAATTATTTTTTTTCCAATACTCAAAACATCTGTATAGATCTACATTTTAGATTTTCTTAAATGAACTTCAGAGATTAAGACATCATATCGAAACTTTTTGGTAGTCCTCATACTAGTGAAATTCTAGTTCTAGACCTCCATAAAAAATGTATAACTGACCATCCTTCCAGTGTCGTTTCATTTTGTACAAGATTAATTTCTCTCTTAAGTTTTTGAAGTGGGATTTATAAGATAATTCGAAAGCCTCTTTAGTTGTTTTCATAAAAGTAGCCTTCAAAGAGTGGAATTGTAGTAGAAAAATGAAGAAAAATTGTGAGCTGACAATTGCTGGTACCTTAATGTAATACCTTTTAAAAAAATCCTAGAATAGAATCTTCTCGTATCATTTTATTTTGGTTTGTTTTGCCTTTGAAAGCAAAGCACCAGCGTCACCCAGTTTTGTTCCATGTAGTATGAGTTTGCGTGAATCGCACTTTCCGTACATTTTGCGACAATTTTTTTAATGTTATATTTTACAATGCATTTCAGTGTCAAAGAAAAATCTTATGTCTTGCACATTAGACTATTTACATGTAAGATGTTTTGTTCAGTACAGTAGGGATGCATTTCATCGTGGAGCAAGTATGGTTTATGTCCCTTTCAATAAAATGGGACAAAAAGATAAGCAGTCATACGTTATATCAATAATTTAACTTAGTTTTAACATCATCACACTCTCGCAGATCTAAAAAATGTGAATCGGTCAGTTTCCTTGTGATGTTATTTAAATAAATTTACTTCCTCTCTTTAATATATCTTATTGTGAGGCAAGTGAGTCCCCTCGAACATGATTGATGAAAAAAGCTTTGAACCTTTGCAGTATCTGAATTCTGGAAATATACTTTCAGAACTGCCTGATTTCAGTTTTTTTTATTAAGGACTATTTTGTGAATATACTGAAAGGTCAGGAACATTGATTCATAACCAAGATAGCAATCAATACTCAAGTTACTAACAGAATCTGAACATTCAAGTTAGTGATAAACCACTATAAAATACTGCCTTGCCGAGGATAAACGCCGCATGAACTTTTGGATGTTTACAAATTTTCTTTGATGAAACACCAATTTTCATGAAAACTTGTGAATATGTTTCTTCAAATCTCAATTCGATCATGTGATAATTTGAATGAGTAGTATTCAAAAGTTCTCTTAATAAATATTGTTTCATTAGAGGAGATTCAGCAACATCCAAATGTATACACATCATTTTTTTTAGCACGGCAGAATAGGTCTTAATACAAGGATAGAGCCTTGTTTTATTTGCTCTTTTTCCTTTTTTCACTTCTTTTCAAACTTACTCTTAATTTTTGTCCCACTTACTAGGAAGATTTTAACTATCACTGCTATTATTCTCGTTCATAATATTTTCTTTTTATTTTTAATTTAATTGTAACTATTCTGAAATTTATTTTCAAGTAAATCATTGATTGTACCCTTAAAATTAAAAATGAATGTATGGCAGTAATATTGTAATAATAGTAATAATTTTGTGTTATGATATACATGTTCATATGTGTATCAGCTTGTACTTTACTTTATAAATACATTTATATAGGCCTTTGTGAATAGTTTTGTGAATGTAAACAGTGATCTTAAAAAAAATGTACAGGCTTCGTTTGAGGGAACTGATTTTTGAGAATGAGGTGTTCCTCTTTGTGAGTGAGTTAACCCCACCAAAGAGGCTCATTGGAGAGTACCTGTCGGGTAAAAGAACTTCTTTTTTTTATTTTTATTTCATTCCCCTTGTAAAGTCATGTTTTCAATTTTCAACGCTTTTCTCCCCTTCTAGACTTTTTTCTCTTTTTCAAGAAGCCATTGAACGTTTTAAACCATGATTAACGTTTGCTGTTTAAGTACAATTAAAACTATTGTTCTACAAAAAAGTCTTAGATACTCAGAAAAAATTCAAAACATTTTCTTAGTCTTAATGAATTTTTGTAGGTTTGTTGGTTGAACGTTTTTCTTTAACAAATTTCACTAATAAGCTAAATTTATTTTAAAAACTGCAATTTTTTTCCATAATTATTTGTATCTTCATCTGAATTTACTTATGCATAAGGAGCTCTATCATTGCCCTGTTTAAAAAAATCAGTCCTCCAAGCCTTAAATAATAAATTCTTAGAAAATAACTTTAATTGAATGTGCAAAAAAAGGAAGAAAATATACTTCTCATCTACCTAATTTACCATTGGCACTGTTTCATGTCCAGATTTGTAAATTTGTTTATTTTTTACTTTCAATATCTTATTTTATGATAATTTTTTCTTTCTTTTTTTCTCTTTTTTTTAAAGAACTAATTGCATATTTGTTGGCAGTAATTTTTGCAAGGAAAAATATGTTTTTAGTTTATGAATTGTTGTAATTCAAATGGAAACTTATGTTCCTCATTAAGTTATAAACAAATTATCGATTTTTTTTTTTTTTTCATTTTTGGAGAAATTTTCATTCTGTGTGAGGCCTAGATTTTTATTTCCATCATCCAGTCATGAAAAAACAGGGAAATTATGTCTTAATTCTTTGACTTCTTTTGCTTGCTGTGCAGGAGCTTAATCGATTTATCACCTATCATTTTCATGCTTTTCTTTATTCTGAAAGAGTTTAAATTTTTTCTCGTCTGATACAAAAAATGTATATGTGTTGGTGTGTATCTATTTCAGTAATATGAAGTCATCTCAGGCTATACCTCGCAAAGTCTAAGAAGTCACCCCCCTCCCCCACCCCTCTTTCTGCTTGAAAAACTATGTCTTGTTATGTCCTGTCAAAAAATCTGTGCAATAATTTAAAAGGCATCGGTCCATTTTCATTCCCCAGAAGATCTAAAAATGTACAAAACTCTGCCATGCTTCAATATCATATTTTCTCCAACAGCAAAAGTATTGACATTAAGTTTTCTCAAGGGGAAGCAAAGATTCCATCCGACTCAAAAGAAAAGTGCTCAATATTTTTACGGTGATGATAAAACGTTAAATTAGTTAAACTTGTGGCAAAGAAAACAATCGCAGGTGGTTGTCAGAACATGTAAAAAAATGCACTTTTGTTGAAGTAAATTGACAGTAAATTGACATGAATGCGAAAAATTGCCTTTCTAGTAAGTAATGCAGTTTCATCAGTTCCTGTCAAGCGCACTAAACGCAGAATTTGATTTCAATACAGGTCACAAAATATTTTTTTGTAGTGTTTCGGCAGCCTCTTCTATTATTCATTTAGAGTGAAAAGTAGGCTTCAGGAAACCCAAAAAGTAGACACTTGTTCCACCCCCCCCCCCTTAATCCCTGAAAATGAGGATTCAAGAAAACTAGTGAAGTGCTTGTGGCATCTAATAAACTTCTGACTCTATTTCTATTAATCCCGCTCTTGAAAAATCGTCAAAATTACCAGGACTAAAAATGAGTGAAAAAGAATGAAAATGACGAGGAAAAAAGTTTCCATTTGATAATGTTTTAATGCAAATGTTATGATTGATCAATTATTCTAATTTGTTAAGTTTTATTTATTGATTATTTTCTTTCTTCAAACTTAGGCTGTGATATTTGAAATGTAGCATAAATTGTTAGATTGGTATGTGTAGTGTGTAATTCAAATATTACCTACTAAATGAGCTGCGATTCATGTTAAATTTCAACTGATTGTACATTTGTTTGTCCTTTAAAATAACTTTACTTTTTACTATATTCATTTTTTACTTAGTTTTTACTTACCAACCTGTTTTTTTTTCCTCCTTTTTTTTGTAGCCCGAAAATTTTAAAAGTTCATGAGCCTTTGTATGTTTGTCTTAAAAAATGAAGGTTTATGGTCACTCCTCATATTTTGTGAATCCTTTTTTTCCCCCTTCATTTTGTGTCGTGCACTCGGTTTTTAGCTTTTTTTTTTAAAAAAAAAAATATCACGACAGTATCTGTAAGACAAGTATCTACTCTTTGAAACCACATTAAATGAAAAGTACCACCCTACTTAATACTTAAAAATCTACCTAAACAAATCAAAGCAGATCTATTTGAAAACTAGGATTAGAGGGTTAATGTTACTCTTCATCTTTTGTTACTAATTACTAATTAGCGAGTATTGCTCTCCAAAATGTGCAATTAATTATTTAATGATATTTATTAGGTATTGACTGTTAGTGGTGTGTGAATTTTCTAGATAATCTGTATGACTTAGTGAAATGGTTTACCAACCGAAAGGTATTAAAATGCATGAAGAAACCTCACAAGTTTCTTTTAGTTTCATTAAATTCAAGTCCTCTCGTTCAATTTGAAAGCCAATTTGTATTTTGAGAGGCATGTAAGATTGTAGCAAATGTTCCATTTTCCTTTGGACCTTATAGTTTTTGTGCACCTCCTTTAATCTTATGACGTTCATGTTGGAACCCCATTGTTCTGAATAAAAAACTGTTGTGAACAATTCAAATTTCTTCTGTCATTTTTCTTGTATTTCAACTTCTGCAAATCCACCATTTGTCAATTTCAAAGTGAGCGGGTGCTAAAGTGTCGCAGCTGAATATGAAACAAATACGAATTGTGTAGAGCATAAGCATGTTTGTAAACATTTGAAGCTGTCTTTCCTGAAAAATTTGTTGCCAATCTCACATTTATAGCTGGAAAGAAAGCAGTTTCTCTTCCTGTTTCAATTTTAAGCAAATTAAAAGTAAAATATTAGTAAATATTTAATCGGAAATTAACAAGGAAACAGTTCTGGTCAATAAATAGATATTCTTGATTTTCAAATGTAAATTGGAGGTGGGTTGACCTCTCCTAAACTCATGCGGTTGAACCCATTTCTTAAACTGCAAGTTCACACAGCTTTTAGCTTACCTTTTGTTTTACTCAAATAACTTGAAAAAAGGGAAAAGTGAAAGGACCATTTGAGAATCTGTATGTTTTCTTTAATTTTCTCAATTTTGAGGGAATACTTTGAACTGGCGCAGATTATTAAGGCTATCAATCAATATTATTTTGAAGAAAAAAATATCTTTCCTTTTTATTTTGTCCCTGCTAGATATGACACTGGGTCACTTGAATTCTCACAATCTATCAGTGAAATAGAGAGAAACGGTTGAATCTGTTTTACTCGACGATGAAATGTCTTTTCCCATTAGGTCCCAATTTTTCTGTGAAAAATATCTCCAAGAACAGAAGGAAGCGTTGTACCTCAAAGGTTCCTAGAGAAATCAATTGAAATGTTCAGCGTGCAAACTGCAGTCATGGTGTCAGTGTGTATGCTGCATACTTTGTGATCTAAACTGCATTCATAGAGTGTTATGTAAAGACATAAAAAATAATTTACTGGCATCTTCAGGGTGTAAGCTGGTGATGAAAAATGCTACAGCTTGCTCTGAAACTGCGCCTCTCAGGATTATCAGAGAGAACTTGGTTAATGTTTATTGCGTGCATAGATTGAATCAAATGCTCTAAAGAATGGACAGAGTTCAGGCTTAATAGCAGCAGTTTTAGAATTGTATAATGGAGAGTGTAGCCTTTGTTTGAAGCATTTGCTGAACTGGTATCTGCGTATTTGAGCGAAGCACTTCTGTTGTATTACACCAAGTAGTTTAAGCGTCACCACTCTGGAGCTACATCTATGGCTAGTTTTTGCAATGGCCTTTTGAGTTGTACAGTGATTGAACAGTCGTAATCAGCCCATGGTGTTACTTCAACTGCGCCAGCTCATGTTACACCTGCTTTTCAAAGTCAAGTATTCTCAAAATAATTATTTTGGCAGCATCACACCTTATCACATTCAAAAACCAGTTAAGAAAAATTTGAATTCATTACTTTCTAAAATTGTGACTTCTCCGACTCAAAGATCTTGTATGTGTTCTAATTTGATTCAAACACAACTTCGTTCCTGAATTTCTCAAATGCTGGCAATAAACTGCTTGAATTAAATGAAAGTAATGAACTACATAAAAAACTTTTTCTTTATACTTATGTAAAATGACCAGTCGTAGGTTGCTAGATCTGGAGCCATCTTAGCTGGACCTCTATAAATCTGACCTCTTTGAATAAATTTCTGAAACTTTAGTTTTGTTGCAATTTGTTTCGATGGCTCAAGGAAAAATTTTCTAAGGCCTCTTTATCATTCACTCCTGTGTCCCTTCTTTGCATTCCTGTTTTAACCATACTTAATGTTTAACATTGAAATCCATCATTGTGGACGTATTTGTTCATTACAAGGCTGCAAAGGTTATTTCTATTCTTGTAGGCTCTACAGTCTTGTAATTTTTACGCTTAATATTGATTATGCAGCTCATTTCCTCAAATTCAAGTGTATAAATGTTCGTGCTGCTTTAATGCTTTGACCATCGAGAGGGGAGGAAAGAATCCTTGTCAAATTATTTACCATTTCATGATGCAAAGATCTGTTTTTGTGAAACCTGTAGGTAGTGAATATTTTAATTGTAAAAATTGAAAGGTATCATCATGCTCTAATTCTCCCTAAGATCGTTCGGAATTGGATTTGGTTACGCATGGAGAAAATTATTTTTATTCATCTAAGTCGGTCCAGCTTTTCAAAATCCAAAATTTAGCTTCTCTCAATTCTTTCCTCATCATTTTCAATGCAAGCATATTCTAACCTCTCTCAGAGCCAGATCAAGAATATTGGCGGTCTCTTGCAAGCCAGTGTTCTAACTTGAGAATTTGGGGAGATGATCACAGAAATTATTTTGAATCCTTGTTATCATAAAATTTGTAATCAGAGTAATTTATTGAAAGCTTCGGTTTGCTCATTTTCTTATTTTGTTGCTACCATTGCAACTTTTGGGGAAAATTCAGGTTGAACAATTTTTGCCAGGGTAAGGTTGAACATTTCTATTAAAATGTTCAATATTCACTGAAAATTTTTTTATCAGGGTTGTTTCACACTTTTGAAAGATTTAGAACCAAAGAATTTATTTATCAAAGAAAAATAGTTTTTCTTTTGGTGAGTATGCTCGCTATTCCTGAGTTGTGAATAAAAGGTTATCATTATCAAGCTTCTACAAACAAGTAGCTGAATATTATAACATTATTTCCTCTTTACCACCATGCTCCTACCAACACGTAGTTTTAAAATTATTTTCTCCTCGTTCTATTAATGAATACTTCTCTCAGTTCGATTTTTTACTTTTACCTGCCAGTTTTCTCCAATGAATCGATATTGTATTTCAAGTTAGAGATTCCGATTTAACATAAATTGTAGGCATAATTTTCTTACACTTTTCTTAATACTATGAATTTATTTAACTGCCAGTTTGGATGGGTCAGTTTAACCATGAATTGAATTATCGAATGAGAGAGCGAACTAATTTAAGAAAATCGAAATGTTCAGAAAACAGAATAACTTCCTTGTAAAAGAAAACAAATTTTGGATTTGAAAGAGAGCAAGCATGGACATTATTGAGGACCAACCTGGAGTAGGTGCAGCATGCTCATTTTCTGTTTTCGTTCATTGAGACTTTCATTTCTGGAATATTTTATATTTTCTTACTTAGTCTCCGACTTAAACACTGTTACGCTGGCCTAAGACCCTTGAAATCAATAGGAAGAGCCATCTAAGAATTTGTTTGTTTAAAAGCTCTGATTAAATCCTGGCGAGAATTGTTTAATTATTTAAATGTTCGATTTTTCTAGAAAGTGCTTGGATTTACTTAATGATGAATTATGCGTCTAGCATTATTATTGTTCCTTTAAATTGAGAAGTTATGTTTAATTTTCTGCAAAAATTAGTTTAAATTGTTGTTTCCTTTCAAATTGTAAATAATTTATTTTCTTCTATTAGTTCATGAAATGAAGATTTGTACATGAAAAAATTCTAAATTGGAAATATTAACATCCTTTTTTCAGTCATAAAAATGCCCTTACAGAGTTCAACAATTCACAGTGTTCGAATGGATTGTATTTTATAAGATTTTTTTTCTTTCTTTTTTTTGTGAAAAATGAATGCATAATGTATATTTTTTTGGTGTAAATATTTTAGTTAATTGTTATTTTCATAGTCTCTAATCTATTCAACTTTATTAACATGATCTGACCTTTTAGTAAATTAGCAATTTAAGTTTAGTTGTCAATATTTTTATGATTTTTTTTTCTTATTTTCAATAATTTGTCCAAGACCAGTTAATTGTTACAATGTGTTTTCTTTTTGTATATTTATTTTTGTCTCACCTCTTCTTGAACTGTCTGTACTGTGTAAAATATAACAGTGTTTCAAAATTACATCTGACAAATCTTTCATTATTTTCCTGTCTACACCACTTGAGGAGTTTCCATTCATTAATAGTCATTAGAAGTCATTAGGAGAGGACAAGTACTTTCGATCATTCACAGTTCTTTGAATGCTGACCTAAAATAATGACCTTTTCTTTTGATAAATGCTATTTAGCATTAAAGATGGTGTATAAAACTAATTTGTTTTTAAATAATTTAGCACACATGATTGTGCCATGAGGAAAGAATCGAGAACCTCTTTTTTTTTTAAATTTACAGGCTTTCTCTAACCAAGTGTAAAAAAGGTCTTAGAGGGCTTAATACCAAAGATCAAATATATGATCAATATTTTTGACTGAATTTAACAAAGAAGAACCAAGTTACATTAATTAAATTTAGTCACATTACAGAGGAAAAGATGAGAGAAATTTTCTTCTTCCATATCACTCAATGTAATCAATGAACTTGGAGTCCGCTTGTGAAAAACTACAAATTATCTACGGATTTTGATGTTTTGGCAGTAGAAAGAAATTTTCTTGAAAGTAAAATTACTCATGGCCCTTCTTTTTAGAACAGTGACTTGGTTTTTCTGTCATAAACTCGACCCATTTTACTGACAGCTTTTCTGAGGGCTGAGATATGAGAAGGATGAGGGAGGATATATTTCTCACAAAAGAAGGCAATCCAACATTTTTAGAGGCATGTCTACAATTTAATTCAACAGTCTTACAAAAGTATTTATAAATGTACAAAACAAAATCATACAAACAGCTATTTTTACATTCTACTGTACATAGGAAACGAAAAAATAAAAACATCTAAAGTAGACTTAATCATTACAGAGCAGTCTAATTTAGTAAACATGATTATGAAATATTACGAGTCAACAAACTTTGGGTCCTTAGTCGAAAAACCATGAGTCAATATAAGAAAGAAATGAATTGATGGAAAAATATATGTGGAGGGAGTTAAGAATAAAGCGGTAAATGAGTAGAGATAAAATTGTTACTGATATGACATGTTTTTCTTGTGATATAAAATGAAAAGATTGAGCAAAAGATACATCTTTACTGCGGGTTAAACAAGATATTGGTGCTCACAGGACGTCACCAAGTTGGAAATCAATCATTCTAAAGGCTAATGTTCAGAAGGAACAAAAATAGAAGGAAGAAACAGAGAAGAGGAAAAATAATGATAATTGACACAGAAAGTCCTGAAAATTTTCTTTGACAGGTGCATTGCATAGGCTCCACTAGATGTAAAAAAGGCAAGGCATACAAACTTTGATACGTCTTGTCAGAACTTCAATGATAATGTGAAAACTGTATTTATCACATGTATTTCTTGGACAAGCATGTTCAATTGGACTGCATTGTGCAATTAGGAACTACAATTTTAGGCTCAGTTTAGAAACAACGGATGTGTCATTAGTTTCCTTATGCGCATAAGTGTTTTCACAGATGAGCCAGAAATTCTAGTTCTGAATGAAAAATGTAGTTCAATTTACTTTAAGAGAATTGAGTAAAAAGCAAATATGGGAAGGAAACAGTTTCATTTTGATGAATGAGTGCAAGAGGGCTCTTGGAATTAATTTCAGATTATTTAACACTTAACAAAGAAAAAATTCCAACTCAGTAAAAATCTATTAAAATACAACATTTGATGATTATAATTAGACATGCAAATTTTGAAAGAGCGCCCATTACAGTGCAGAGAATAGTTAGAAAATTAAATAAAAATATCTGTGTTTTGAATGATTTGTGCTCGAAGGCTTGAGGCTTTATGGCTACTAATGTTAAAGGCAAGATGCAGTCTACAAGTTTCATTGACTTCTTACAATTATGAGATTATTGATGTGATATTTATGAAAATGGATTGTCAAAAAATCAGTTTTGAAAAAATGAACAAAATTTAGACTGATGAACACTGAAGATTATCTGAGAGTAAGCATGAGTTAAAATTTATTCATAACAAAAAGAAGAAAAAATGTAAGGCTGAATTTGTGTGCTACAGTCTTTCACCACTCTGCAAATGAAAATAGAGATTTATAATGGATTTTGAATTGACAAAATTGCAAACAATATTAGCTGCGGTTTATGATGTGCTAATAAATTAGTGAGAGAAACTTGAAAATCGTTCGGCGACAAACTTTTGATATTAAACAATGCATAAATACAAAGAAATTAATTTTTGGTCCACTAAATGAGTGTCGTCTTGATTTGAAGGCTGCTAGCCAATTGTTAAAAGTAATGAGAATTGAGTTTCAAAAAATTACATTTTTGGGACAGGTAAAGGCACTTTGGAAAAGCTCTGAAGTAACAAATAACCAAGATGCAATGACAAAGCACTATGTTAAAATTAGGTAATTCAGGGAATGAGGTGATGCTCTCAGACAAGTGCTTTGTGGTTTTCGCCAAATTTACATTTTCAAAGCAAAAAATCAAGCAACCTTCTTCTAAACCAAATATAGAGAACATCAATGATTTTTCAAACAAATATTGATAAATTAGTAGATAAATAATAAATAAATAAATAATTAAAAACAATCACAAAGTCACTAAAGGCACTGAGCTTTAGTAAACCAAACAACTTAAAGATGAAAAAGTAAAACATAGTAGGATGAATTATTGATGTCATGCAGTTTCTTTGCTACAGAAAATTTATAAAGAACCAATACAATGGTCAATATGAGATTCATAAGCTACACAAGAGACCTTATACTTCACATGCATATTCTCAATGAATATGTAAAGGCGGAACTGAGAGTAAAATTATACTTCAAGGTCTCCCTATAATAATTTAGAATTCCTGAATTACTTAATAGTTATGATATGATGATAGTAGAAATGATATATTGAATGAACACTTGTAAAAATTCGTATGAAGACAAAGAGATACTTTGCACTTTGAAAGCACCAGTTGTTTTCGTTAAATTTGGATTTTTTCACCAATGCACTGAACAAATTATTTGCGTAGGATGGTATGATGACCAACAAAAAGGAGAGTAATTGTTTATGAGGTGACATGATACAATTAATAGATGCTGGATAAAATTATGTCTGACTCTACATTCTGATTAGTTCTACTGAGGAGTGTTCATGACTTGGTTTATATGTAAAATTATACGAATGCACATGGCAAAAAAATCGGAACTAAATTTACTAGGCCACCACACTCATTTAAATATTCTTGTAGGTAAGGCTGTTGGAAAAAAGGTGATAAAAATATTGTGAAACTTACAAAAATTAATTCTTAAAAGTTAGACAAGAACAGTTTTTAAGTTAGGAAGCTCAGAGGTAAAAAAAATAGTAAAAATAGTGCGGCTCAGATGCTATTGGTGATAATGTAGCAACACAAAATAATGTGCGACTGAAATATCCATCCTCGCTTAGATTGTGCAGGATGAGGAGAGAATATTAGAAATTATTGATATATGTTTCAAAGACAAGA
Source organism: Bemisia tabaci (assembly GCF_001854935.1). Lineage (NCBI taxonomy): Eukaryota > Metazoa > Arthropoda > Insecta > Hemiptera > Aleyrodidae > Bemisia > Bemisia tabaci. The sequence continues at coordinate 5,086,194 of NW_017548020.1, read as the reverse complement.
TGTCATACAGCAAGAAATTGTATGGTTGGATATCAAAATACTGAGTTAGTTTTTGAATGGAAACAATAATTGTTTCCCTCCAAAAAAGATTGGTAGATGTAACTTAGCCCAATGATGAAGGGACGTCAGGAAAAGCCAAAAGTAAGGAAAATTAACAAAAGGGTAACATATGGCTGTGGAGAAAGCGAGATGGACAGGTACCATGGTAAAATCAATAGATTTAAAAAAATTTCAAGATAATCTTCACTTCCCTAGTTGGCAATGAATGTTCCTCGTCAGTGGGTAATTTAATAGAAGAGTTATACGAGCAGAGTGATGAAGAATCAATCTTCATACAAGCTAAACTTTAAACTTTGTCACTGAAGAGATTTGCCGATTCCCAACAAACTCTATCGCAGAAAATTTGGATGCACACTGTAAACAAGCAAAAACCAAAAAAGTTAGTATCACAATGCAATAAAAAATCGAGAATAGTTTACAAATTTTAATTTCACTCGTTTGATGGTGAATGATTACTCAGGTTCTTTATTTAAGATTCATTTGAATTTCATGGAAATATCCCAGAGGGATCAGAAGATATGATTTTTTCTTGATGCTTGAACATTGAACTATCTTGCTTCACGGATCAAATAGCCTGTTAATGACAAAGTGCGAAAAAACTTACCTCCATTGCAGTGTTTCAAAATGCCCGCTTTTATTGATTTTTTCAAAGAGAAAAAAGCCAACTGTATAGTTTTAAATTTTTACGGAGAATAGAGAGGAAAAGTCAAGACGGTTTACCAGAGATTACATCTACTACTTTTTCAGGAAAAAATAAAGTATGACAGGAAGTCTGCAACACTGCAAGCGGAGATGTGCGGTTTTGCACAGCCATCGATGTCTACATACGATTGGGAATCAAGTTGATATTGTGTCATATCAGGTGACACAATGCATTTTTGCTTTATTTCATGTTCTACAACCATAGGCATAATTTGGTGATCGGCTTGCGTTTAAGGGAAGAAGGGGGGGGGGCGGAATTTCCATGAGTGAACTTATTTGAAGAAAAATCTACATTGTTGTTGCTTTCTGTCAACTTGTTACCAAACCCAGAACATTTGTGAATGCATTGTTACAGAAGAAGGTTGCTTACATCATAAGACACTTTCACTTCTCATTATGTAGTTACGTTGATCTACAGCTGTAAGCTGCCAAACCCTCTTCTGTTGTATCGTATTATATCAGATGGAGAAAGGCAGGGCAGGTGACCTGGCAACTGATCAACTTCAGTTTGCAAAAATGGAAATTTGTGCACAGTGTAGCGAGGGAAAGTGTTTACTTGCTAGTGTCTACTGGCTTGTCTTGTCTACTGGCTGTGCATGGTCCTACTTTGCTGAGCAAATGTGTTCACCCAAGATGGACTTGTTCTAATTCCTACTCGATATGATTTTCTTTCATTCAGTCTCAAATTGTTTTCATTACCACAATTTATTTTGAAGTGTCTAGAAAACTTCCATTTCTTTGCTTTTCATTACACTATTTTTCTACATCGACTTAAAGTGGAATTTTTTGCAGCTTTTCTTTCACAGGCATGCTCTTTTTCAGCCAAAAACAGAAGAAGCTAACAGAAAATAACAGTGCACGTATGAGGAATCCTTAAAAATTATTTACTACACACAAAAAATAATATTTTTTATTTCTTTCTTAGATAGTTTGCAGCCAACTCGGACACACCGGGTTAGGAAAAAAGTTTTAAGAGTCCTTCATGTAATGCACTCAGGCATTAAACATGCATACAAACTTCAATGCAATATTTTCGAATCTGATATTTCTGCCATATGCCGTTTGGTCATAAAGAACCTCATATAAGAGCGGACCCCTCAAGACCTTAACTTCCAAGAGAACATTTTCAAGTCCAAAAAGTTGAAAATATTGTGACCGATTTAGCTAAAATTGTAAATTTTTACATTCTTCATGTAGTACTATAAATGACTAGATTTTGTAATTTTGGAAGATAAGGCCCTTTTATGCAAATCTTGTCACAAATAACAAATTAAAACATAGAATAATTGCTTACTTTAGAGCTAGACTTCCAGGTCCTCAAGATTTCTTGATAGCCGATTGCTGTCAATTCGCCTTCTCTGACTGCGACGTACAGCATCTGCACGACGATAGGGCTCACTTCGCAAACCCAGTAAAATATCCTCAAGAGCACCATTGTACACCTCATCTTGCTGCAAAAGTCGCTTCTCTTGGACGAGTTTTGCCTTACTCTTCAACTCGCTGATGACAGCATCCTGAAAAGAGAAATACATTGAAAAATAAACTACATTCTACTTTGGTTGAAGAAAAGAGGAATGACTTGCAATTAACTTTATCTTCCAACTTGTTCATTCTACAGAAAACAGGCTAAATACATTTCATAAATGCAAATCAAATATACTTACTTTGTTCCATCACGATTGGAATTAATTGAGCAATATGAAAAAGAAAAAAAATAGGGAATAAAATTTTTCAAAAAAATGAAGAGGAGAAATTTAGAAAAATAAAATAAATAAATTGAGAAAAATGAGCCGGCTGTATTTTTGGTCTTGACAAAACTAGGAAAACCCTCTTCTGTAAATTTAATACTGAACTAATATTTTGTTTAAAGAAGATTGTACGATTTTTTATTCAGAGTAATATACGGATCACCAAAAGGAAGGGTATTGATCATGTAGATCCCAGCATGGAGATGATTTATTCAATCATTATCAGAAGTTTCCGACTCATATCTGAATATGATTGCATCTCCTTACTTCAGTTTTTCGTCTCTCCTCTCAAATCAGATGAGTGAATGAACCAACCTAATCATGTTTTTCTATTCTTCTGACAACTAAATCTACGTACAACATTCCACGAAAAACAAACTTATCATCTGTTCAAAAAAAGACAACTCAACCATTTTTCCTTTCTTTGATGACACTACTTAAAATGAAAAATTTTCAGTCACATTTTCATTATTTTTTAGGATGAACGAAAATTTATAACTTTCAGAAATGTACAAGGAATTCCAGGCTTTAGAAAATTTTCAAGTCTACCAATTATTTGCACCTTTTCTCATGATATCAGAAAAAGGTGGTTAATTTAGAGTAAATGAAAAAAAATAATCTTTAAAAATTTTATCAGGAAGAACATTGACAAATCAGTGTATTTTTAAGTGTCGATTCAGGTGTGATTTCAAGATTTCGTGAGAACATGAGAATTTAGTTCTATCTTAGTACTCGGAAAACCAAACGGTTTCAATTGAGACCAACATCCATAGGATGGGCAAGACGAGGGGGAAAAAAATATGGGATAGAATTATGAGAATTCAAATTATAATACAAATTAAAATCATGGCACAAAAGCGAAATATTAGACTTGCAACAAACAAAATTTGTTTTTTGTTAAAGAGGTAGTTAAAAATTGCAATGTTATTCTGATCGCAAATAAAGTATTTACGACAGAAATTACTCACACAGAACACAATACTCAAATTAGTCAAAATAAATGCTAATGAAATACTTAAATTTCTTTGGCTCAATGCAAGAGGAGCAGCACACTACAACATTTTAGTAGAACAAAAAGTGAAAATGCAACACGCCATTTCATCACAAATTAGAAATTTCATCTCTATAAAACACAAAATGCATTTTTCTTGATAGAGTTTCAACTCACTTTTTTTGCAGGTCCGTTACAACCTGCCCTACCTCCCCATAAAAAAAAGAAGAGAAAAAAGTTGAGTGCTAAAAGCCTTCTTACTCCCAAATAAAAATGATTCCAAATACTAATCTCTAATGAATTTCAGGCAAAAAAAAAAAAAAACCAGAACTGAGGGAACAGTGAAAGATTGCAAAAATTCTTGCTCTGCTAAATTCACAATTAAGAACAATTTACTGCATGCTCCTGACATTTCTGAGAGTTACAAAAAGAAAGTCTAGTAGTTTTCACTACCTCTCTTTCTATGAGAAGAAAAGTTTGGATATGGACTGCACTGATATTTTGACCAAATAATTTAATTTTTGAATTAGGCTGGTTTGAGGATATTCAGTATGAAATTAAATGATAAGTAAAGAAGAAAACATGCTAAAATACTCTAATTGTATGGCTTGGAAAAATATTTTAATCTCTACATACGGGGCTACAGGTTAAGTCAACAGCAAAATGTATTCCAAATATTTTTCTTTTCTTTAGGTAAAAAAAAGAAGAGGAAAAATTTGATGCCTCTTCTATTCAAATCGACTTAACTATATTGAAAAATTTGCCTATAAGAACTCAAATCACAAATATGATATTGAAACACTGCATGAAGCCTCTGGATGGAAGAAAACAACCTTTGATCATGTTTATGGCAGAAACATCTGCTTTGGCTGGTTCAGCAGTCTGAGATTTTCTAACTAATAAATTACTTGAACCGATTTAAAATTAATTAATAGCCAGATCAAATTTTTGTACAAAATTAGGGTCTACTTTAGACTTTTAGAGAATATTTGAAGCTAAAAAAACAACTTGTAGATACTCAGCACTCTAGAATAACTGTGGCACCTGCTCAGTTGCTGCGATGTCAATGAACTGGCTGATTTCACTCTAGATGATACATAGAGCTAAGTCTTATTTCTTACACAGGTCAATAATGATAACCGATCAATTTTCAGTTTTCACACTTCTGTGACATGCACCACCTTGAGTTAAAACTGACCACCATTAATTTATCTCAACAATTTCGACAAGTGCCCCATTCTTCTTTAGAGATCAGCAAAAGCAATTTTTTTGAAATTTTGACCAGGATAAAAAATAATTCCTCATTCCTCTTTCTTGGTGCATTTCTTTTCATACATGCAGAAAATGCCACTGACAAACTGACACTTGATGACTACAGATTGTTATTTCATACATATTCATCGACTATTTTGTCTACATATATTTAATTTATTACTGACAATGTTCGTCTTCACTGCAGTAAGATAGGTCAACAAATGTTCACTCAAACTGGAAATTGATGGACATTTTTGACTGGAAAATGCAAGATCACCCTTCATTCATTTACTTAATGCTACTGTATTGTGAGAATTTAACATCATGTTAAAAACATTATAAGCGGTGCAAAAAAAGTGCTTAAAAACCATCAAAAATGTTTTTGACTATGGTAAAAGCAAACAAAAGCTGAACCAAAACTCATTACTTTCTCTGAATTGATGCAAACATTAGCATGCTAGAAATTAGGACAAAGACTACATCAAATAAATGAAAATAGCAAAACCAAAAGTTTAACTGATGAACATATGTAAAACTCACAATCATGAACTCACTGCAACTTTTATACACTTTGGCCCACACTAGCAAGAAAATTTAACTGTACAGCCTAAGGTACATGTGTATAAATTCATCGCAAACTTTGAGGAAAAAGGCTTAGAGGAGAAATAACAATTCTCGACTACTTTTGACGCACCTGCAATATTGAAAAAGGACCAAAACTTAGGGGAAAAAGAGACTTTGATGGGATCATGAGGTGAAAGATAAAAAAGACATGAAAGGTGGATGGTGAAAAAAGCAACGTGAATCCTTCAATGTAATCCAGTTGATAAGACGAAGTCAAAGTAAAATTTGTTTCACATTTTCATTCAAATGAAAACTCTTCACAATAGCAAAAAAATTGTTTCTTTGAAACAAAGAAATATGATTCATGGCAAATAGAAAAAATATTTGTTTCTTTGAAATGAAAAAATATGATTAAGGGCAAAAATGGATTGAAAGTTTTGCAAAGCCTCGGTAGGATAAAATGGTTTCCGTCAATCAGGCATTATAATACAGGAAAATGCACGCAAAAATGATGTGTGATAGTGATTGACTGGTTAGAGAGAATCTATTAAGTTAATATTCAGTGGGGAAAACTTAAAAAAATAACTCAAATATCAGAGGTTTGAGCTCAATTTATTAAAGTAAACCGAGTTGCCCATTTTTACAAAGAATTTCAGAAATAATGGAAATAAATATTAACAACAAAAATACAGCGTACAGGCATTTGTGTTATACTAAACATTTATCGAGAAAATGACTTTGAAAAAAACTTTCTTCTCTCTATTTCATTAGAACTTGGAAACAATCCTAAACATATCTTTCGATGAATAATATACACCACTAATTTGATGATCAATGAATGAAAGTTATTGATATATTTAGAGGCTGAATGAGATGCTTTTCTTGCCTCCATCAGGCCAGCTCCACATCACGCTACATTCCATGAACAGCAAATGACTAGAGGCAGGCATTGAGACAAGTGAAGGGACTGCAATTTTGACTTTTTGGCCTTAGGCTTGATTTTCCTTCAACTGACGCAGTGATTTTGCACATGGAGCACAACTGGCCTCCGATATGAACCCATATATTGCTTCAGACACAATACTGCTCCAGGAGCAGTGCTGCACCCTACTGCTGTTGGGTGAACTTCGATTTATTGCAAGCGCTAAATAGCAACTGGCGTGGAGCAGCGCTGTCCAGTTTGGAGGAAAATCTGTCTTTATGACTGATGTGAAAAAAAAATGCCAAGCCTAAGCTATAATAAATGCTCTTCAAGGCTAACAACAAGACCCTTGGTTTCTAAACAACTTAACCATACTACTCTTTGCCTGGGAAATTCTGAGCGATTCACCTCACCATTCATCAATGTTGTGTAGTTTGGAATCAACTTGAAAGCTTCACTTGAGATTCACACTAAGTGAAGGTGGAAAAATAATGCTCTTAACTAATAATATGGATTGATTCAATTTGAAAATGAGCACTTCAAAGACTGTTAGTCGTTGCTATAGTGCTGAGAGCTGAGAGTACTGCAAAAACTTCTTGAGACTAACATATTGTAATATTTTTAAAATCTAAATAATGGTCATGATAGTATCAGAGTCGAAATAATACTAGAAAATTTTAAAAAAAAAAACAAACCGGTAAGTTATTATTCAATCGACAAACTAAGCTAACTGTTGATTAATTTTCAATGTACAAGTCTTTTTAAAATTATTTGGTAAAATTATATGATGTACAGCCAATGTTAAAATAGAATGGTTACTGCCATAATTACTGGTTACTCATTTAGATACTGCCGATGATAGAGAATAAAGACAAGAGGATGTAAAATATTAATTAGAGAGCAACGCATTGGTCAGTCATCAGAGATTAACAGTTGAAGAATTATTTACAGATTATCGTTTTATGTATATATAATATATATACATATTTACACTAACGAAGTCAAGTAAAATAGGTGCCAGTCATTAAAATGAGATGGATAATTATTTACTATATACATACATATATAAGTGCTATGACGTGCAAAGGAGGAGTATTTACAATTAACAGCAATGAAGCTGAGTCTGTGATCAAATGCATGCGGTTAAAAAACTCAATGCAAACTTGCGATAGTCTGTTTCATCTGGGAGGATATACAAAGATCTAAGCAGCAAAAATCTACCTGTTGCTTTTTTTGATTTAGTTTGTTCTTCTGAGCTACTTCTTCACTGTTGTTATTGTTGAGAGCTACTTCTTTGGCTGCAGCTTCCAGTCGTCTCCTCTGCTCGTTTTCTATGTCAGCCGCCTGTATTGGACAAGATTAAGTCTCAATAAGCTTACTTCAATTACAGACACGAATCTGAAGTTTCTCGCTTGGTATCCAGCAAAAAGGTTCATCAATTTTGTGGACAGCTGTGCAATATTTGTGAAAATTGCAATGGCGCTATTCCAAAACTTTTTTTTTCTTTCTTTAAATTTACTTTTAGGAAGTACATGAAAGATGAGAATACATATTATTCCATCTTTAATTTAATCAAATTTTACTGAAGAAAAAGACTTTCAAATTCGCTGAAAATCCCCATTTTCAAATGGAAAAATATCACTCAGACAGATTTTGTTCCATCACAAGAAGGGGCGAGGGGCCTTTAGGTGAGGTATGAAATAGAACATTTCACAACATGGTCGGATTTTGTTTGAAACGACAAAGAGTTTTTGTTTATATCTCTTGTTTTTTCACCCGATTCCGAACAGTTTATTCATTTACTTTCATGCCACATAGTGAGAGGTAATGTATCAGTGATATTATCACTGCTTGAAATAAATATTGTTGTAGTTTTTTTTTTTTTTTTTTTTTTTAAAATGAGATCATTTGTTAGTGATTTGAATCATGTTGCATTGGATTCACGGATGTTAATACCATGGGTTGTCGCCTCATATGAGATCGTAAGCTCCGGGCCAATGAGAAACATACTTTTTATAACTTCAACTTGGAGCCTCTTTAGCTCACTTATAGCAGCTATTTTGAGCTTTTTAAAGCTTAGAAATGCGTTTCTTGATCAAATCTGTGTTAAAATCAATCTGTTACTCTATTTTTATGGTAATCCTATGTTTTACAACAGCCCTCTCCTATCAAAAATATGTTTGCGTAAAAATACGCTGCTAGGTTAAAAATATTGGAGACAACTTATCCTTAGAAAAGAACAGTATTTAATGGCTTCTAAATATTTCCTGCTCATTGCGAAACAAGCTGCTCATTCAGAGGGATCCGATCACTGAGGGTAAGAAAGGAAAATAGATAGGAACAATTTCCGCAGAACTTACCTTAAATGCTTTGGTAAATCGCACAAGCATTGAGAAGAATGCATTGGCATCTGTCATTTTGGGCGATTCTCCAAAATACTCGACACATTCTCTAAACGAGTCTTGACTAACTTTGGTGTCATTTTTCAGCCTCCGTAGTTTCTCCTCAGAATTATTCAAGAAATCTCGAAGCACAGATGGATGATTTTTGTTCATCGAGTCTTTTCTAATTTCGCTTTCCTTGCGCACAATGTCCATACCTTTTTCAAGCTCTTGAACATCAGTTACAACATTTTCAAGTGAGACTGAAATTAAAAATAAAATAATCGAATAAACAAAAGAGAGAAACGATTATAAATCTAACTGCTGATAACTAGGTCAAGCCTTTAGAAGAGTAAAATAGGAAAAGTATTCTCAGATGTACTTGTTCATTTTCTCCAGAAAAGTGTCCAGTATGTATCATTAAATGGAACTCCTAGCTCCTAAACTTTTGCTCGTTGGTTACAAGTAGTCAATGAACCATTAGACACGGTATGAATTTAAGCATTTTAATTTTTTTCCCCTTTTATTCCTTTCATAGAACACAATCCGCACCTCGAAAATTACTGAAAACGACTCCTAACCAGGATATTAACGTTATTATTTAGCACTGATTACAAAAAATTTGGATTCACCGCTCACAGGAGAAACCAGAGTCTATGTGAGTCAAATAAAGCACTGCAACAGTACTAACAGGCCCCATAATCACAGTTTTCCTTCTGCCCCCAGTATTGTTCCAAGTGTAAACAATGTGCAACAGCTGAGCCAAGGCGCCAAGATTGAGGTTGGTATATTTCCATACCGCAGAGACTGCTACAGTAACGTGTAGTGTGGAATTTTACTCTGATAGAATATGGTTCTTTCATGAGAGGGAAGTTTGAATTTAGACATAAAAAAACGTAGAGGTATCAGTAAGGAATTACTTACAATGATTTTTGTTGCACAAATCATGTTCTACTTGATATTTTGGCGAGAAAACATAAATTATAATGCTTAAAATTACACCTTGTCTAGTAGTCCATTGAAAGAAGGGTAAAAAGAGAGTACAGTTCTACTTTACTGAATTCAGGATACATGATTGGAATACATATGTATTGTGTCTACTTGGTGGAGGGGAAATAATCTGATGAGATTTTTAGAGTAGACTTTGATTGTTGCTGCTAAGTCTAGCAAAACGTACGGCACAGAATCTTCGCTAAGCAAGGAGTTGCTGACAGCAAATTTCCCAGTATTTCTCTTCTGCTTTCACATTCGACCAAAAGATCAACAAGTTACAGGTTTATTTTACTTCTTTTTTAAAATTTCCCATTTCAAAATGACCAAAATATGAGGCATAAATTTAAAAACGGTGGGCTAAGAAAATTATGATAAGCCTGATACGATAATGGCTGGACAAACACAGCTTATGCCCTGGCCAAAGGAAGAAGAAGAGGCTTATTAATAGAGACACATTTCGATGGTGTAAGTCGGCAATCACATAACTTGGTTTGCTATGTCGTACTTACTGTCATACTTTATTTTTTAAATGGAAAACTACACAACGGAAATTGTTTAAAACTGCTGTGATTTTTCTCCTCTGTGCAAAGAAAATTCTGCATAAAATTCAAGGAATGATGTCAGTTTGTTCTCCTTTATAAACACAAGAGGCGGAGATTTTCAAACACCTCAAACGGGATATGTGATTGCGAACTTACGCCGTCGATTTGAGAAGTAAAGATACTTACCAGTAGCAGCTTTATCAATATACATTAATTCAGAATCGAATGACAGAAGGTGAGGAAACTTATAATGAATAGTATCAACTATGTAATGTAACAAACACATGCGTTTGTCCGATGATTTGGTATCTAACAACGTGTCCAGAGACTGCAACTTAAATCCATATGCTGGCCCTCGTTTTGCACTGTTCATATAGTTTCCAAATGCTAAGACTACTTCTAGAACTTGCCGTAATTTTTTTGATTTTTTAACAGAGCTCGAGGCAGATATGATCGCGTGCACTTGCTGCAAAGAAAAATACATCATACTTGAGAAAAGAGTTACATATCATTTGAATGCAAAGGTAAATCAAGGTATCATGCAGGCTTACCTTTGGGGATTATGAGATGTGTACAGCAAGTAGCTCATTGAGAACAAAGGACTGCTCATTAATATTATAACAGAATACTAAGCAATTTGGCGCAAGCTAAATATCAAGATTTTTTTATTTATGATTTTCTTCACAAGATCCTAAGAGAGTGAAATATCAAGATCAAACTTTCCATGTGCAAAACTCAAGAAAATCAGATCTGAAAAGTGCACTTTTCAGCAGTTTTACACGCAATATCTGGCAGGACAACATAGGTGATCAAGGAGTGAACTCTTCTTTCCTCATCTCTCGTCGGAGAGATAAGAGGGAGCGTCATTTTAATTCAAAACCAAAGGCCTCACATTTTCGACTCATTGAAGGTGCCACTTCTCCATGTAATGACACATGTTGAATTGCCATAAAATGCATTTTTCAGATCTGATTATCTTGAAATTAATTTAAAAGCTCATTTTACTCAGGCGATCAGACGGAACATCATATCAAAAAATATCGGAATTTAGCCCTTGCCATATTTTTTGGTATTTCGTACGTAGTCAATTTTAGTACATTAATAAAACCCTTTGATTATCTTGATTTATTAATATAATATATCTAATATATTTAGAATATTTTTTTAGCTTGATTACTTTTAATTGCAGAGAGAATACACAGTTTTTAGAATTTGTTTTCTTCTTAAACAACTCCTTGCAAAAAATATCAATGATAATATGTACATCCAATATAAAAACGGAAAAATAAATTGTTTCTTTCATCAGAGGGAACAAACAGGAAGTACTTTCCCCACTACCCAATTTGTATTTTGTACCTACTCATTAAATCTGTATTCCTCATATTATAAAAGCGTTATTGAATGTGAGGAGGATATAAAGCTGGATCATCTTGAATATTCTGTACTATGCATCAAAGAGGGGAAGGCTTAGAAGTAGATGCCTCCTATTTGGTTGAGGTTTGAGGTAAAAAATAGGTGAAGTGCAGTTGACTGTTACTTTCCAGTTTTTGCTAATGTGATAGAAGCACAACTTATCATCTGCGGCTTAAAGATTGAATTGCCATATTTGAAGTAGTTGCACGCCAGTATGGCTCTCGCCTTGCAGCTGCAAGATTATGAGGTCGATCCCCAACTGTCTCACTTTTAAAGTCCTCGTTTAGTTCCAGTTATGTACTTTTTTCTTTGTATTACAATTAAAATTAAACAATAAAAGTAATAGTAAATACAATACAAAAATCCTCTCCAAAAATATCCCCTTCCATCCGACTACAAAGAAGATTATATGCTAACATTTTTTCAGGCCCATTCCCCATTCGATCAAAGGCCAGAGAATTTTAGGATTACAAAAGAAAACTGCAAAATGGTAACTTACCGGCATAATTAGATGAAGGTTATCCAGGAAATTTCCCATGTAGCTCATTATAGATAGTTTCGTTGATAATCTTTCTATTTTGGTTAAAGACATCAGAAATTTATCTTCATCTGTGAGGAGAGTTACATCTTTCTTTTCAGCTAGGTATTCTCGGTACAATTTCGTCTATTAGCAAAATAAAGGAAAATTAAGTCACTCTTAATATGGGGCAAAATACAATAAGAGCAAAGAAATGAAGGTTTAAAACAGAGTCAACTTGAAACTTGAAATTGAATGCAGAAAGTATTTAAAAAAAATTAAGAAAACTCACCCATAAACCACAATGCTAATCGCATTTTAAGCAGTGTAAAAAATACACTGTATCACAGGTGAACTTCTTGAAATACAACGAACATTAAAAAAATTGAGTGTCCACTCCTGACTTCATAAACTTAACTTGGACGTTGCTGTAAAGGTTTTACGACTCTAAGATCTGATATATGATTTTAACTCTGATTCATTTAAACTCCCCCATAGAGCAAGTCTTTCTTAGAAAGGCTCTCTAAGAATGTAAGACGTACTGAAGTGAAGAAAAGAAATACACACAGTGACTTACTTCCTGTTCAGTTGGTATCATGCGCTGAAGGATTTCTACATTTTCTAACGGACATTGTTTTAAATCTAGGGCATTCACAGCAACTATCACTCGTTCCACTGGCATTTCTATTTTCCGCCTTGATATGGCTGTAAAATAACACACATAATATAAATGAGAGATAAATAAAAATCGTAACTAAATAAAAAATGAACCAGAATTTTTAGGACTACAGAGGATCCAGAAGGTAAAGACAAAAAGAACAAATTACCCCAAAGGTCAGATCCTACTGCCTGCTGATTTCAGTTTATTAAATTTACATGCTAAAATTATTGGACTTGTTGCAATTTTAATTCATTAAAAAAAAGCACTTTCATTGCATATTGAGAGGTGCTTTGCGTGTGACCTGCTCCTGTAAATACTTGGGTTTTAAGAGTATAAGGAGGATTAATAGAATTTCACTATTAAATTATTGGAAAATCAATTTTTCTGCGATAAACAGGGTGTCTACTAAAATTTCATTTTGGATTTTCTTGATATTTTAAATGAAAGGGTCAAAGGTTGCCCAGTAAACCAAGAGACGCTCCTTACAAATATTGAAATAAACAAAATACCTCATAAAAATAATAAGTAGGGGAAGGCTTACCTATATTTCGCAGTCTGGTATGTTCTAGTAAAGAAACATTTTCCGGTTTCTTAAATCGTTTACTAGGGTAACTCATTAATCCATCTCCTACATCAGTATCTCCATTCAATAAAGCACGACCACCGGGAGCTATTTTAAATCTTTCTTCAAAATCAGAAAAATCGATCACAGAAAATAATTTGTCGTCATCAAGTTCATTAAAAATGGTTCCTCGCACCTGGGAAACAAAAAATATCTTTGTTAAGTACTGAGTACAGGAAAAAGAAATAAAAATGTGACATGATTGACCATGGAGAAAAGAGTTTTGGTGAGATTAAAGGATTCTGAAATATTATGAAAAAGGGTTTAAATGTGTTTCCTGATTGTGTAAAAAAGAAGCCTCAGTGACTTGGCACAGTTTATCGATTCAAAATTTTTCCATTTAATTAGCGTAAAATAAACGAGAAAATTTTTTAATGGAGGCTCTAACTTTCATTGCAATTGAAGTAGAGTAAAAACTTAACTGTTGAACCTTTAAAATCTACCACTGTTCTTAGATCATGCTTGAATCTACACAGGAGAAGGGATCCTATAGCACAGACATTTATTAATCAGAAGTTGGATTTTCATCCAATTGAGTGGCAAAATTAAACTTTTCAGATTTTGACGAAAACTTTCACCCTGTTCTGTAAATTGAAAACGATTTAACTTATTTAACACTAATAATGTCACTGTTAAAGAGATTCAACGTCCTCTCCAGCTCTCATCTGTTACTCATCAAAACCTTGCCAGAGTTCTTCAGGCAAATTGCACCTTCTTGATACCAATTTGTAGCAGAGACGCACTCTAGCTAGGAGTACACCTCTGTTAGGAGCACCTCAGACATACGTGAGATCATGTGTTTCCGAGGTAAACGCAGGCAGGTGTTTTGGTTTGGCAAAAACAATGATTTTTGAATTGCATGAGGTAAAGTTGTATTTCCAGTATAATTACAGTCGAGTAGAGTAAAACATTTTTGCGAATTTTAAGTGCCCTAGTGCTTGTTTCAATTGGTGGTAAGCGGTGATGCAAATATCTCAATTTTGAATGTTTCCTTTGCGTTTGGATTCTCATGAGTCGAGAAAATTGCTCTTTGCTTAATTTTATGGGTAAGAAGTATGGAACACAAAACTAACCTGGTTTGGCTTGAGAGCAATCCAGTTTAACGTTGGGAGTTTGTACTTTGTTTGGACCTTCCTTTTGATTGTCATGGCACCGTCTGGTGCCGGCATCATGCCTGGGGCAGGAGGCGGAGGTGGTCTCATTGATGGAATGCATGGTGGAGGGGGTGGTGGTGGTGGGGCGGGGGGCGCAGGGGGAGGGATAGGGGTTACGCAAACCCCGATTCCATTACTTGTTGTACTACTTGTGCTACAATTTGAAGAGGAACAACTAGATACACCGCTTGTGGAACCTGAGTCGGTGCGTGCAATTAGTTCTTGAATTTTTTCTTCTAATAATGATTGTCGGGTTTGACTTTCTCGTTGTTGGTTATTCACCACTCTTCTGAGGGTCTGTACTTCTTCTTCAATCACCCTACGACCTTCAGCTGCCTCATCTCTTTCTTGCCTAGCAGCACCGAGTGCACTCTCTAGCGCAGCCAACTGAGCTAAAGATTCTCTTTCTAGTTCTGCTAAACGCTCATGGGCACGCCCGAGTTCATCCTCCAGTTCTGCCACCTTTTCCAAGGCTGCAGTTTTTGTTTCACTATCCTCCATTAAAGCTCCAACATCAAACACGTTGTCGAGGTATGCAGATATTTGTACCTGCAGTTCTTCGCTTTCAGTATGCCTCAATCGTTCCAAATATTGATCTAATCCTAGTTGACTAAACTCATACTGTAAATGAACTCGAAAGTTCATATTTTCAACAGAGTGCACGATGATGTTTACAAATTGCATACATGCCACCATAAATTCCATGTGAAACACTTCATAGTTCATGAAGTACCCCATTAGTGTTTGAAACCTCCTATTTTCATGGCAGGCTTCTTTAAAGTTATCGAAGGCAGATAAGATTATCTCATGACCTCCTTTGACTAGACAAATTGCTGCAAGAAGCTCCAAAACTAACGCTTTTGTCCTGTCAAGAAAAACATAAAAATAAAAAATTAAGAGAGGGAAGCTGCAAAAATTCTGCTTGAAGTTCAAAGCAAGAGGCTAAAGCTATTGATCTCACTAAAGCCAATAAATACACTTAATTTATATTTTGTGTTATTGTAAGTACGTTTGTTCATCAAAAGCTATAATGGTACTGTAGATGGATGAAGTTTTTCTTTCATCATTTACCAATGGAAAATATTGATTTTGTTTTTAATTAGTTGTACTAATGAAAATGAAAAATAATCATAGGTGGAGAGCAGTATTCCCTGATAAAAGAGAACTAAGCATTTATTGATTTTGACAGCAATAACTGCATATTAGTTTTCAATTGGAAGGCGAGTAGGCACACTATACATACTTATGGCTACTTCATTATTATCACTCTGCCTTGCCTACAAAGAGGAGGTATCTTTTACAGCCTAAATCTTCCACAAGCAGCATTTTCAACTACCTCACTAACTAAATAGGTAACTGTCAAAAATAAAGCATCAAAGATAGCCTAACACTGACGATAAAATTGGAATTTGGAAGATTCGAATTCTGACTCTAAAACAGCTGGAAATTATCTTCAGATCAAAAACGTACTTTGATTTTCGTTCAAGCTATTATGCGCAACTGAAGTACAGTGGAAGCTTGCTGAGTCGAATTGAGTAGGGACCGACAAAAAAGTCGACTGAAGCAGCAATTTGTCTTAACCTATTCTCCGCTTAACTTATGAACGTTTCTAGGGACCGAAAAAAAATTCCACATAATCCGCATTTCGTCTTAACCGTGGTTTGACTTAGCAAGCTTTTACTGCAGTTTAAATTCCCATTGAAATGAGATTGAAAGAAGAATTTAAAAAAGGAAAAAAGAAAAGAAAAAAAACTGCAATAAATACCTACTTACCTAAGGCTTTTGTGGACTAAACTTAATGCTATACTGTTGATGGCTTCTGTATGTTGAATCACCATATTAAATCCGTACTAAACAAAAGAAAATAATCATTGTATGAGGATGTAATTGATAAATGGAGTAATAACAAAGAAAAAAATCCGTATTAAATTACAACATACATAATTTTTTTTCCTATCAAAAATGGATATTAGGTTTAAATGGATGCAATGTCATTGACTTCTTCTTCCTATTAAGTTTTTTCATTGGTAAAATATTTTCAAAAATCAGATACAAAAAAAACTTCACTCAAATTTTAAAAAACAAAAACAAATTCTTCCTTTTAAAATTCATTTTGTTATTAAGATTTTTAAATAATTTAAAACTTTCAGAACTGAAAATTCTCAAACTGCATTTGGAGGAATGGAGATTACAAATGAGGGATAGGACTTTTTAAAAATGTACGCTGTGCTAAAGATACAGAGCAAAAAGATAACATTCATTTGAGCATACAAAATTCTGATTATTCACAAAAAATATCCTTTTTTTCCTTGGAATTTTTCAGTTATCATTATCTTCGAATTTTTTTTCTTGCACACAAGGATAATTTTCCTCACTTGAGAGGAAGAGTAAAATTTTATTTATGAGACCTGGAAAATATGTCTCCAAGTATGTAATTAAATTTTTCCCTCCCTTCATCAGGTCGAAAATAAAAAATTTTTTCTTAGATATTTTCTGGCTGATAGTGATAAAAAGAATTTTCCTATGGAAATAGAAAGCAAGACAGCCATTAAAAATTGTAAAAAAAACTTGCAAAACCACAAATTTTCCATTCAAAATTTAAATGGACTCTGTGCAGAGAAAAAGAAAAAAATTGGCACTTTGTGCCATGACAGATACAGAATGTTTGGGGGACTGTTTTCCGGTTTCATGGTTTCCTTGGGGAGAATCCCTGGTTTTTAGTGCTACTAATACTAGCTATAAGCAAAAAGACACTTCAGCATACTTACTTTATTATTCATGATGGCACGTAAACACATGATACAGACATGGATGTCATCCTTGGTATCACCCATTTTTAGTTTGGCAGCATGTTTTGATTTGCGTTTCAATGCCGGACTATTTAAAATATCTAACATAGGCCTTGTGGAACCTCCGGGTAATCCATTTTGAAAATTACTTGATATGTGATTTGATAAAGAGGAGTGGTTGCTAAGAGAGCTAGTTTGACCTGGATCATAGATTAAAAGAAAGAATTCATTAATGAAAGAAAATTAAATTATGCAACATGGCAAAAAGGGATGGCAAGGGATGAATTGTGCAGAGGTGAGGAGGGGGTGGAAGAATTCAACAGAAGTATAAAAAAAAAAAAAATTCTTTCTTGACACCTGTTGGCGATATTGAGATAAGCTCCAAGTTTCTAGTGCCTTAACATTTTGACAAACTTAAAAAAAATTAAGAAAAGGCTCAACATTTTCGGAGACGTCAAAATATTTGACATTTTTTTTCTTTCGCCCAACTTATTCAGATTTTTTTTCTAATAAATGACATTTCGAAGAATGGTGCTCCTAATTTTCAAGCATTTTTAAACACGAAGGGACAGGTAAGGGAGATAAAGGTGTAAATGCGTGCATTAAACACTAGTGGTTTCCAAGCTGATGAGTTTATAATTACCGTTTGCGGTGGCGTGAAGATGTTCCTCCGAGTTGTTCCTAGAATCCGTTAACTTCTCTTCGCGTTGCATCATAACTAACCTAAAGCTTAAATAGTCGATCAGAGATTCCAATCCGTGGTTATCGTCGTTCAAAAATTCTCGCACCCACCTGGAAAAAGAGAAAAAAATGTCACGATTACTATTCCGCATCGGGACAGCAAACTCGTACATCCGTTCTCGCCCCAGTGACCGGTCGCTTCAAGGGATCAAGTAGAATACGAAAACTCAAATCAGAACGTGAGGTGGATGAGCGATCAGTTCGACCTGGAAGGTAGGCTGCCGTGTGTTCGTTTCAAATCTAGACCGAACGTATAGATTCGGAATCTTCCAAAGGTCTTGAATTAAAGAGTGAAGTATACGTCCACTTCAAAAACGCTGATCTTCCCGAAATATTCTTGACTTATTTTTAAAAAAGGAGAAGAAAAAATAATTCTGCAGCTCCTGTGCTAAAAACTTCGATTAAAAGATTTCTCTCGTATTGAGCAGTCTCCAAAGAGTTATACACCTTTTTATTGAAAAAATGTAGATAGACTCATACATTATATTTCAAATCTAGTAATGCCATAGATGCATAATTGTGTTCTCGTTTTGAGAATCAGATCTCAAGCTATTGGGCAAAACCGAGATCATCTCATTTGCTTGAAAATTTAAAAAAAAATCTAACATTTCGGGTGAAGGCCGCAATGCTGCCGCCTACGAGCTATAGGTAAAATAATAATAGCAGGGTTTCCACAGAATTTAGAGGATGAAATTCCTTGCCATTTCCCTGATTTCCCTGACAGTTGAAGAGACGCCAGATGGTGAAAAGGACATGATTAGAAATAATTTTCAAGCAAATTCGTTGTTCGAAACGTCAAACCTTTTCTATGAAGCAAATAAAAATGACATCAGGATTTTCCCCCAACATTTCCGTAATTTTCCCTGACATTTCCAGGTTTTTCCTGACATTTCCCAGTTTTCCCTGGAGGTGGCAACCCTGTACTAGGTAATAATTACATTTAATTTCGACTTAAAAATGAAGATAAACATTCCTCGCACAAAATTAGTTAAAACCAAATAAGAGGTGCGTTATTGTTCGCTTTAGCATTATTAGTTTTGACATTAATCGAGTCCACTTTCTTTTGGGACAAGGAAGGTAAAATCGACCATCGTACTCATTAGTCTCGAGTTTAATTCGAGGATCCGGACGGGGACGATGCGATGCGAGGCTCCTGGCGTCACATTTTTAGCTCACGTCAACAGCCAATCACATCTCAAAAATACAAGATACAGTTTTCTCCGTTATCTAATTTATTAATTCTAATAGTTATTCGGGGCCTAATCTCTGGCAGCCGAGAGAGTTGCTATTTTGAAAAGATGCCCGCGAGAGAGATGGACCCCGCACCGCGACCGCGGCCAAGAGAGGAATTAATAAGGTATCCTTGCGCGCGCTAAGAGAATGAATGCTAGGATAATAGGGCAGAATTAATTGACGGAATCGAGACCTGGCAGTTGCTTTTCGTTATTGCCACATTAGAGGCAAGACCGCGGTGTGGATTTCGATATAATTCGAATTTCTCGAGAATTTTTCCGACAGTTTCCAAAAAGCGAGGAAACTCTTTGAGAATTCGAAGGAAGTTCGAAGGAAACACCCCGCGACGCGCGAAATTGAGGACATCCTCGGTAAAAGGGCGTGTGAAGCTTCCAGTGCTGCAAAGATTGTGCAACGTAGTTTTTAAGTTGAAAATAACCTATCCAGAAGCTGTGGCATGAATTTTTCCCCGAATCTGCTCCTAATTTTTCCGTACTACTGTGTGGAAGTAAGTTAAATGTGAATGCATTTTATTTTCTGCAAAAGCTACGGAAAATTGCACAATCGTAGCAGCATTGCAAGCCGAATAGCCCTTCTACCGTAAGCTTCTAAATTGATCGTAAACAAATCGAAAAACTTTGAGTTTCGTTGGATCATTCCATAGGCAAAAAACTGGATTATTACGATCTCTAATATACGCTGTATCCGACTTATGCGGCCTCGTGAAGAGGAGGAGATTAAACAGTCATGGAATACATTTGAGGGGCTTTTGGAGTACTTTTGAAGCATTTTTCAGTAATTATACACATAGAGTACGATTTCATGCGAAAGCGAGATGAAACGCATCTGATTACAAAGCGTTTTAGGCTCATTGCATGTCTTGATTTTTCGACCATGGAGAATAGTTTTGAAGATGACACAAAAATGATTATGTTTAATTAGTTTACCGTATTATAATAAACAATTCATGCGAATATAACAAACACTCTGAGAAATGAATTATTGCATTTCTCGCACGCTCAGTATAAGGTGTCTACTGGCTGGAAAAAAAAAAAAAAAAAAAAAAAAAAAAAAAAAAAAAAAAAAAANAAAAAAAAAAAAACGCCTGGAAAAACTTTCGCGATTTCGCTGAAATAGAAAATGCTAAGTTTTAATTAAAATTCCTCAACTTTTCTAGTTTTCCCAGGTCACCGAACACTCGATCTAATCATAAGTTGATCATAACTCTGAAACAATTTGACAACTTATAAAATTAGCGACCGTTGCGCTGCGTCGCGGGCAATTGGTCGCGCTGTGAGCTGAGAGGTCATCAGTCATCTAGCTCACTCCCGCAGTGCTGGAGGAAGATGGGCATGGACAAGGAGTGAGGAAATTTAAGCATGCAGATGACCACAAACGCGATTTCCAGGCAGATATTAGAGTTGTTGGTTGACTCGGAATCCGTGAAATCCAATATCGTGTGTTCTCCAACTTTGACGGTTTAGGAGAGATGTTTCCTCAGGGAGCGAACGTCTTCTTTTATTAAGTGAGACGAGAAGGTTGACTTTAGGACTGGGGGATTTTGAATGGATCTAACTTGATGCGTGTCACATCTATTAGGTGTAAATTTTCAGACGAGAGACGTTTCCATAAATTCCAAGATGGCACCTCAAGATACTAGAGAGCTTTCAAGAAAAAACTCCACAATGGAGATGTTGAATGTGTGAGCCATTTGCGATTTGACTGCTGATACTCATGTAAAAGTTTGTGAGAAACACGATGGTGCCACTGGTTTTCTCTGAAATCAACTCCCAAGCTCAAAAAAAGCTCTCAAGTTGAGGCCAAAATGGAGGGGATGTCCCACCCTACCCTGAGAGTCCATGTCTGAATCAAGACAAACTCTCCATAAAAAGATAGGGAGCAAATACATTGACAGGGCTGCTACTTTATTTGGGGACTCTAAAACTGAAAACACGGCAACCTTGCTAATGTATTTGCTCCCTATCTTTGCATGGAGTTTGTTTTGATGTAGAGGTGGACTCTCAGGGAAGGGTAGGATATCTCCTCCATTTTGGCCTCAACTTGAGAGCTTTTTTTGAGCTTGGGAGATGATTTTCGAAAAAACCAGTAGCACCATCGTGTTTCTCGCCAACTTTTACATGAGAACCAACAGTCAAATCGCAAATTCTTCACACATGCAACATCTCCATTCAACGGAGTTTAATAATAATAGCGACGGCGCAAGTCTGCAATCACATATCTCGGTTGCGGTGTCCAAAAATCTCCGCCTCTATGTTATTTTATGTTGTTTTTTAAAGGAGAACAAATTGACATCACTCCTTGAAGTTTTTATAGAAGTTTCTTCGCACAGAGGAGTAAAATCACGGCAGTTTCAAAGAATTGCCGTTGAGTAGTTTTCCAATTAAAAAATTAAGTATGACAGGAAGTCTGCGACATCGCAAACCGAGTTATGTGATTGCCGACTTTCACACTGGACAAAAAAAAAACACATTGGATCTGGAGTCCAGACTCTTGAAAACATTGACAAGAAAAAGGACTCTTGATTCGATCAAATTTAAGCTTAAATCAAAAGGAAATCCGCTCAAATTAAGAGGCTTGGTTCTTGATCTAAGCTTAAATCTGATTGAATCAAGAGTATTTTTTCTTGTCGATGTTTTTAAGAGTCTGGACTCTAGATCCAATGTGTTTTTATTTCCAGTGCACCGTCGATATGTCTTACTTTATTGGTTCAAGAAAGAGTAAGACGAGCAAAATTTCAGTAGTCCTACGATATGCACAGTAATATTCATTCCTTGCACTGTAATTTGACCACGTGGGCTTTTCCCTTGTATGCTTCTTGAGTAAACAATTTAAGACGAACCAGACATTAAGACGAAACTAAAATTCTGGCACGTCAAATTCTCCATTCTTGAGAGATGAGTCAAGTTGCAACCATAAACAGCCCATTATCAGCTCGTGGGACGCATCCGCGCTGTCACGCTCGAGTTTGAGCTATTTTCTGCAGTAGCGATTCGTGCTTCGCGATGAATCGATCGCTCTGCCATTTAAAACTATGGAAAAGGATCGATTATCAGGGTGTCTGCAACGAACGTCGATTCTTTACCATGTCTTCAAATGAGAATGGTCAATGATTCACGTTCTGCCACTGTCTGCTAGCATCATGACAGACGAGAGTCAAGGCTAGGGAGAAGAGAAAAAATCTGTCGTCGAGATATTTTTTTCGCTCCTGAAGAGACTGAAATCGACCCATTAACGACCAGATAAACTTTCAAGGACTATTTTTCTACGATACGCGGAATAGCACGTACGGACTGGGGTGCATGGAGGCAGAGTTATTGTTATGGTCAATTCATATTTAGATCTCATTTGAAGGGAGGTCAAGGAAAGAGCAGAGGTTCATCGGGTCACTCGGCCAGTAAGAATTCATTCCTTAAGCCTCCACATGGCTCCTAATTACTGAGTCTGCAGTGAACAGTGTGCACAGGCGGAACCCGAGTTGAAGAGCTTGAATCCTCTTTTTCGGCTCGAAAACAGTCTTTATAGCACTTCATTCCTGTTGGTAGATCCCCTACTTTTCCTCTTCAGTTGAAACGGCTGATCATTTCCCTGGGTTCCCGGTCTCTCAAATGTGCCTTCTCACATTTTAAGGGTGTATTTACACCCCCCTCCCCCCGGGGCGATTTTTTCCCTCTGAAGTTTCCTAGAGTATGGAAATGATTTCATAGCTTTGGTTTGCTTGAAAGCGCATGAGTCCAAAAGTGACGACAGGCGGTGTCGAAATGTCAAGAACTTACAAATTCACCTACATTGAGAGAAAAGAGACTTCTTGATTTAGGCAGAAATATTTTTGAATTTGCCGGCAAGAACATACCCTCTTGCATGAGAAGATCAATACTTACACCAATAAGAAAAGATGCTTGTATCAAAGAGAAATTCGCTTAGATCATGCAGAAACCTGCATGAATTAAGCGATATAATTCTTGATTAAGGAGGAAATTATCTTGACAGAGAATTCAATAATATTTCTAATTGTGTCCAAGCCAATTCTTATTCTTTTAATGTAGACGGGGGTACATTACGAGGATATATTCCTGCCGCAAAGTATACAAAATACGTTGTTTTAAAATAGGGGTGTATCGACGTTCTGGTTGAGAAAATAAGATGCTTCAAATGGAATCAAATGTTTCTTATCTTCGACCCTCCTTTCAAGTTTTCATCGATCAAAATCCATCTGGAAGATGATGAATATGATAAATGGTGAATAGACGAAGAAGCGATGAATGATAAGCAGTTAGAAAATGAGGTGACGGTAAGAAAACTAAAATAAAAACGGCAGACGTCTGGGTCTGATCATGCGTTCGGAATAGTGATGATTTGTCATACTTACTCGATATGGTTCGTACGGAGGGATATCTCCAGATCGCGCAGCACTTGGGTCGAGGTGGCATCGCTCACCATTTTCCGCTTCTGCAACAAGCAACGAAAACCCGGTTTAAAAACAACGTATGTGCCATCAGTTTCCCTATGCACCTAAGTGTTTTTCCATAAAAGCCAGAATTTATATAGCTCCAAATTGCAAAATGCAGTTCAATTCTTAGTTGTCTAGGAACGCAACTCCATTCCAAGGATGCAAAATCGATTTAAATGATTTAATTTTTCACGAGAGTGTGCCTGTGCGATTGTTGTCCACAACTCCGATTTTTGCACGAGATCAGAGGAAAAATCAGTGAGATTTTCAGTCAGAAATAACCAAGATTTTCAAGGTAAGGATGAATTTGCAAGGGGAAATTCGGCAACACAGAAATGTAGTTACGTTATTTTGTAAGATAAACGATGAATTGCGGCTTAAACTGAAACTTGGACGGGGTTGGCGCCACGGCAGCGCGCCGGCGCGACTTCTCGGTGCCGCCAATTCCGTCAAGAATTTTCGCGCGAGCACTTTCATCTTCTTAAGTAAATACTTCACGAGCTGAGTTCATAGCATACTTCTCCACACATCCAAACTCGGTAATGCTAATCGCGAGTGACAGGGGATAAAAATTAGAAATAAAAATTGACTTTTTGCAATACTATTTCTAGCTCCCTTTTGAACCAAAATGTGTTAGCAATTTCCCTTTGCAGATAGGTGTCTTTATGAATGAGCTAGAAATATGTATCCCAATTGGAAAATGAAATCCAAAAAAATATAAAAACTAACATACGGGTAAAAATAGTAAAAAAAGATACAAAGCCCACGAGCAAAGTTCAAAGTTTCAAGAGTAATAAATTTTCTTGATTTTTCGATAAGATTCCTAACAACGGATACCAGGGACTCCTGATTTTTCACAATGGTTTTGAAAAAAAAAAGGGAAACAAAAGAGAACAACGACCCGGAATATATAATCATGCCAAAATTTCCCAAAGTTTCCCTAGCTTTAACCGGAAAAATTCTCGAAAATTTACGCCAGGATTCACTGTTTCTTCCGGGTATTCTTCTGATTTTGCCAGTGAGATTCGCCTAACTGAACAAGTGCCAAAAATTCTAAATATTCTTAATAAAGCAGAAAAAAGTAAATCCACGATACCATAATTAGACAATCATACAATAGAGCATTTGCAAGTGTCTGAAATTTGATGAATTTCGTGTTGAAGTGGAAACTACTGGGGGAACTGAACACGAGGATATCCTTGGTTCATGAACTGAACAATTATTGGAGAAGATATGACAAAAGGATCTAATCTGCTAAAATACATGTGTTTAAATGGGAAATGCCGCTAGATGACGTCACTAGGCGGTGCATTTTCTCACTTTTAAATCTATTTTTATACTTTTCCCCATATCAGAAAAAAATTATAAAAAATACTGTGAAATCAGCTCTTTCAGCACTTTCAGCTGAAATAATAAAAAATTTGCATGCAAATTCTCCATTCCCAGACCACGGTAAAAATTCGATAACATTCCCCTAACTTTCCCGGTTCCCTCAGTTTCCCTGAAATCTGCAACAATGCGACGTTAATACCGCCATCCCGCACGATTCGAATCCGATCGGATTCGACTAAAGGGCACCGGCACCCTCACGTTGTGTCGATGATTATCCTGGAGACCATCTCTGCCGTGCTAAGGAAGAACGCCGTATCAACATTCAAGGGTTGCCAAGTTTCCTTCGATAAAATGTTCATTTTTGAGGAGAGCTGTGGATGTTTTTCCTTAAAATTTTCAGGAACTTACACTGGAAAAAAAAACACATTGGATCTGGAGTCCAGACTCTAGAAAACATTGACAAGAAAAAGGACTCTTGATTCAATCAGATTTAAGCTTAAATCAAAAGGAAATCCGCTCAAATTAAGAGTCTGGATTCTTGATTTAAGCTTAAATCTGATTGAATCTAGAGTATTTTTTCTTGTCGATGTTTTTAAGAGTCAGGACTCTAGATCCAATGTGTTTTTTTCCAGTGTAAGGTGAAATTGGGAACAACAACGAACTACAC
Source organism: Bemisia tabaci (assembly GCF_001854935.1). Lineage (NCBI taxonomy): Eukaryota > Metazoa > Arthropoda > Insecta > Hemiptera > Aleyrodidae > Bemisia > Bemisia tabaci. The sequence continues at coordinate 5,060,440 of NW_017548020.1, read as the reverse complement.
CTCTAGAATGGCCGCGAGATAGCAAACCTGCGTAACGCGCATGGGCCGGTTTTTGAAGGCAGGAAGGGGGTGGGAGCCCAAGTATAGCTAACCTCAATCTCCATTTCTGCTGCGTCTTGCCCATAAGGATTACATGTGAAAATTTCAACCTTTGTAAACTTTCATTTTTTTGAGGTTTTCTTTCAAAGTTCCTAATTTTTGAGTAAAGAAAACCTTTTGAGGTGCGATTGTTCAGCAATTTTTTCATTGCTATCACTTTATTCAACAATATTCGGCAAAATGTGGGCAGCGTCTGACATGGGTTTAGATGGCAGCCTTCTGTGTGAGCCCAAGTAAACCTAACCTATATCAACTTCAAAACGTTCCGGGTCTCTAACACTGGTCAGCCATTCTAGAGGTGTAGTTCGTTGGGGAACAATATTATCCGAAAAATTGGAAGAAAAATATTGATAAGTTTGCCAGGAAATTCGTGTTTATCAATCGAAATTTGGCAACGCCTGAAGGTTCATACGGCGTTTTTCCTTAGCACGGCAGATCTCCGCGCCATCGGCAGCTTCCTGGGTTCGTTCCCCGCTGATCTGGGTCCTCTGATTCCTTAAAATCGGGCGCGCCGTGTACGGGTCCCGTTCCGTCCCCCGTCCGGCTGTCTGATCCTGATTCCTGATCGCCCTGACTTTCTCTGGCGCGCTGCTCCGGCTACCCCCTCCACGTCTACCAACATTTCTACCCCCCATTCCTGAATAAAATATTCCGTCCGGCGCGGTGGTGCGGGTGGATCGGTATTGGTGGCACGTTCCATCCTACTGTCTGTGCGTTCGCTGCCAGATTTGGCTGCTCCATCCTCCATGAAGAGGCTCATCTACTATGATTGAGCACTCTACTGTGGTACCCGGGAGAGCAGTAACGCCCGAATTTTAAAAAAAATAGGTTTCCTTCAAAATTTAACTAATCTTAATCTGTAATGTAAAATTTGAAGAATAACGCGTAACGCATAGCGCCCGAGGCTCGAAGCGCTTCGGAGGGTTGCACCGCGAAGCAGTCGGGTGAGGGCAGATATACTGCCGTGCAACGCAAAAACGCCGTAAACGCCATTTTACATTTTTTGGAAACAACGTATCATGGCAGAAAAACTTGTGCACCCTGGGATAATGTTTTAACAGAATTTTTTCGTCACTGCTATGAAAAACTTAACCTAAAAATTGGAGAGGAAAAATCTTGATGGATTTACGGCGTTCTTGCTTAGCACGGCAGCATAGCATACGTGCTCTGCTATCTTGACTGAAAAATGAAATAAATAAGGCCCTTATTTTGATTGAGAGTAAAGTTCGTCGATTTTTAATAATTCAAACGATTTTTAAGAGTCGCTTGGGCGATTATTGACAATTTTGCGAAGAACGGAAGATTACTTCGATAGAAATTTTCGCCTGGACGCAATGACGACCGTTTTCTAAAAGCCCTCGATTGGCACTTTTTGTCCTTTTTGGTAAAAGAAGAGACAGGGTAACAAATAAAGCATTGGAACACGACAACAGAATTTCACCTGGAGCAAGTTGGACATTTAAAATTTTCAATTTCACTTCAGTTAAAATATAAACTTAAATTTCTCTGTAAGAAAAACAAAAAAAAAAACATCAATATTTGCTGTTGAACTATAATTTCAATGTTCATTAATATGAAATAATTTGCTCAGTAAGCTGAATTTTTCTTAAGACAGGTTTACGTATGCAACTCGGCTGTGCTTTCCAGCCTTTTTGCAATTCATGGCTGCAGTCATCTGAGCACTGATTTAATGCACACTCAAACAGTCCATAAAATTAAGTCCAGATGAAATTTTTCAGCTGAACGACGTGTTATACTCAATCTTCGAATGCATTTTACAACTTCAGAGAAACCAAATCAGATTCCTGAACGGGAACAAGAGAAAATATGGCATTAAAAAACCGAGTCGCTATCTTCAGCGACTGAAAGTGGTGGAGTTACATTACTCATTATTCTATAAAAAATTAAACTTCTCACTTTTTTACGACAATACTACTTACTCCACAAGACGTTTGCTGGCGTTGCGGTAGGTCATTCTAAGATTTTTTAGCAAAATTTCGGGTGCCTAAATCAATCTGAAGGTAGATACAATATCAATACATTAAAATCATACATAACACCTTGGCTATTATCCTCTTACATTAATCATACATTAAAATCGGTCAAAAATTGGAAACAGCACTTTAAAACTTTTTTTTCTTTTCTTTTAAGAGTTTTAAAAGTTAAATTTTTGTAAGACCATATATTAGTGTCTTTGAACTGACGATGATTAGAAAAAAATAAAAAAATTCTCTTAATGGCCTAAAATCTACGATGGATCGATGTGGTGGAGATATACGGAACTGGAAGTGAAAAATCCGCCTTAAACAACGACCCTGCAACCGGCTGATCCAACCTAAGTATCTAACGGCGTTTTTGCCTAACAAGGACCCGTTGAAGATCGGATAAGAGGGGGATCCGCTCAATCATCATTCCTCTGATGTAAAAGCACAACTCCATTTCCACTCGAGTATAGAAAAGCCTGTAGTTAAATGGACAATGGAGGTCGTGTCAAAGTAGAGTTACGTCCTTAAATCAAAGGAACGACGTAATGAGGAGCCATCAATATCTGACAAACGTTTGAGTTTAATTGGGGGTATTTCTACCAAACGGAACTAAGTGCATTAAGACATGAGCCCTGAGACCCATATGCATATATGCACGACAGGGCTCACGTCATAATGCACGTAGTTCCGTTCGGCAGGGATACGTCCAATTCGTCGTCTCCGGCACGAAGGAACGTAACTCCACTCCAAGGTTGCCAGATTGACTCAAACAATTAACTCATGATACATAAATGTACGTAAGCAATTTTTATTCAAAATATCTCTGTTTTTTGCTTGGGATCTAGAGAAAAATCAGGGAAATTTTCAGTCAGAAATAACCGAGATTCTCTTGATTAATAGGCAATTTGAGAGGGGAAATTTGGCAACATTGGAATGGAGTTACGTTCTTTCGTCCGGGAGACGACGAATTGGGGGTATCTCGGTCCGACGTGGCAGCTCCGAGAATGGGAGGGCCGGCGTGGGCGTTGGTGGGAGATGAAGAGGGTGCGGGCATGAGGGAAAGAAAACAAAAATCAAGTGTTTGTCTGATCCGAAACTTGCGGGTGGGAAAGGATGAAAGGATGGACATGGATGAGCCAGCACAACCACCGCTCCCTGAGACAACAAGACTGTCTCCCGGCATTGAAAAATTACGCCCGTGGTGCCCGGTTTTTTTGTGTTCTTCGCGGAGCGTGTTATTCGGCAGATGCGACAATATTGACAAGTGTAAAATTTCAATTTCTGGACGAAGAATCGGTATAACGAGGGAGCTCCGCGGCCCAACCCCCGGAGATTTGTGTCACTGTCGGCCAAATGAGAATTATCCAGAAAATTTGTATACGCATACAGTGTAGCAAAAAAACTGAAGGCACGATGGCAATAGACGCACTTAGTGGTGACGTTATGGAACGACACTGTCGTCTTGATAACTTGAAAGTCGAAACGTGCCCCAAAAAACAAACATAACCTCCAAAATGAACAATTGACGAAAGAATGCTAAAACTGGCCTGAACTAATTCATGGGACATTGAAATTATGAAAGTTGGTCATTTACCAAAACGTTTGAGATGAAATTCACAATAATTGCTTGTGTAATAAGCTCGTAACATCACTTATAGACATCAAGCGAATCCCCCCACCCTCCTGCCTATATCTCGCATAGTCCTCTATGTTCGTTTGTTGGTGCACGTTTCGACTTTCGAGATATTGAAATTATATCGAAATTTTACGTCACACTCAATGCGTCCATACTAGTGAGAGGAGAATTATAATTATTGGACTACGATTTCCGACGAGGAACTGATATTTTAAGCGCTCGTCATACCTAAGTGAATAATCAAAATCAAAATTAATTAGAATTCAAAGAGGATTTTACTTTTAGAATTGATTTCATCATTTTCCATTACCCCCTTCGGAATTGGAATCATTTAGAAATAGCGTATATTACTTCCTCTAGGCTCCTCAATTAACCAAGAAGAAACATGACAAAAAGTTAAAAATCACGCGATGTAAAGTTAAAGAAACGCATTTCTGAAAGATAAACTCCGCATTTGAATGATGCACAGAGCGTATAACGATAGAAGAATATTCAAATTTGGGTTCGAACCCAACATGCGACTATTTAAACTCTGCGGTAGGCCGGGTTGCATACGCTCGATTTTGCGGGCGAAATCTAAGCTCTGCCCACGGCTTCAGCAAGATACTTGCAACAGGGCCGGATTTACCTATACTTGCCGCCTCCTTCTCATTCGTTTTGAAACATCAATAAAAACCATCAAATGAACGTGCCAGCGGAGGAGGGGTGCATAAGACGCGTTTACTTGTGTTGAACAAATTTTTTGGGAAAGGCCTGCCAACACTACTAGCAAAAGTTCACGGAACTTTGCGCGAAAGTTAAGTCTCGTAAACCTATCTCTGTGTGGACAAGGCAAAGATTCATAAGAAATGAACGAAAAAAGTGTGAAAGAACAAACATAAATGTGGATTAATGATTTTCACTTCCGCCGCCGCGCCGCGCCGACCGCACCGTGTTTGGCGCAATGCGTGAAGTATTCTAACAGTCTTGTAGGCGCTATGAGTTTCACGCCGACCGACCGCTGCTGAACGCACTGTGTTTGCCGCAATGCGTGAAGTATTCACGCAGTCTTGAAGGCGCTATGCGTTTCACGCTAATCACACTGTGTTTGCCGCAACGCGTGAAGTATTTGTGCAGTCATGTAGGGGCTAATATGTGCTACATGCCGATCGCCGCGCCGAGGGCTTCTCCTTTTCATCTCAAGTCCTCGTCATCGTTTCTCTCTAAGTCGCGTCGTTCCAGGCCAAATTGCGTGTTTGGTTTCTCTCTTAACTCGACTAATTAAAGGTGCTGTTTCTTGTATCACTGAAAGACGATAAAAGTAGAAATTACTATACTCTCGGAAAATTAGAGATTTTGTCGCCTTTTCTCGTTTGTAATTTTTTTTTCTACATTCGAATTTTCTATACCTACATTTAAAAAAAAAAAAAATTCAAAATTTTCCGCCCCCTGTAGATTTGCCGCCATGGGCCGCGGCCAATGTGGCCACCCCCTTAATCCTGCCCTGACTTGCAATCCGATGGTGGAATTTAAATGAAATCTATGAATTAGATGATTGATTAAGACTCACTACCGCACTTTACACTTCCCGTAATTTAAATAAAGCTCATTCAGCGTTCACGCTGAATGAACTCTTTATTCTAGTGAAATTTAAAGTTTAGTCTATCTTAGTTTATCTCGTCTTATCTTATTTTATTTTGAATGATCAAATTCTATTTTATTTAGTCTAAAACTTTAGTAAATGTATATTACTTTTACATAGTTAGAAGCTATGTTTTGAAAAGTTTTTATTATCTAAAATTATTAAATTGTTATTTATCTCTATATTGAAAAAATAGTGTTTTCTTAAACTAAATAATTAATTTAATTTATTTTTGTTTTAAAATTTTTAATTATCTTAATAGCTTCAGTATTATGCTTTATAAATTTAAGCTATTAAAACAAATAAAAATTATTATAAAAATAACTATGATTAAAATTGTAGTGTTCAAATGAATTTGGTTTGTTTTAAACAGCAGGTGTGTTCTTTTATAAATAAAATTAATTAATAAGCTTACTTGATTGATTACTATTCCTTTTTCTGTAGTTTTTAATATTTGAGCGCGGTGCGGTCGGCGCGGCGCGGCGGCGGAAGTGAAAATCATTAATCCACATTTATGTTTGTTCTTTCACACTTTTTTCGTTCATTTCTTATGAATCTTCCTTCAGGAAGAGAGTTTAATTTCAAATACAGAAGCAGATGCCTGTTAAACAATAGTTTTCCCCGAGAGTTGATTTAATTTGGAATAGGTCAGCACCGGCAATTTTACAAACGCTCTGGTCAGGATCGTGGACAAAGATTTAGAACATCAACTTCAGCATTTACATAAACTACGACTATTTCCCTCCGATCATCCACCCTATAAGCTCTGATGATCCAAAAGTAATTACCAAAATTGTAGAACTCTTTAAGCAAGTAAATTTAAAAGTTTAGGGTAAATTCCTGGTCTCCGACGTAAATAGCCTAGTTGCTCATCGTTGAAATAAATTAACTAACAAAAATCAGTACTTTCACAGTACTTTTTCAAGAAATTCAATACCTCCTCAACAGAAAAATTCAGTACTTTTTCAGTACCTCCAACTGACGAAATTCTGCAAATTTGAATTTCCCGCTCAAATTGCGTGATAAAAACGACAAAAAAATGCCAAAATTCCAAAACTTCCTGCATAAGTCCGCAATTTTTCGCACTTTCGGACCACCCGTTAAAAATCAGTACTATTTCCGGATTTTCCGTAAATTCCAGACTTGTAGACACCCTAGCCTGATGTTAATGCCGCAAATCCAGTCTGGGAGTAAGTTATTCTCAGCGAAAATCGAATAGATGTCCCTGAGGATCGCAAAGGAAGGACATCGTTGCTAATGGGACAACATTTGAGAATGACTCTCGGTATTGCGTGATCCAACTCGGTCAACTCCTTTTTTATCGGTTCCGTCGATGAAGTAATAAAAGACGCATGCGCATCAACTCCAGTCGGGGCCGTAAAACGGGTTGGCCGGTGATAAAAGTAGCTCAAGAGATTACGTGCGAATAAAATCAATGAATGAAAGATGATTTGTCGGCGTGAGGCTCAGAGGTTTGCGTTGGCAAACACATGAAATTGACCACTCAACGAGATGAAAGTTAAAAGGTTACGAGACCGGTTTCCTCATCATTTCAATAATCAGTTAATTTAAATTTCCCTCTTGAGATAAGACAAAAATCAGTTGGAGTCAGATTGAAAAATAATAAATTTTGCCGGTTGTGAGAATGAGTTTATAGGTTTGGTAAACATTAAAAGCGACTCACATGTTCCAAGAAAATTTCCTAGCTTTTCTGATATTCAAAGCATATGACGTTTTTTTCTCGGGTTTCTTGGTTACCGGCCACACCAAGACAGTAATTCCGGTTATGAGAGCCAAAGTTTCCAGTATTTCTAGTTGTGAGGACCGGAAACTGACAGCTGTGACTGACAGACGAAAATCCTGAGAACTTATCAAAACTCAGCTGTCTGTCTCATAACTCTTGACATTTTATCTCATCAAAAGGCTGGTTCCACAACTTGCGTGAGTCAAATGTTTATTAATGAAAGGAAGTATTTAACAGCTAGCTCCGAGAACTTGCGTAAACTCACTATCAAACAAAAATACGCTCGAGTTCGTTCGTCTATTCTTCCAACCGATCACGATAAGATTTTCGATTCTAAGTTGCGTAAATAAGAAGTTGTGACCTCTGAGGGAACAAAAAAGACTCATGCATACTTAATTTCAAACTTGTGGTGCTTGATCCAGCCGGAATTCTGGGAAATAGAGGCAAAAAGAGATTCTGTAATACCAATCACAAAAAGAAAAAGAGAAAAATGTAAAAAAAAAAAAAAAAAAAAAAAAAAAAAAAAAAAAAAAAAAAAAATCAATGTCGTATTTACTTTAATAAACTCCCCCAAAACTAGACCTCAAAATATTCAAAGCAACCTTAATTATTTGTTGTTTAGGTTTACCGTATGAAAATCATGACTCTACAATGAAACAGTTTTACATTTACTTAACGCTTCCATTTACATTTATGTATGCTACAGTAAATGGACAATTTGATAAAATTTTTGTTCTAAAATGGATTTTAATTTTGTTTCAATTTATTTTTACTTCACTTTTTTACGGCTAATATTTTAAAAACACGCTCAGCGAGTAGCTGTAGCAGTTGAGTTGGATCCGAGGAAACTTTAGTTTCGATCAACTGGTAGGATCAAATGTTTCAATTTGGCGACATACCTGATTGAATCTCCTATTGTTTCTGAAAGTCAAATATTTTTATTATAACCTATTTGTTCCGCGGCACGCTTTGCTTTCTTATTTTCTCCCCCGACGGAAATATGACCAGCGAAAGTTATCAGTTACCGCGTAACGCATGGGTGAGCACTGAGCAGATGTCCGAATTTTCGAGGCCTGCATGCGTCGAAATAGTAAAAAAGCTCGTTGATATGCTTCCACCCGCTGAGCAAAGATTATATTCAAGGAAAGTGATCAAAGACCTGAATTTCACTTCAATAATTTAAAAAACTAGGTTACGATACTTCGGTTACGTGCGTGTCTTCTGCAGTCCCAGGTTTTTGGGGATGCAGGAATTTTCTTCTCATTATGCCGCGACTGGGAAATTGCGAGCTTTGAAAGTTCGCATTGGATTCCGCCTGACTTCTATGTGATATTCCATGATTTTACTTAAAAAAAATCCAAGACTACTTATGCCTAAAGAAGAAGAAAAAAAAAAAAAAAACACTAAATCCATCCCAAATAAGGCACAAGTACCTTCTCGTAACCATATGCAATGCCTCGTATCTTCACATTTTTCTGAATTTTTCCAGACACGGATTGGAAAAAAGCCTCGCCTAGGCAGTACCGCCGTGCTGAGGAAGAACGCCGTATGAAAATTCGAGAGTTGCCAAATTTCCCTAGATTAATCATGTATTTTTAAAAAAAAGTTGTGCATATTTTAACTTAAAATTTTCTGGTACATTAGATCAAATTGCTAACAAAATCGTCTGAAAAAGTTCACTAGAAAAAAAAACACATTGGATCTAGAGTCCAGACTCTCAAAAACATCGCCAGGAAAAAATACTCTTGATTCAATCGGATTTAAGCTTAAATCAAGAACGAAGCCTCTTAATTTGAGCAGATTTCCTTTTGATTTAAGCTTAAATCTGATTGAATCAAGAGTCCTTTTTCTTGTCAATGTTTTCAAGAGTCTGGACTCTAGATCCAATGTTTTTTTTTTTACCAGTGTTGAAGCAAAACATTCAAAAAATGTCCCAGTTAATTCGGGTTTTATTGAGGGGAATCTGGCAACGCTTGAAGGTTCATACGGCGTTTTTCCTTTGCACGGCAGCATGGCAGCACGAACGAACGAGCAGAGCGGCAAGCGCATTTAAAGAAAAGAGGAGAACCGCAAATTTTAGGCGAGGACAAAGAAAGTAAAATTGAACCACGCGAGACGGCGAGAAGAGGTGTAATTAGCACGAACGAAATGCACCAACTCGTTTCCACCTGATTTGCAAAGTAATTACGAGCTACTCTGCCGTGCTAAGGAGAAACGCCGTATGAACATTCGAGAGTTGCCAAATTTCCCTCGATAAAATGATTATTTTTGAGGAAAGCTGAGAATATTTTCCTTTGAAATTTTCAGGACTTCTAGAAAAAATTGCGAACATAATCATCTGAAAAATTGGAAGAAATTTTCTAGCAAATTTTCTCGAAAATTCTTAGCGCACCAAGGGAAATTTGGCAACGTCTGAAGGCTCATACGGCGTTTTTCCTTAGCACGGCAGTACTCTGGACCGTTGTAGACAGATTTCGGGGGGCCGATCCCGATTTCCAGACCATCATTACGGGCGATGACGATTGTTTTCCCCGTTTTCTTTCCGACTTTTCCACTCCGATGATCTGGCAATCGATCACACCTCACAGGCAGGACCGCGCGGCTCGCTGTATTCTGAAATCGCGCAAGTGCAGGCGCCTGACGAACCGCAAACTCTACTATTGGCGGAATTTCTGAGGCTCAGGCGGGGTCATGACGGTTACGTGGTTTCAGAACGGAAAAGTTCAATTATTCGAGAGCGACTGCTGCTGGAAAACAACGGCTCTTACTTTTTGTTCGAGTGGTGATCGGCAGTGCGGCGAAGCGTGAATAATCTGCTGTCGATATTTCACCATTTGAAGATATGGTAAAGAATCGATCACTAAGACAAATCTTGATAATCGACTCTTTTCAATGGATTTCATTGACAAATCAATCGAGTCATCGCAAATCACGACACGCTACTGGGTGAATGGGTGATCGATATGCGATTTTCCCGATTTTTCGCGACATGGTAGGAATTTTTGTCATCCTTCGTCGCCTTTGAAAATGGTGAATGTGCTGCTGTCAACCCAACATTAAACATGATAAACTTATCAGAACATGTTTGGAAAAAGCGTCGCAGCTCTGACACGGGTGCGTCTAACCACATACGCAAGAGCCGAGGAAAGCGAGAAGTTCTCCATAGAACTCCATACAATGCGATGCACATCTAAACGCAGTTACTATACGCACTTACATCAGAGAAACGACGATATTTTAAGAAAGATCGTCTCATACACCTGGGGTGGATAGGTTTTGTAAAGTTTCCTCTCGCTTTGGCAAAAAATAAAAATGGTAGATTTATTATACTGACCTCGAAAAGGGGGAGTTGCATTTAGCATGTTTAATTTCACAAAAGCGATTGTCATGATACGTGGTTAGTGTTTGCTATGCGAATGAAAATCGTGGGTACGATTAGAGCCATTTCAAAGTTATGAGAAGACATAAAAGTGCAAGGTTTGATGGATGAACTCTCTCACTTTTCATGGTTGAGTTTTTAGGGACTGTTCGAAGTTTCCCTTGATGTTTTAAGAACTTGTCTCCCTCTTATGTTTGCATGAAAGGTGGAAACTTTTTTTTTCTTTCTTTTTTTTCTGTTGTTTAAAGGCTTTGTGAAGTTGGAAACTTTGTGAAAAGCCGCAAAATTTTAAATGGCGTTTGTGAGTTATGTATTCAGCTTCAATCAAACACGCTTCATTACACAATATCGTAAGTTTCCTGAGTGACACCTACCTGGAATATACATTTGAGTAATTACGAAAAAGTTAGTACCGTTTTCCAAGGAAGCTCGATTTTCAGGGAAAGATTGGGATCGGTGACAATATGAGAAAAGAGAAAAATATTTGATGAGATATTGTATTCAGAGAACAATCGGGCAGACTCTCTCTCCGGTGATAAGACAGCACTTCCGGTCCGCTGGAGAATAAGAACACCGCGCGTACCCATGACGTGAGAGGAAATCATGCGACCGTTCGACCAAGCTTGTATGCCACCGTTATAACGGAGCTTACGTGGTTTAACAATCATAAGAAACTGCCCATTTCTCTATTATTGATTTTATTTTAATAATTGATTTACTCATTTCTAGGGCAAAGAAGTTGATAGTAGAACTTTTCGTCAATAATGCATGCATAATTGCACCTTGTTTGGATCGTATTTTTTTAAAAAAGGGACCAGCGCGATTACAGTGTTTTCAAAATCGTGCAATTTCTCATTTTCTTTTAAAAACATTTAGGTATTGCATGTACAGTATTCAAACTAATACAATTATTTTTCTTTAAAATTGACTATTTTTTGGTGCAAAGTAAAAATATTTGCTATTCTGGGAGATATTTCAGATAATTATGAGGAAGCAACATTTTTACGACACTGTAATCACGCTGGTTCCTTTCTGTGGAGTGCGATCCATTTGTGATTAGCCTTTTCCGGCTGAAAAGTAACTTATGAACAGCGGAGATTCCAATTACAACACATTCCAAGGAAGTGTGCACCAAAATGTTATAGCAGCAATACATGTCAAATGACTCAATAATTTAGAAATTGGCTCTGAATGGCTACAAACCATCCAATGCAGATTTAGTGACCTTGTCTGCTGGCGCATTAAAAACTCGATTCGGAGCGAAATTTGGCAACAGTTTCCGAGCCTGCATGAGCCAACTGCCAACACTACCATCATTAGCTACCGTACACCCGCATAGCATGTCAATATCGTCGCGTTGTTTGAAATGATCAGGATAAACAAACTGACGACCCTACATCCCTACATGATGCAATCTTTCGATGAGAGAGCTTGCAGTATCATCTCGATGGTGCGGTAAAACTACAAAACCACGTACCTTGGCTCACAACAATGTAAATTTATTGAATGAGAAATCACTGACATTGTACAAAATTTTGCGGAAGTTTTCAGCGTGATAGTTTCAAATATATCACGAGTAAACACATGCTAGAACTTGCTGCTAAAACGTACAAATCAAAACGCACGAAGTAGTATGAGCGTTTACTTACCCTTGAACTGCGAGACGCTTTTGGATCTAAATATGTTCGTAGTTTGCTTAAATAATGTGCTGGCGTATCTTTCGCTTGAACTCTCTCCTGGAAAAAACAAAAAAGGAAAATTGATTAGTTGAATGATATCCATCGGTACGACAAGAATTGGCGTATACAGACACACATTGAGTTTCTTACATTAGCGCGTTTGAATCTAATGGCTGGCGCTCTTTGGACTAGGTTCGGGTCGGTTAGGCAACTAAACTAACGGCGTGGATATGCGTGGAGTATAAAATGAAAATGAAGGCGCTCCGGGTCGCACTCACGTTCTTCAGAGATTTCTTGCCTAATATAATGTCCTCATTACGGTAACTTAGGTTGGGTTGTCCGAAGATTAATGTGATAAGACGTATGACGGCTAAAACACAAATTCCGGGTTTCACAGTGAAGATTTCGGACTTCAAGTTCAAGTTATACGGTTGGGTTAAATATAATCTAACTTTACAAGTTCGAATCCCCCCGTTTCAGAGCGACAACATTTCGTGGATTTCAAAATACTCTTGATCCTGATGGATGTGGAGCTTGACAGTGATTTTTACGAGACATTTTCTCAATAAATCTTTTGAAACTGAAGAAAATGCAAAACTCGAGAACACAGGCGCAGGAGCTGCTCCTCAAAACCATATGATTATTTTTAGATGTACAAAGATGATCGCATGGAGAGAAATTTCTCACATTTCCTTCTTATCAAACTGACTACACATTGTGTACATAGGATTTTGAATGGTAGTTAATGAGAATATTGATCTCTAAAAGTTTTGGAAAAAAGATAATTACGATGTAAAATTCAAGGTTTCAACGACAAAAATTCACTCAACACGATTGAGTAACATGTCCTAGCTTTTCCGGGTTTCTTCGACCGTTTAGGAACTTGACACCCTGTTCACGAAAATTAACGAACGGCACTGCTCGCTAATTGCTGACTTACAAAGCGTGTAACATGAAAATACTCCATCTTGCACCGTGCATCAACTTGCATTTAACCGCACCTAAACGCTCTAAATTCCGCGGACCTCAAAAAACAGCGGAAGAAAGGAAAGTCCGCCGGCAATTTATTTTCTTTCAATTTACATGTTCGTCTAGTCCGTATCGGGAAACTATACGGGCCCCGTGGCGAACAGGGGAGCTGCGGCGGGAAGGCATTTCGCGCAGCTGGCGCATAATGGGGCACGTCCTCGGGAGAAGGTGGAAAAGAAATATTTGACCAACACTACACATTTTTATAGTTACCCTGTCACATTGAAAAAATTTATGGGAACGTGTCATGAAGGAAATTTCAAGAAAAACCCAATAAACCCACTTATATTGACTCCTACTTTGTTCACAAATGAAGAAATAAACTTTGAAAATGTCCAGATTTTGTCCAACTTCTCACATCGACTCGTCCCACCGTGCGGTGGGTCGCCCGTCGTCGCATCGTTGCACGAACTCCTTTCTCCCGACGCCGATGCGGCGGCGGCGGTGTAGGTCAGTCGATGTGGATGTGTATCCTGTTGCGAGTTTCGCCTTCGCCCGTGAAACGGACCCCCCCNGAGATTTATTGGTAGGGGGCTGAGCTTTGAGCTTTGTCGATAGGGGCCCCGTCACGCGGGGCAGGCGATCCCGTCGATAAGGGCCCTCCCTGCCCGAGTTTTATCCCCGGAGCAGGAGGAGGAGCGGTCATCCGCTCTTGCGATGTATCGATTGATCTGCCGTTTAAACCTATGGAGAAAGATCGATAATCAGGGTGTTCGCAACGAACCCATTGGTAATCGATTCTTCACCATGGCTTCCGATGGGAAATATCGATACTCGATGATTCCGCTCCGTTTCCCCTGATCGACAAGGCTCCGCGAAGAAAGTTCCAGTCCTCCAGCCGCGGTTATCTGATTCTGCCCGAGGAAGCCCTATTTTCCCATGGACCTGCGAATTTGTATGCCTCCGGGCTGACGCTGAGTCTCGTGTCCTCGATGTTTAAGATTCGGGACGATCGTATTTTAAGGTCTGGATACACGATCAAATTCCGAACCAATTCTGATCGAAGTAGATCGCTTGATGACTGGTGGTCACCATGCAACAGTCCTCTTTGATCGAAATTGGACGGGCCGTCAAATTTTGATCAGAATGAAGTGCCACCTTACATCATTTCCTGCCAAGTTTTCATTTTAAAACTAAGCAAATTAATGATTTAAGACTGATGACTCCCGACTCTTTGATGCTAATATGTTCGGGACTTTGATCGTGTATCGAAACCTATGTTGCCGTGCTGAGGAAAAACGCCGTACGAGCATTCGAGAGTTGCCAAATTTCCTTCGATAAAACGTTTATTATTGAGAAAAGTTATGCATATTTCCTTAACGTTTTGCGAAATGGGTGAAGTATTCCTACAGTCTTGTAGGCGCTACGCGTTTCACGTTGATTGCTGCTGACCGCACTATGTTTGACGCAATGCGTGAAGTATTCATGCAGCCTTGTAGGCGCTATGCGTTTCATGCCGACTGCTACTGATCGCACTGAGTTTGACGCAATGCGTGAGGTATTCATGCAGTCTTGTAGGGGCTACTGTGTGTTTCATGCCGACATTTGATGGTCATTGGCTCGGGAATTTGATCGTGTATCGAGACCTTTAGCCTCCGTTGTATCTTGCCGATAAAGGAAAGGGATTGGATGCGATGATAAAATGGCACTGTGGCGCCGCGCCGCCGTATGAGGACTATCAGACCTGCCTATAGGGAGATGAATATAGAGGCAGAAAAAAGACGGAAAAAAGAAAAAAAACGAAAAGACAAAATATACGGAGGAGTGAGAGAGAAAGAAGAAAGTAGAGGAAAGAATAAAAAAAGAAGCAGAGAGAAAAAGAGGAGACAGTGTAAAAAAGAAGAAAATAAGAGGAAAACAGAAGGATGACTATCACAGAACAAAAAAGAGGAGAGAATGTACGAAAAAGAAAGAAAAAAATATTGTTTTGGGCCTGTCATCAATGAAGACACAGCCATTCAAAAAACATACACCTAAAATGCGGGAAAAAGTTGGATTTCCACTCTATCGTGAATAGGTGAATGGTGATGGTGGCTTAGGATAGAGCATGCAAGAAGTTTGGACACAGTAGGTATCAACTTCGCGCTAAGCAAGAACGCATAAGTGTGTTCATACAATAAATTTGAATAGATCGTATGCATAAATTTGAATAGGGCATATTCATGAAGGCCGGAGGAAGACTTTAACCTGGGGGAAAACTTCAACTTTTTTCCCCGTGCTTAATGCTTACGGTGGTTACCTCGTTTTAGGGTTTAACCCCCAAAAAATACTGAAAAAAAGATTGGTAGAATTTATCATTTCTTCACGCAGTATCTCACACCGAGTCAATTCAGAGTCAATTCTGCCAGAAGAAAGGTAAAGGTTACTAAATACTGGTACAGGTAACCATTCCTCTAGCAGAATCGACTTTCAATTCACGCTGTGTGAAATACAGCGTGAAGGAATGGTAGGTAAATCTTTGTTTTCGGTGAGGTAACAAAGATGCAATATTGAGCAAGTCCGAACTTCCGAAGAAGAAGAACCTTAATCGTCATGAAGCGTCTTGTGAGGACAGATATTATTTTTGGCGAAACTGGGAGATTTGAACATCAAAACACGATTTAAGGACACGCGAAATGAGCCCGATCGCCATTCTCTAACTTGAGTCTATCGGTACGCACTCGCACACGTTTCCCCTCTTCACAAACAAAAATGCAAGTCTAAATTATTCTGCAAGTGATACGAATAGTTTTCCGCGCTGTATGCAAAGTGGATAACGATTCGTGCCACAACTGAGGGAGAGGCATCATTGTGAATATGCGGTAATCCTCATTTCCTCGCCCTTTACTTCAGTGGCGGTGCGTGCCTTGCGATATATCGATTGTCATGCCATTTAAACATATGGAAAAGGATCGATAAACAGCGTGTTCGCAGCGAACACCTTAATAATCGATTCTTTACCATAGGTTTAAATGGCATAATAATCGATATATCGTAAAACAAGCCTCGCCACTGCTTTACCTCTCTCTATCAGGTGAGGATACTTTGTTGGTCGTGGTATCAAATGCTCAATGCATGTGGGATGTATCATTATATCGTGATTCGAGCTTCGAGGCACGGAAAGGAAATTACGCTGCAAAAGGGCATAATAGAGGAAGAATCTACGAAGTTACCAGGGTGCTTGACCCAAGTGGAGCTAAACTGTTTTTTCTCGCTTATGAAACAAAGAGTGACGTCGACAGCAAAAGGGGATCTTATAAGAGACGTGAACTTGCCGAAATTATTATCACGATTTTGAGATGTGACATCGTACATTTCATAGTATACGGAACTTGCGAAAATTTACGTCGGTTATCGGTATTTGAGGAACTTTTTTCGGAAATACGCCTTTTAATAATCGACTTGAAACTACCATACATTAGTTTTTACCGACTTTTTTGGGAATTTCATGTTTTAAAATGTTTGTTGTTTACAACCCAGCCCTTTACGCTCATTTGATAAAATTTCAGTTTTGTTGGGCTGAGACCCCTCCCTGTCTCCATGGAAAGTTACATTGCGATGATGCAAGTCGCAAAACGCGTACCTAAATTGTGACGTTCCAAAATTTCCGCTGTTGTTTTTTCATGTTTATGTCTTTTTTTTTAAAAGGAAACCCTAATAAACTTATTCATTAGATATTTTAATTTTCGTATTATATACTGTGCAGGGTGAAGAAAAAGCTATTAAAATGTTAGGAAATAATCTCCATTGGTTTCCTCTGGAATAAGTGACGAAGGACGATAAATTTGCAACGTAGCAAATCGAGATAAGTGTTTCCGACTTTCATCGTCGATATTTAAACCTCATCGATCACGACTATGCCGATTAAAAACGAGGCGAAACCCAATTTTCCCTCATTGGCTGAACATCCTGTGCTTCTCTTGAGTGATTTCGTTTAAGAGGAAGCGTTTTCATTGGAGGAGTCCTTTTAGAAGCGCCAGAGTGTCTCTCGTGACTATAAACTTACTCGTTGAGTAAGAATGTCGAATACGTTAGTTTAACGGCGACGACGTAAATTAAATAACGATCATTGTCTTGGATTCGACTTAAGGACGCTGCGAGATCTAAAACCCAATGGGACATAACTCTTCATCAACGACCTCTCCGTAGCCTGACGGTTAGCTGCTCGCGTTAATGCCAGCGGCGAAGCGAGAATGATCGATTATCGAAATTTCTGCATTTGAAGCTATGGCAAAGAATCGATTATTAAGGCGCTCTCTTTATCGATCATTTACCATAGGTTTAAATGGCAGATCAATCGATTTATTGCAAAGCACGCCGCGCCACTGGTCAATTCCGTTCTCTCCTTTTCCCTTTTTCTCACTCTCCGTGAACCAAGAGCAGGGCCGAGCCATGAACCGAGCACTTAACATTAATCAGTTAAACTTACACCTTCGACATACTTCTCGAGGTGACGAATCAGCACGCGCGGAGCAGATGACCGGCACTGATTGAGCCAATCCGCTCGCGGCCGTACAACAATTTGGTCAGTGTTTACATTACGCTCAGTGGCTACAAGAACGGGCGGTATGCACGTGAAACGGAAGGCACGGGGGCGTAGTGCTTACAATTTTACACTCGGTGCATGTCATTAAGCTATTTAAAGGACAGCACTTGCAAGGAACGAAAAGTCGATTGAACTTGTTAGTTTATCAATTGAAATGTTTAAACTGTGTTTTACAGCTTTCTCCGTGAGACATGCTGAATTTGATTCTTTCAGTGTAACTTAAGGATCCGTTCGCATGCAAAGATATCCACCGATGTCTTGGTTTCCACGTTTCAAAGCTCGACACTGGAAAAAGTCTCTTATGCCGCAATCACACGCTGAATGTGGCTCGAACGTGGTTGCGCGGGACGCGCAAAATTCAGCAACGATTCTCAGCAACCATCGGACTAATGTTGGATTTGTCTGAGCTATTCGAATAGATTTGACACACATCTGGATGAAAATAACTCGAATTTGCGAAATTTCAGCCGTTGGGCGATGACCGCTGACTTCCACATTCAGCTGCTATATTCAGCGTGTGATTGCGGCATGAGATCCAGAGTCCAGACTCTTAAAAATTTCCCTTGAAAAAATACTCTTGCTTGGCAAGAGGGGCAAGTTTTAGGGGTCAAAAGTCAAAAATCAAAGGAAACGGAGGAAATAGGTCCTCATTTTAAAAACCCGAGGGTAATTTTTAGGAAAGCTGACGAGAAAAATTGGACACGTGAAAACGTGAAAGCTTGAGAGATTCTAAACCTCTGGAAACATGAGAGTTTACTTTTTCAGAGACGTTCACTTTGATTCGAAAAATTACGGGAAGTGGAAGATAAGAGAAGAGGGCGGGGGGGGGGCCCCCCTCAAACTGTCGGTTCGCCAAAATGCCACGGTAAATTATGATTAAGTTTTTCGTTACACGCCCGTCGACCGGCTTCCTTCTTGAAAGTTGCTACGTATTGTCTCTGGCCTCCCATTTCCGAATGCGATTACTCGTGCTGTATTCATCTCATTCTCAATCACGCACAGGTTTTTTGGGCACAGGAAGTAATCCATGGAAAACATTCTTGGTTCAACGGAAGCTGTAGGCAAATACCTGAAAAATCCTCCCTCCTGTTTTGATACTTCTAGTGAAACGGAGGTCTCTTTTGTAACGTTGACACAACCGCGCAAGCGTATTTTTCCGTGACACGCAAAAACGCCGTATGAATATGCTGCCGTGCTAAGGAAAAACGCCGTATGAACCTTCAGGCGTTGCCAAATTTCTTTTGATAAAACATGAATTTCCTGGTAAACTTGAGAATATTTCTCCTCCAATTTTTCAGATAATTTGGCTCGCAATTTTATCAATAGTATATACATTTCAAAGAAAAATAATCATAACTTGCCTAAAAAATAAACATTTTATCGAAAGAAATGTGACGACTCTCGAATGTTCATACGGCGCTCTAGTTTAGAACGGCAGTATTTGGGCGCTGCCACGTTTTTTCTGATTAAATATAAATTTTCTTCAAACTTTTCAACACAACTTGACATTTTCGTAGCATTTTTCCCAGCTTAAAATCTAGAGGGTACAAAAAATCGAAGGGAGAATATTGTTATAAGTTTTCTCTGAAACACATATTGTATAGGATGGTATTTGGGAGCGTCGGAAGGCCCGTAAGGCGTTGCTGCATAGGACAGAGGGTATCGGTTCGTCGCCCTCCTGACAAAAAAGCGTATCTACACTTTACGAAGAACCCTATCGTCCACAGGAATCAATATTTTCTCGGGCTCATCTCAACTTGTAGATACGTCCTTTTGCCAGCCGAGCGACGGTTTCACGGTCGGGTGATGCGACGGGCGACGGGCGTGAGCCGACTCGGGAGCATTTGTCTGGTGCCTCCCACGCCATTACACAGCGCGCTGCACCGCTGCACTCCACACATCGGAGCCACGTATTATGACGCATCGATCACGAGTGTCAACCCATCAATGAATGCAGTTCCGGAGGCGAGAAGTCTGGGAGGACGTCACGCCGACGGTTTACAGCCATTTATTATTTATCACCCGCGATGATGCCCGCTGCACTCAGTCTGTGAAGTGTGTGTGCGTATGTCCTTGGTCCTTAATTGCGAGCACCAGATTTGGTCCCTGATAATGACTGGGATGTTCCGAGGCGACGAGTGCCGCGGTGCAGATGTGCTGTCAAGATTTTAAAAAGAAATAGACATGTGTTCTGTACATCAACATTATGCACTGTGTGATTGTCTCGCGGCCTTACTTTCCCTCTTGGTTTGGTTTTTTGGGGGGGCGGGGGATAGCGAGGTACTGAAGGATTCAGCAACGTTGATACATATTGAAATATCTTCTAAAAAAAGAGAAACACTTCAAAATATTGTGTCGCAACACCATAATTATGTTCCTTATGCACTAAGTTACCTTTGTTTTCACTGAAATCATAGGAAAAAAGTGTTAAGGTTTATTCTCAAAAATTGTGGTGCTACCCCAATTTATTGGACAACATGGGCATTCCAAATTAATTGCGGTAGTATCGCAACACTTGGGTTCGCGACCTGACTTATTGAGGTGCTGCCACAATTAATTAATTGGAAATGCACATGTCATCGAACAACCTTACATCCTACCCACCATCAAACAAACCTTACGTCTTTTTTTCCGTGATTATTTTCCTAAACTTCAATGTAGCGACTTTTTATTAATTGTTTGTGTGTAGTGGATTACTACATTTTTCATAACTCGATAATGCGCCGTGATTATTTTTTTGTAAACATCACAATTTTGTTGATTTCTGACGCTAATGTCGCTCACGATGAGAATCATGTTCGTCCGAAATGCATCCGAGTAAAAACGTGACTTCCATCAACATTACGTGCCATGGTGTAAACACAACCCGATGTTCTTATTTCAGCTTTGTTTTCCAACCGTGCCCTGTAATTTTGGATGATTTGCAATTTTACGTGTAAGTTTTTATGAGACTACACCTCATCATTCCGGAGAAAAACAGCAGTCAGTTACAACGAAGTGTATCTTTCCGGGTACTCTACTACTACAGCTGCGCGGAGCAAACCTACGCACCTACGCGGGCGCGGCTTGTAGAGGATCTGAGAAAGCTCTTATCCTAATTGTAAAGTGTGTAACTGTGTAACAGTCGGGAGTCGGATAGAGAATCGATTTTGGAAGAGCTTTCAGCTTGGGCACAGCTCCTTCTACCGTTCCGTTTCACCTTATGCAAACAATCCGTTCCGAGCGACTTCTGAGATAGTAGGCCGCCGATAACATCATAATATTTTGACGGCGCGGCGAGAGAATGTAAACAAAGCGGCGCGGCTGCTCGGCGGTGAGAAACAGACACTCCGAGCTCATCCGACTTCGATTTGTACGTTTGATTACCGATCATTAGCACCGGACGACATTAATGAACGATTAGCGTCAATTTCGTGATTCTCCCTTCCGGACGATCAGGCTAGTCAAAGTGAGTTTGCGAATCCCCCAAGGAACAGCTTGCTCCTGTAAACTGCCGTGCTAAGGAAAAGCGCCGTATGAACCTCCTGGCGTTGCCAAATTTCCTTTGATGAAACACAAATTTTCCGGATAAAATTATGAATATTTTCCTTCCAATTCTTCAGATAATTTCGTTTGCAATTTCACCTAGCGTTCCTGAAAATTTCAAGGAAAAAAATCCATAATTTTCCTCAAAAATAAACATTTTATCGAAGGAAATTTGGCAACTTTCAAATGTTCATACAGCGTTTTTCCTTAGCACGACAGTATAATAGACTGATCTAGTGGCAACGTCATGGGTAAAATGTACGGAAACACATAACCTTGTTTCCGGTTCGCGCCATTTTCGCCATGATGGTACAGTGCGTCCAACACTGAAAAAAAAGTTTCGGGCTATACGCGTACAGGCTCAGAGGCCGAAACCTTCGGGTGCTGGAGCTGTAACTTCGATTGCACCGGGTGCTACGCCCGGAACGCGGACAGTATGCCTGTATAGCCCGTAGGTACACCTTCCACGGCCGGAGTTCTTTTTTTAGTGGAGTACTCCAGGTGTTTCTTACAATCGAAATTTCTCGTGTCTAAGGAGTCCTTAATTAATTTACGACTGGTCAATGACTAACTTCTAATAAATTAACACAATCAACTCATGAAGAATTCGTACATGGGGTCATGTTAGATTGTTTTGGTTTTGAACCAAGAGTTCGATATTATATCGAATTACGTGGTCACTTAATCAGTTTATCACTGAAGAAAAATTCTCGGCGTTTTTACCAAGGTCCGTTGGTATACCTTTACCATCTCACTTTTTTACCAATTATTGGTAATTTTACCAAGACAGACTGGTAAGTTTACCTAAAAACCGGTATTTTTACTGTTTTTTTCAGGTAAGAATACCACGTTTATTGGTAATCAATTCCCGGTAACTTTGCCATTTTATCTCGGTAATTCTACTACAGTCGATAAAAAATATTGGCGTTTTTACCAAGGTCCAGTAAAATTACCGAGAAAGTTCAATAATTTTACCGAGATTTCTCGGTAAAATTACCAATTTCATAAATGGTAATTTTACCAAGAAAAAACTGGGATCAAATAGAAACCTGAATTCTTGGTAATTTTACCCTTTTCTTCGTAAATACACCGAGATTTTTTTTTCAGAGTACTTTCGGTAACATTGCTCCCGCCGTCTCTTCCTTTCGACGATTCCGAGCTAATTGCAAGATGAGTTTGTTGCATTCACAGCTAGACGACGAAAGAGGTTTCCCTCCAAAGCGATAAAATTATCACGGCGAGCAGAGATACTGCCATGCCCATTGCGCCGTGCGTGCGTTCGCGGGGGCTTATCGGAAATCGAAAGCGAGATGATGACATCACAGTCTCCGCTGACCGGACCTGCGCAGAATCTGGCGCTTGTGGCAATATTGAGGGGATTGGCAAATAAACGATGCAACAACTTCCTTTCGTCCAATATTTTCCAAAACCCAAAATTTTCCATGAGCATGATCTGTATTTGGTGGGCAAATCCTTCCTCCCGTCATGAGGCACCTCATCGAGGAGGATCTCGGTAGTAGCGTGGCGTGCTTTGCAATATATCGATTGATCTGCCATTTGCGCCTATGGAAAGGGATCGATAGACACGGTGTTTGCAACGAACACCTCCCGGTTACCCCCATGGTTCGACGATGGCTGGACCAGAGACCCTCCACTAGTATCTTGGAAGCCACTCCACTAGTAATGGTGGAGGATCTTACTTTCGGGACTTTAACATTCAACCAGGCCCGCCACAAGGGGGGGGATACTGGGTCCTTGGTACCGGGGCCCGAGCCCTGGAGGGGCCCGTGACGCAGGTGACAAACCACTACGAATTCATGTGTAACCCTTGTCTCGTAGGGAAAAGTGAAAAAATTACCCTAAAAATTCCGCAAAAGGTGAATAAAGTTTCAAAAACACGCTAGGGCACTATAAAATTTATCTTACTTTTTTAGAGATTTTCAAGATTTTGAGTATATGTAGAATGATATTTTTAATAACTGTGTTTTATTTTCTTCCGTTGTCGGATGCTAAGAGGCTCCTTTCTGGGCATCCTCGACTTCAATGGCTTAACTCCCTTGCCATAGACGTACGAAAGGGGAGTCCAGGGGGGCCCGGCTCCCCACAGAATTGAAAATTATCATCTGCCCCCTCAAAAAAAATGAATAGATGTTTTGAATGCAACAATTCGAAAGTTTTTGGTGCTGAAAGTAAACAAAAAGGCGTAATTATTCTGCAGAAATTGATGGAAAATCTCCATCATAAGAGCTTCATAATGCGTCCAAA
>NW_017548020.1:4811454-5036928 GCF_001854935.1 Bemisia tabaci | reverse complement strand
GCCCCCCCCCCCCCGTGCTAGGGGCCCGGGCCAGAAAATTGGTACCAGGGCCCGAGATGGGATGTGGCGGGCCTGCATTCAACTGTTGACCTACCTATTTGGTTGATGGTTAACAACGTGTCGGCAGTTTCGTTTACCGAACAAACCGAAATTTGGGAAACTTGCTTAGCTCATGACATCACCCGAAGCTCATCCACCAAGGAGGTAGGTCAACAGCCGAAAAAAGAGTGATGGCTGTTGCTCCCTTATAATTGTCCATGAGGTAATGTTGAATGCCCAAAAGTAAAAGCTTCCACCTGTCGCCATGAGGCCAATGGAGGGTCTCTTGTCTCTGGGACAGCAAAGCCTCTCCGAGTCAGTGCGAAAATTTCTGAGCCACCAACTGCGACCGACGAATTGCAGCATGAATTTAATGAATGCTAATGGGACATCCCAGGAAACGAAGTTCGCGCTCGAGATATGAGTATGAACAGTTGCCCCATTGTCAATTGACAGACGAACGGCAGCGCATGCGCAGCGTGACGACTGTGGCCGTCACAACACTCTCCACACTACCACCGCCGCTCATTGGATCGAGTCAACAGGGGAACGCGGACAGATTTGGAAACTTTCAACACTCATAACTCCGTTTATACAAAACTTAGAGATTCCAAAAGTGGTTTCATTAGTTTCCTCGTAGAATTTTCCTCAAGAGGCACCCCTAGAAATTTAAAGTGTGACGAAATAAACATCAAAATTTGCAGTTTTAGTAAAAAATGTCGTGTTCAGGGTGTCTACTAAAACAGGCTGGCCAAAAATCAGTACTTTCACAGTACTTTTTCAGTGCATTCCCAAGAAATCAGTACCTCCTCAACAGAAAAATTCAGTACTTTTTCGGTACCTCCATTCATGGAGTTTCGAAAAATTTAAATTTCTCGCTCCAATTGCGACAAAAATGACAAAAAAGGGGAAAAATGTAGGACCTTCTTGCGGAATTTCCGCACTTTTTCAGTGCTTCCGGACCGCCCTTAAAAAATCAGTACTATTTCCGGACTTTCCGAAAATTCCGGACTTGCAGACACCCCGATGTTCGACTTCTCAAATTGACTCGATCCACTGTGCGCTGCCCCGCGAAAGCCGCGAATACGGGAGTTTTTCTAACGAGTGCAAGGTCGGCTGACTCATTATTTTCGCGACTGTATCACATTTATATCGCAGTCCGGTGGCTCGGTTCACGCTTGCTTTTGCACGGCTCGACCCTCGACAATGAACGCGGCGGCGTCGAAAGAAACGCATTGTCCGCCTCAAAAGCCCAGTTCGCCTTCGCCGCGCGCCGCACCGCTTCACGCACAATTACTATTCGATTCAACACAAAAGTACGGAAATGAAAAAATATCGATGTGTTCCATGAGATAAGCCCTTTGACCGTCTATTGAGAAATGGAGAAGACATTCATGAGTGTAAACACCGAGAGTCCCGGTGGTTTATGGGGTTAGCAGCGCTGATAGACACCTCACTGCGATTGTCAACTATCGGATGGTTGCGATGGATACTGGGCTAGAGAACAGAGGTAGACCTTGAGGACTCGATAGAGCTCCATGTGTCAATTCGCGATTAATGTACTGGTACCCACGTAAAATTTCGCGAGCACCACGATGGTGCCACCTGTTTTCTCTGAAACAACAGGCAGGGTGTCTAAAAAAACAGGCTGGCCAAAAATCAATACTTCAACAGAACTTTTTCAGCGCAATTCCAAGAAATTCAGTACTTTTTCAGTACCTCCAATTGAAGAAATTCGGCAAATTTAAAAAAACTTGAATTTCCCGCTCAAATGGCGACAAAAAAATGAAAAAATTCCGGACCATCTTGCGGAATTCCGCTCTTTATCAGTACTTCCGAGCCGCCCTGAAAAAATCAGTACTTTTTCCGGACTTGTAGACACACTGAACAGGTGACAGGCTCGTAGGACAGTGAAGAAAATACTCCGGCACCGGAAGCCGTACTTAAGGGCTACATAGACATACCGTCCGCGTTGCGGGCTCAGAGGCCTAAAGCTCCGGGCGTAGCAGCCGGAGCAGTCGAAGTTACGGCTCCAGCACCCGGAACTTTCGGCCTCAGAACCCGAGACGGACGGTATGTCTGTATAGCCGTAACCTTTTTTCAGTGCAGTTGAGTTGAAAGTTGAGGGATGTTCGCTCATACCTGTCAGTACTGAAGAAGTAAATAATCTGTTGTTAGCGCGGTCATTGTATTAACAGGGTGTCAAGTTTTCTTCCATTTTGGGAACTCCTGATTATGCCTGATTTTAGACTGCTAAATCCTGATTTCATAATTTTTCCAAATCCTGATTTTTTGAAGAGAAAAATTAAAATTTCTGCATAAGCGTGTGCAAAAGCATTAAAAAAAAATTGGATAGGACAGCCGACTTTTCTCAAATCCTGATTTAACGACAGATTTTTCCTCAAATCCTGATGAAATCCTGATTGACCTCAAATCCTGATAGAATCGGAAAAATCCTGATGCTAGACACCCTGATTAATATAAAAAACTGCCAGTTTTCCTGACGAGAGTTCTATTGAGTAAGCGGCTATTATTATTTTTACTTTGACACATGGGGAAAACTGATCATAAGTATATGCGTTGAAACAGACGCGCGTTTCAGTTTGACTTTTAAACTTAAATCCCGCAAACTCTTCTCTTTGAGGTAACTAACGGTGTTCGCAAATTGAGAGAGAGAGACGAGGGGTGGGTTACTTAAACGTGGGGGCCTACGTAAATTTCAAGAAATTTCATGATTTTTGGCGACTTTGAATTGATTAAATACACCGTGTTGAACACTATCATGGGCATTTCTACCAGGATCTCTCTTGCGAGTCAAGAAGAGTTACGCTAGTTCTTTTTTTATTCCTTTTTTTTCGCGTTAAACGTTTCATTCTTCGAACAGATACATACAGCTTTACAGAAGAGGCAGTGGCGCGGTGCGGCAAATGCAATCGGTGCAGAAATAAACAACAGTGCCTAAAAAAAAAAAATAATGACAACCAACTGATGCTAACTGGTTTGGTCACGCCCTTGACTTTAAAACAATTTGTGGCGAGTATGTAGTTATGTACACGCACGCGTGTGATTATATGGGCCCCGTACGTTATACGTGCTTGTAAATTAGTTAGAATTCTTAGAGAGATGAGTCACTTTTCGGAAGAGAGGCAAAAGGTTAGGCTGCAAGGCGTGGTAAAAAATAGCCGTCTACGGATTAGGCATCAGTTCCGTACGCGGTTCAAATGAGGCTGTTATTAATTATGGGGATTTGTATACGACGAGGACTAAGTACAAGAGGTTGGAGAGTAATCCTGGAAAGTCATTTCAACTTTTAACAGAGCGTAGTACAACTGAACTCATATGTAGAGGTCAAATCTTTTTTTTTTTTTACATTCTTGAATATGTATCAAAAACACAGCTCGAACAAGAAAGGGCTTGTTTCTCTAGAAATTTCATTTACTAATTCGTCAAACCTCCAACATCCTCCAGCTTTCGATAAAAATTCAATATTTCAGTTATGTTGACTGATCGATCTTGTGGCTATTTTTCGTAATTTTCACCTGCATCATAAATATAACGTAAAATGATGAAGGTTTCCGATGAATTTACCGTGATTTACACATTGAGTTCAGGCTTAAAAGACCGGTTAACGACCTCCATTTGAAGCTATGGTAAGGAATCTATTATTGAGGTGTTCGTTGCACACCTCAGTCGATCCTTTTCATAGGTTTGAATGGAAGCTAAATCGAGATGTCCCAAAGCACGCCACGCCTCTTTTCGACTTAAGCTGTGTGCAATATAGCAGGACTAGTATAGCATAGTTTTGAAGAGGCTACTCTACAAATGTTTAAAAAAATTGGTGTGCTGCTTTCAGACCTTGCATCTTAAATTTGACCTGCCTGAACTTTATTACTTTTCCTCATTATTTATCGCAGAGTTCGTAGCACTTGTACGCTACAGAAAAGATAAAAAGTGTGAAAAAATAAAGACAGTGAAACACTGCGACGGAAAATGAAATCAAGCGACACAAGTGGAAGAACTCGCAAGCGCCAAGCGTGGGAGAATAAAAGGCACGCAGGTTAATATTTGAAAAATGCGGGTTATGCAGAAACTTATTTACGCCCATAAACATTCTAATAGAGTCTCCGTAATATCCAGAACTATGCACCTACCCAAGTTTACTCGAGCAAACCGCGCGGCGTCGTGCGCTCGAGTCTTTTGCCGTGTTAAGGAAAAACGCCGTATGAACCTTCGGGCGTTGCCAAATTTCAATTGATAAAACAAAAATTTCCTGGTAAACTTGTGAATATTTGTCTTCCAATTTTTCGAATAACATTGTTCCCAAATTCACCTAAAGTTCCTGAAAATTTCAAGGAAAATTATCCACAGCTTTCTTCAAAAATAAACATTTTATCAAAAGAAATTTGGCAACTCTTGAATTTTTATACTTCGTTCTGCCTTAGTAAGGCAGTCTTGGCCTCTGCGCAAAGTGTATCAGCATTTTATTTTTACATCTTCTCTCCCCAACGTTGATGAATCATCCTTATCACTCTGCTACAGTTTAAAGACTACATCACTCGTTCTTTTGATAACTGTTTTTAGAGTTCATTATCAAGAGTGATTGTTTTTCTTCTACTTTTTTTTCTTCATAATTTATCCTGTACATGTTTCACTCTTTTAAATGAGCGGCTTAACTTAAAGCTAAGAGTTAGACGTAATCATTCGTGAGGAGGGGTTGAAGTTAACTTCACTAAAAGGCCGAACATTTTTGCAGTTTCACCGTCGAAATAGAAAGATCTAGATAAATACTTGTGTGATATCTCCGCTGGCGCTAGAAAGAGTAAAGGTCCCTGACCACTATTTCATACTAGAGTCCCTTTATAGTGAGAGTCAAGACAATGTGAATCCATTTCTGATTGGGTCCCGTATTTTAGGCCTCCAGTGTCACAAACGGGAATAAAGATTACATTTTCACCGATTGCAAAGATTATAATCTGGAATGGACCGGGGAATTACGGGTTCGGCAAGAAACAAACGGAATGAGAGAAGGAACGGAGAAAGGAATTTGAGAATGGGCCGATCAAAGATTACAAAACACGTTCAATTTCTGTATTCTTTATTCCCGTTTGTGACTCCATGAGGAGGTGTTGTCTTGACTCTCAGTATAAAGGGACTCTATTTCATACGAGATAGATTCGGATTAGAGTACCTTTATAGACAGAGTATGGCCATTCGTATCTTTTTACTACAGGAAAACTGTTCCGCTTTTTGATTGGTCAACGAGTTTTTAGGCTTCATGATGCTCTTAGGGCCGTAAATAAACAAACAAGATGGCGGCTCACCGTAACATCGATGAGAAGCTAAATTTGACAAAAATTTCAATTATGCGGCAGTAACAATTTAAACGAGCATATCTACGAATAGCACACGAAAAACACATGAAAACATTGTTAAGTTGCCTTTCACCTTTATCACAGGAGGATGTAAGATGTTGCCTTTCACCTTTATCACAGGAGGATGTAAGATGTGCATAACCTCAATCTTGCTTGCTGATAACGGCCATCTTGTTTGTTTATTTACGGCCCTAAGAGCATCGTGTCAGCCTATTCGCTCGCGACCAATGAAAAACCGGAACAGAAATGGCCATACTCTGTCTATAAAGGTACTCTAATTCGGATCAAAAGGAGTGGAAAAATCCATGGAAAGGCCGCAACAGTGCGTTGTAGCGGCGCAATAATGGGTGCTTTGAGCATCGGGGACGGTACTTTCCGACGCGTAGTTAGACGTCGTCAAACGTTGTAATCTGACGGCGACGTACCCCTTTCCTCAATACACGAATGCGTCAGACGTGGTGCGGATCTGACATCGTCGGGACAAGAAAACGTTGAGGTTTTCACGGTTGTTCACGGTGGATTTCCAGTCCCGTGCCACAACCTCCCGAGTCGAGATCACCGTCTCGAGTGGGGCTGGTGAGAGGTGCTAGGCTTTCTCGATTCGATCCGATTAAACGATAAGCCGTCAGGACTCATGATGGTTCAACGCACGGCTCGGTCCAAATCGTTGTTCGTGGCTCCTCATTGTTCGGTGTTTTAAAATCTGAGAGGAGAGGACAACCTTCATCTGCGAAATCGAGTGTTACCCGGGACAAACTGGACCGCGTTCAACGAGAAGGAACCGCACTGAAAAAAAAATCTCGGTGTATTTACTGAGAAAAGGGTAAAATTACCAAGAATACGGGGCTCTATTTGATCCCAGTTTTTTCTTGGTAAAATTACCATTCATGGAATTGGTAATTTTACCGAGAAATCTCGGTAAAATTATTGACTTTCTCGACAATTTTACTGGACCCCGGTAAAGACGCCAATATTTTTTTATCGACTGTGGTAGAATTACCGAGATAAAATGGCAAAGTTACGGGGAATTGATTACCAATAAAAGTGGTATTCTTACCTGAAAAAAAAAACAGTAAAAATACCGGTTTTTGGGTAAGCTTACCAGTCTGTCTTGGTAAAATTACCAATAATTGGTAAAAAAGTGAGATGGTAAAGGTACCAACGGACCTTGGTAAAAACGCCGAGAATTTTTTTTCAGTGCGAGCCACATCAGCTATTGCCAAAATTTGACGGGGGAATTCAATTTTTCACGAGAGAACTTTTTTGCGGATTCCTTTAAAAATTTTAAAGAATTTGCTTTGTACTATGGAGGGAATTCACTGAAATTTGCACGGGAGTCCGCAAAAACCGTTTTCATGTAAAAAATTAAATCGCCCGACTAAATTTGGCAATAGTTGATGTAGCTAGGTTCCTTTCTGTTCAACGAGGTAAAACTATCTTAGAGACGCACAGCAGCGGTCTGCTCAGTCCAAGAGAACGAATGAGGCTGCGGTTACTTTTGGAAGCTCGATTTATTCTTAAGGGCAGCGTTAGTTACTCATCTTCGTTTAGTTTGAACGGGCAAAAGTGCGTAGATGAAAAATACTCCTAATGAATGACCTTGGGTTGAATTTTGTTGGTCCTTCCACCATACTTAAATATAGTTTGGACCAGTCTCGACTGCACTTATAGGTCCGGCTTAGCGCTTTTGAATTTGATGGGCCGATTTTGGACTCATCGATGGATGTTGCACCTCTGTATAAAAGAACCGACAAAATTTGGCTCCTTGATTCAGTTCTTAGCTCATCAGACATCATTTGACGAAAAAACTGATGATGCCCGGAAGTAACACGTCAAACGGTGATGCAAGCGGAAGCTTTTCCGCACAACCGGGACTCCAGATTAAAGGCTGGACGTTAGACAGTCCGGCCTTTATTTGTTCCGGAGGAACGACTAGAACTTCCGAAAACCTGACACTTTTCCAGAGGCACCATTTCACCCGAAAATTAGGCGATACGAGGGAAGTTGTTGGGAGGAGGTATATGACTATCTGGCTTTCTGGGAAAAACGTAGACTGATGGAATTATTGATGAAATGATAGATGGAAATCTTAAATGTAAAAAGGCTACATTCTGCTTACTTCATGAGTGGCTCCTCTTCTCCAGTCTCGACTGGAATGTTTATTCAAATTTGCCAAGTTTGAAAAAAGATTAGAGTGAAATCTAACGTTTAGTTGCGGCTAAGGATTATGGTTCGAAATAGGACGGAAATTTCCTGATAATAAATTCAAGTGAATATACTCAATGCATGTTTGTAAAAATTCCCACGAATATTCACAGACCGCATCCTGCATCCGGAGTCCGAAACAGATAAACATAATCTACGTTCCGGTTCCCAAATTCTTGACGATAACACGCCACGAAGAGCGGATGTAAATTAGGCGAATGGTTGAGAAAAAATTCAAGCAAAAAAATGGAAAACCTGGAAGGTCAGAATAAAGGAAAAACTAGGAGCTAGAAAAAATTAATGCTGGAGCGAGGAAACAAGAAAAACTAGGGGAAAATTGGCTAAAAACACCGAATGGGAGAAAACTTTTGCGAACACCCTGTTTATCGATCCTTTTCCGTGGGTTTAAATGGCAGATCAATCGATATATAACAAAGCACCCCACGTCCCCACGTCATTAGAGAAAAGTAGATAAAACAGCGTTGAAAAATTAATGTTGTCAGTGTTGTCAAATAAATGTCGTCAGCGTTGTCAAAGGGTTAACGTCCCTACAGCAAAACGCGAAGCCCGAGGGTCGAATTAAATCGATACTAAATAAAAATTCCCTTCATTTTCTCGGTACTCCGTACATTTCATCATGAATCGTTGCGTTTTCACGTGGTCGGATGCTGCGGTGGCGGTCGCCGGTCGGCGCGACAGAGGACGTCCCTGAACGGCGGAGCAGCGCGGGGCGGCGCACAGTGGATCGAGTCAATGAGAGAGGTTGGACATGCAATTTTTTACTGAAATCGCAAATTTTGACGTTAATTTCGTCACATTTTAAACTTCAAGAGGTGCTTTTAAAAGAAAATTTCACGATGAAACCAATTGAACCACCTTAGAACATTCAAAGTTTTGTATAAACGGCGTTATAAGCGTTTAAAGTTTCCAAATTTCGTCCGACCTCTCCAATTGACTCGATCCACTGTGCGGCGAGAGGTGCGCGACGTGGTGCGCGCGGGGCATGAATCATTACGTCGCATCCCGAAACAATTTCAGCTCATTGACTCATTCGCGACTCGGGGGGGCCCCTCGCCCCGGCCCCGGGTCCCGGGGTCGCGGCGCGGGTCTCAATGGGAGACGTAGACGGATGCGGGGGGACCCGGGACAAGGAATCCACTTGACCTTCAGTTCGCCGTCCTTCGCGGCTCCCTATTCACCCCCCGAGCCCCGAGCGGCGGGAGCCCTCAATGAAAGCCCGTCCGGGAATCGGAGGAGGGGGTTCGGCTCGCTCACAACAATAAAGGAAAACCAGAAGATGCATGATTCCGAGTTGACTTTCGCCGCCATTTTGCGCGTCGTTCTCGCATGTGGTGTCACTTAGGGTACCTTTATAGACAGAGTATGGCCATTTCTGTGCCGGTTTGTCATTGGTCGCGTGAAAACAGGCTGATACGATGTTCTTACGGCCGTAAATAAACAAACAAGATGGCTTTTATCAGTAAGCAAGTTTGAGGTTATGCACATCTTACATCCTCCGGTGATGAAGGCAAAGGGCGATTCAACAGTGTTTTCATGTGTTTTTCATGTGTCATTTGTAGGTATGCTAGTTTAAATTGATAACTTCGTCAAATTACAATAGAGAAATGGAGATGTTGCATGTGTGAGGAATTTGCGTTTTGACTATTGATCCTTATGTAAAAGTTCGCGAGAAACACGATAGTGCCACTGGTTTTCCTGAAATCAACTCCAAAGCTCAAAAAAAAATTGAGAGCGTAATGGAGGGGATATCCCACGCGGTCCTGAGAGTCCACCTCAACATCAAGAAAAACTCTTCATGCTAAGTTAGGGAGCAACTACAATGACAGGGTTGCCACTTTATTTCGGTACTCTAAAACTGAAAACACGGCAACCCTGCTAATGTATTTACTCCCTATCTTTGCATGGAGAGTTTGTCTTGATGTAGACGTGGACTCTCAGGATAACGTGGGATATCCCCTCCGTTACAGCCTTAACTTTGAGAGCGTTTTTTGAGCTTGGGAATTGATTTTAGAGAAAACCAGTGGCACCATCGTATTTCTCGCGAACTCTAACATAAGAATCAATAGTCAAATCGCAAATTCCTCACACATGCACAATCTTCATTCGGCGTTTGGGCCCATGTTATCGATTCGGAGTAATGAACCAATCGATTGGACCGCATTTTGCAATTTGAAACTGTAAATTCTGGCTCTTCTGGAAAAACACCGCACGAAAAACACGTAGGTACACAGGAAAAGTAATGGCACATACGTTGTTTTTAAAACGGGCTAGAATTGGACGTATTTCTGTCCAACGGAACTAAGCGCCATCGGGGGAGGAAGGAAGAGGGGGGCTTGGATTGGTGGCGGAATCGGGCGTCGGGCTCATTCCGTCCTATACTCGCAATGTAGCTTTTCCATGGCGCTTAGTTCCGTTTGACAGAAATACGTCCAATTTGTAGTTCCAAATTGCAAAATGTAGTCCGATTGAACCTGATTCTGCGATACTCTCGAGTCGCGACTGACCCATTCTCTTCCTGGCGCATCGTGCGAACAAATCTCGGAAACAAGCGACGGCGAGACGCGGCGAGGGGACGCCGACCGCGGTGACGATTGATGAGATCGGCGATCGTGAGATCAGGAAATGGATTTCGAGATCCAGATCCCGGACAGACAGCGCGTCTGGTCTAGGCGGCGACGAGGCGGGGCTCATGGTTGATCTAATCACCGGCTGTCGATGGCCAGGCCCAATGCCCATGCCCGGCCCGGGAGCCGCTGACGCCACCGATGCCGCGTCTGTTCCGACAACAACGTGAGCACACTGTCGATCGCCCATCATGGAAAGTAAAAGTGTGAAAAACAACCACGGTTCTACTTCGATAGACCTGCACACAGCACACAGCGCGCTGCACAACAGTTCGCAATGCAATGCCCGCAGTTGCGCTGTTGTCACATGCGCCATTGTTGAGTAATAACTCGTTGGCTTCTGTCCTGGCAGCTGTCTGCGGGTCTATCATTGAGATTGATAGACAAAGCTTTAGACAAAGAAGACAAAAGAGATATGGAGGGATCCTATTGGTGGAAGCGGGTGGTGCAATGGACAAAGAAAGTAGGCAATAGACTAAGTAACGACAACCCACAAGGGACCCGATAGTTAGTCCATCATTTTCTCCCTTAGTGGTGGGGAACCACCCATTTCAACCAACAGGATAGCTCCACACTCCCTATGTCTTCTTTGTCTATTGCTTTGTCTGTCAATTTCAAAAATCGGCCTGCTGGTTTGATATTGAGATCTGAAGATGGACAGCGGCGTTTTTCTGGTGTTTTTCTTTATGGACATTTGGCCGCCCTTAAGGACCTTAAGTGATCCATATTTCAACAGGTCCGTGCTTTCTCCGTATAGGTACTGGAGGCTTCTGTCCTGGCAGCTGAGTTAAACCAGAGTACCTATACGGTGAGAGTGCGGACATTTCGAAATATGGAGCACTTGGGGCCCAAAAGGGCAGCCAATGGTCTAAAACGAAAAACAGTAGAAAAATGCTACTGCCGATCTTCAGACCCCAGCATCAAACCAAGATGTTCAAAAATGCTCATGCCACAGTCGAAAGGTCGCCCGTGAGGGGAACGGATACTTTAGAACGCCACATTGCCTTCCTCGTCGATGGGCGTTCCCATGGAGGCTAAAAACTCCCAACTTCGAACTCGCTTTTCGTTCGTTAATCCAATTGAAAAATCTGGAAAAATTCATATGAACCGAAAAACTTTCTAATAAAACCTTGGAGATTAAGAGGGCCGACCAAAAACGACACCTTCAAAGGGCCACGCGAAAAAATAAACTCACCCATTTTATGAGCCTAGGGACTTATCTGTAAAATGTACCAACCTGAAACAGAAAAAAGAAAAATATGTAATTAGTATAGACATAAGGAGTACAAGGATACTAGTGAGTGCAATATTTTCTCTGGATTCCAGTGGAATCTAACTCAATTTTCTGATTAAAGGACTTGTGTGTGTCTATGGTTGACTGCCACCTCTCTCTCCAGGATTGCCGTATTTAGCATTTGTCTGGAGGTGGCTACCCATGATTCTTTTTCCTTTTCTTAGCCTCGCCTTTATTGGTGGCTTACGGTTGATCAGGAAGGAGATAACCGAGAGAGAGTGATAACCTGACCTTACAGAACCGTGGTTGTTTTTTCGGCTTGGAATTGGGAAAGGATACAACAAAGTGTTTTAGAAGATGACAGTGTCTATTTTCGTATTTAAAGCTGCTAATGAATCTCTCCGAGTGGTGCGGCACTGCGGCTCCCGACTCGACTCCCGCGCTAGGTGAAAACGCCGTATCAGCATTCGAATGTTGCCAAATTTCTCCTTTGAAAATATTNTAGTTTATTTACGACTATTATAGGTGTTCCATATTTACCACTAATAGGTTTATAAACCATAGCTTTTTCTCAGTGTAGAAGATGACAGTGTCTATTTTCGTATTTAAAGCTGCTAATGAATCTCTCCGAGTGGTGCGGCACTGCGGCTCCCGACTCGACTCCCGCGCTAGGTGAAAACGCCGTATCAGCATTCGAATTTTGCCAAATTTCTCCTTTGAAAATATTCATTTTTGAGGAAAATTTAGAATATTTTCCCCTGTAATTTTCAGACTTTTCAGATCTAGCAATGAACGAAACCCTGTGAAAAATGGAGGAGAAACATTCACAAATGGAGAATTCGCACACAAAAATCGTATTGCTTTATCTGAGAGTGCCTAATGAGCTGAGTTCGCAGTATTTTTCATAATTTCTTTCTGACATGGGAAATTGGAGGAAAATAGATGTACAAGTGAAAAAATGTGCCGCCTTATGACGTCATCTGGCGGCATTTTCCATTGGAACGCATACATTTTAGCATTTTTGTTTTGTTCAATAATTGTCCAATTAGGAATCAAGGATATCCTACCTACACTGGAAAAAAAAACACATTGGATCTAGAGTCCAGACTCTTGAAAACATTGACAAGAAAATATACTCTTGATTCAATCAAGTTTTTGCTTAAATCAAAAGGAAATCCGCTCAAATTAAGAGGCTTGGTTCTTGATTTAAGCAAAAATCCGATTGAATCAAGAGTATTTTTTCTTGTCGATGTTTTTAAGAGTCTGGACTCAAGATCCAACGTGGTTTTTTTTCCAGTGTAGTACTCGGTTTTCCTAGTAGTATCATTTTAAGGATGAAATTCACAACATTTAAGACACCTGCAAATTCTCTATTTTCCTGAATAATCGTGATTTGTCGCAGGAAATTTGGCAACGCCTGATGGGTCATAGGCCGTTTTTCCTTAGCACGGTTAGTGAGCAACACGGAGCTTGGCGGGCCTCTCCAAGATCGGCGCACGAAGCGGGAGGATGCCCAGAAAGAGGCTGCAAATATACCGAGCTGAGTCATGGTGTTAAAAATTCGCACTTTCCACTTGATGCGGTTCCACTTCCGGCTTCGGCATATCCCGCGCTTCAAGTTCAGCAGCGAGACTCCTTCGCGTTAACAACATGCAAACACGAATAGGTGTACGACCGCCTGTAAACGGTGTCAAGTTCAGTTGTTAACAAATTCGAGAGTCCTCCGAAAAATACGGTTAGCTTGAAGCAATAAAAAAGAAACCACCAATGCATGGTTTTGGTCATAAAAAAACTAGCAGAAATTATCATCTTTCTTCGGTCATTTCAGCGTTCCCTCTGACGGTACTATAAAAAGCTGGAGATATATAAAGAACCTTTCCGGTTTGAACTTTCTCATTTAGTCGGTTCAGATCGCGGAAATAGTGGAAAATTTCGAGCTCGTTAGGCTCTTTCCTTGACAATATTATTGTTCGTCTCCGAAAATTCTAAAAATTCTACATTTTTTTCCAAACAGCACATGTTGAAAATACTGTTGAGGTACTGGACTAAAAAAACACAAGAAAACGGGTAATACCAATGATAAAAAGAACAAGAACAAAGCCTGGTACGCTTCGGGGTGGTTTCGGGGAGTGTTATGAACATGTGGTGAAACTTGTTCTGCACTCTGCAGGGGCGGAATTCACGCTGCAACATTCATATCACTCGGGTGGATTAGCAGCTATATACGCTCTGAAGTGAACAGAGATGAGAGACCTTCCATACTGGCCTCTCGGTGACAGGTGGAAACTTTTACTTTCGAGGATTCGACACTTCCTTATGGACAATGATAAGGGAACAACAGTCATCGCCCTTTTTTCGGCTGTTGACTTACCTAGGAGGTGGATGTTGAACACGGTGTTGCGTATTTCTTTCGCAGACAAACTGAAGTTTGGTATGCATACTTGTTTAATTCATGACGTCATCCGAAGTTCATCATCCACCAAGTAGGTGAGTAAACAGTTGAATGTTGGAGTCCCGAAAGTAAAGCCTTCTACCGTTGCCAAGGTACCAATGAAGGGCCTCTCTTGTCCCTGCAAGTGAAATATGCTCCGAATTTCACTGCAAGATATTTAAGCGTATTCCTTGATATTCTCGGAAGTGAATACGCAGATCCCTCGGAAGTTAATTACCCTCCGGAGTGTATTAAAACCCGGAGGCGGCTAGGCATGTAGTATTTAAAACTAATGACACGGTATCTAGATTAGTACTAGCAAGAGAAGCAACGAGCACGGGCTCCAAGTTCCGATGGGGGCACTCGTTTTGCAGCGCGCGCCAACGGCCGGTGACGCACACTGGACCGAAAGAATAGGAGATGTCGGACTAAATCTTGAAACTTCGAACGCTTACATTTTCGAAAATATGAAACAAAAAAGTTTAAGGGAGGCTACATTGTTTTTATCGCGAAATTTCCTTTCTAGGGTGTCTACTAAAACAGACCGGCCAAAAATCAGTACCTTTACAATACTTTTTCAGTACATTCCCAAGATTTTCAGTACCTCCTCAACACTCAACAGTAAAAATTCAGTACTTTTTCAGTAACTCCAATTGACGAAATTCGAAAGATTTCAAAGATTAATTTGAATTTCTCTCTCAAATTGCGACAATAATGACGGAAAAACGAAAAAAATGGTTTATCAAGAGTAAATTGTTATTTCCATCGGTCTAAAATGAAAATAGATTAAGAAATTATTCACAAACCAATCTAATTTTCGTTTTAATTGATCAATTTGTTGATGTTGTTGTTTTTGTTTGACAGACATCGCAGGATTCCTGATCCTTATCCCTCAATATCGTTCGTTTGAGTGCACTAGTTTCGGCCTCCATGGCCAGCCAAGGTCGGCTGCCAGTCAGCTGATAATCGAGTTGTCGTTACTCTGGGTATAAAGGGACTCTAACGAAAACAGACCGGCCAAAAATCAGTACCTTTACAATACTTTTTCAGTACATTCCCAAGATTTTCAGTACCTCCTCAACACTCAACAGTAAAAATTCAGTACTTTTTCAGTAACTCCAATTGACGAAATTCGAAAGATTTCAAAGATTAATTTGAATTTCTCTCTCAAATTGCGACAATAATGACGGAAAAACGAAAAAAATTCCGGACCTTTTTGCGGAATTTCCGAACCGCCCTTATAAGGAGTCAGCACTACTTCCGGACTGATTGGAAATTCCGGACTTGTGGACACCCTGCTTTCAGAAACACTCCTTAAAATTGAATTGGTGACGAATTAACCATCAAATTTTGAAATTTATGCCGAAAAATTTCATGTCCGACCTCTTCGACTGGCTTGTTCCACTGTGCGACGTGATAAAATTCCCAGGAGGCGAGTGGAAAGTTGGCGGATCCGGCGGTTGATGGCACCGCCAGAGAGGAAGCCGCAGCATCCAGCGCATCGACATCGACCGGCTCTGAATGACGACGCTTTGTTCTGCGCGTGCGCAATCGCAACAACAAAGAAAACGGTGATAGCACGACACCCACGCCGCCGCGGTACCCTGGCACCCAGGTAAGTGTACCCCGCGAGGACACGTGCTTTCTGCGCGGCCTTTGCCGACGCGCATCGCAAATGAGCGCAGCCCCATGCGTGGGCCCGCGCGAGTTTACTGCCATGCACGACCGCAACGTTGCCAGGTTGTGTCATTTAATGTGGATATTAAACATGGACGTAAACGGAGAAAATTTTTATTTTACAGCACGATCCGGCAAAACAGGCTGCTTTTCAGCGCTTCACCACTGCCCGGGTCATTAACTGCCTTGAAGTTGCAGCCGTATGGACCTTTGTAACACTCCCGTACTGTGCTGCCATTTATGAAATACGTAACACAGAAGGTGGGAGGGGCAGAGTCGAGAAATGTGAATTTATAGGGAACTATGTCACAAAAGCGTTACAAGGGAGGGAGGGATTGAAAAATTCTACATTAAACGTTACTTTTTTATGGACAGCCCCCTCTAGAGTACCTATTTACG
Source organism: Bemisia tabaci (assembly GCF_001854935.1). NCBI lineage: Eukaryota > Metazoa > Arthropoda > Insecta > Hemiptera > Aleyrodidae > Bemisia > Bemisia tabaci. The sequence goes on along the minus strand of NW_017548020.1, from coordinate 5,020,926 downwards.
GGAGAGTATTGCCATCTCAATCCTTTGACCACAGAAAAAGTGTACCGCTCTCTAATTGGTCGGCTATCATGAAGCCCTAAAGTTGGTCCAATGTGAACAAACCCCAACCCCTGCTCTGATCCTAATATGGCCCAATGGAAATTTTTTAGTATCCAACTTCCGAATTGAGTTCGGATCGAACTTTGATGGATATTTATGCAAAAAATTAACCTTTGAGTATGATTATCATTCATTTCTCAGCAGATAATACTTGTTCCTTTGGGTCGGGTTCGTTTACATTGGTCGAACTTTGGAGCTCCAAGATAGCCTAAAACCGATGAACCAATCAGAGAGCGGCACAGGGATGGCAATACTCTCCCTTATACAGGTACTCTAGCCCCTTCCGTACGTTGTCATACTTTCTTCAATAAAACACGACTTTTCTGGGAAGTTTGTAAATATGTTTCGTTAGATTCTTCGGTGAATTATTCGAAATTTAATTTAACCTGAAAATTGCGGGAGAAAACATTCATAACCTTCCTTGAACATAAATATTTTATAGGGGAGACGTGACAACGTTCGTACGTTCATACGGCGTGTTTCCTCAACACAGCGGCAGTGGCGTGGCATGCTTTGCGATATATCGATTGATCTGCCATTTAAACCTATGGAAAATAATCGATAAACAGGGTGTTCGTAACGAACACCTTAATAATCGATTCTTTACTATGACTGCAAATGGGAAAATGTCAATAATCGATTGTTCACGCCACGCCACTGCACAGCGGTCTACCTAGCGGTTATGCCCCATGGCGTCTATGATGATTTTGCTCTTTGGATCGAGACAAGCGGAAAGGACGGATACACAAAATAGTAGCCGTTACTGTTAATAATGTCCTGCTAGCTCATGGGTATTTGGACTTTCGCCTTTTCCGCACGAAAAACGTTGAAATTAATTATTTTGAAATTCGAAAAAGGTGAAAGCCCCAAAAACTCATTAGCTTTTGGGCATCCGTTGATTTTCATGGCTCAAAGGTATTTGGACTTATGCCTTTTTCGTGTGACGAATGTTATAATTAATTGCATATTTTGACGTGCGAGGGGAGCAGAATTCCAAAACCTTGGCATCTGTTATTAATCATGTCTTACATGACTTGACGATTCACGTCTTGTCGATTTTACGAAATCTGGGTCTTCAAAATACGACGAAAAGCACTGAAAAGGGAAGAAACCCCTCATTTCTTTCAAATAGATCCGTGGTTCATGCTCTTATTGACGAATCTATGGCTATGTCGAACAATGCCACACTTATCTGAAAACTAAAAATTTTGCAGAACGAAGCGAAAACTTCGCTATTTTTGTAATTTTAAGGTTAGATTTGCAATTTTTGCATAACTAAATTCGTCGGCTTACGTATTTCATACTGTAGAGTGCGGCATAGTCCCTACAACTAATTGTAAGTTTCAGGGTGGCAACATTTCATGAAAAATAAAATCACGAAATTTCACGTGAGATATTTCATGAAATTTATGAAAGATATTGAAAAATACCGGTTCCTTTTCATGTTTCTCTAAGAGTGAAAATTGTGACTGTATTCTATTTTTGTGTGTTTGAGTGCGGGTTGCGTATTCTAGTCCCTGAAAAATATGAAGTATTTCACAGCCTCGTGAAATTTCATGAGGTATTTCACTGAAATTTCCGATACTTCATTTCTTTCCTACGTTTCATACCACCCTGCTCAGTTTTGCCTTATTTCCAGTTAGGCGTTATTGTTCGTTGGCCATTGTGGAATGCTTGTTAACCCATACATGCCCAAAATTATTTCTTTTTAAATTGATTTTTTATTTACTTATTGTTTTTGACGTTATGTAGACAGGGTAAACACGTATTTAGGCACAACAAAAATAAAACAGGCTTGCCTACATCCCAGACATGGATTTTCCTGCGTTGAACACATAAAATTCCCTAATTTACACTAACACTCAAAGTTAAAAACTGCGATGGGTCGTTAACGACCCAATGGGCATATATGGGTTTTAAAGAGAGATTATACTTGAAAATTAGTTCAATACAAGTTTTTGCGTACGGAAAAATCGTTCTTAACGATAGTCATAATGGACCACTAGACAAGGTACGAATTTAAGCATTCTGATACATGTTTTTTAACTAAAATTTCACGTAAAACACAATGCGCACAACAAAAATTACCGAAATCAACTCCTTACAAAGATATTTATCGATTCCTGATGCGTGAATTCAAACCACCCGCTCAATAAAACTCAATGCTTTGCGTGATTCACATCGCACGTTGAATATTATCGTGACAGTCTCTGCGATATGAAAATCTGGCAACGACAAATTTGACGCTTCGGCTCAGCTATAGCAAATTGCTAATAGTTTGAACAACATATGATGGGAAATGAACATTGCTCGGTTGAGAAGCTTGCTGAAACCGTTGTAGTGGGCGATTTGACTCTCGTAGAGCTTTGAGTTTCTTGTGAGCGGGCAGTTCAAATTCCTCGTAACCAATGTAATAAAAACGTTGATATCTTCGTTAGGAGTTAGTTTCAGTAATATTCGTTGCGCTAATCGTGTTCTACGTGAAATTCTGGTTAAGAAACATGTATCAAATCGCTTAAATTCATACCTTGTCTAATGGTCCATTATATTAGTTCAATACAAGTTTTTGCGTGCGGAAAAATAGTTCTTAACGATAGTTATAATTCAATAGGGTTGTTCAAAACGAACCGGCTGAAGTTGAGAAGTTATTGAGGTTCGACAATGAGGCGTCGGGCAGGGGCGCGAGTCCTTGCTCTCGTCGGCTCCTCTGCAGTGGCGTGGCGTGAATTGCGATATATCGATTGTTATGCCATTTAAACGTATGGTAAAGAATCGATTATTAAGGTGTTCGCTGCGAACACCCTTTTTATCGATCCTTTTCCATAGGTTTAAATGGCATAACAATCGATATATCGTAACTCACGCCACGCCACTGCTCCTCTGCAACAAGTCTCCCCTCCTTTCAAGTTCAACATAATTCACATCTTATTTTTAGCCTCGTTTTTACTAGCAGCTCCTGCGGAACATAACTCAGCCCGCCTACCGCGGACATATGAGTTTACTGGTAATATTAAGACGCCAGCGAGGAGTTACAAAGATATCCAGGCGTTAAAAACAGAAGCATCCGCTCCTTTTAGAAAATATTACCAAGGACCTTGTAGCAGTGGCGCAGCGTGCTTTTCGAGATATCGATTAATCTGTCTTATAAGCCTATGGAAAAGGATCGATAAACAGGGTGATCACAACGAACACCCAAAAATCGATTCTTTACTAGAGCTTCGAATGGGAAAATATTGATAATCGATCATTCACGCCTCGCAACTGCTTTGAAGAATGTTGTATAGGAGGGAGGAGAGGAAGGAAATGAAAGTTCGGGTGAATCTTTCACAGGAATTCTCCTTAAGTGAAACTTAAAACGTGGCGAAAGCAGGGGCTTTCTGGCAATTATTTTTGTTCTTTCTTTATTTTATTAGTTATTTTCATGAGATGTGATCGTTCAATGATCTGTGCTACTTCGAGAGACGACTTTCATAGACAAAAACGAAGCAGGGGTGGGGATGGTAAAAAGAAACATGCAAACTGAGAAAAAAATATCACAACCCGAACTATATTCATGGCTGATTTTGGGGCCAGGTACAGGAGTAGTAGTTGCACTTGCCAGAGATATGATTGATCCAACTAAACCGAGACTCAACCGTACCTTGACTGGTGCAACTATTCTTATATCTGGCACCAAAATCACCCAGAAGGATAAATTAAGGTATAATTAGGATTGTAATACTTTCTTTCCCTGTGCATGTATTCATGTCCATTCACACGAGACAATACAGCCATCAAAATCACCCCGTAATATATTTGATCCGTAAACGTTACCGAGCTCTTCGCGAATCGTCGACAAACTCAAAGGCGTAAAAGAGATGATGCCATGGGAATGATTTCCTGAGAGTTTTGTCAGATTTTATCCCATGATCGAGTGTCCAGTCGAATCCGTGACTGTTGGTTTGGGTTGAACAGAATATTATTATTCAGCTACAGCCCACGATTTTGGCCCTCAAAAGTGCGCGTTTAAGATCCTGTTCCCAGGATCGATGAACTCAAACACCGTCTCCGATTTTTTGACACCAAATTCCACATTATCGCACGTCTACTTAAGGTGAATGGGGGCCGTTAAACATATGAAACAATCGCTGAAGACAGGAAAGTAACAACAAAAGCGACCCACAAGGCACTAAACCTAACAACTTATACCGAAGATATTGCCAAATTGAGACATGAAAAGCATAATTATTTTCACTGCATGAGATTTTATTAATCTAAACAGTGATTTTCTTCGAAATAAAAAATTCGCATTTTCGAAACGCTCAGAGATTGTGAATGTTTGGGCAGGCATTTACAAACTTCAAAAATGTTGGGTTACAATCATAGGCTAGGATAATACTTATTTATATTTTACGAGGGATGTCTTTTTGATTCATTAGGATTCTTTCGAAACTTCTGGAGCATTTTTGGAAAAATTTCGGATTGTTGTCAAATTTCCAAGGAGGATGACATATTGCCATAATTTCTTCATCTTCAAATTTCCTGATTTTTCCTTGAAGCCAACATTTCCTAATTTCCTGGCCTGTGAACGAAATTCCTACTGTTTCTTTTTGTAAATAAGCTGACTTTTCTTAAACTTCGGACAACGTTTCCTTGCTTGGAAATCACAATATAGAAAAAGGCATTCAGTAGCTGGTAAAAGATGACAAACCTTAAAAACGACGAGAAAAGGTAAACAATTGGAGTGTCAGTGATATGTTTTAATGATTAGTGGATGTGTCAGATTTTCCCTGAATTTTCCCTTGAATTCTCTGACTTACCCAGATTTTCCCGGTTTCCTAGACCGCCGGCAACGATAAATTCCGATTATTTTACGAGACTGCTTTAGTTACTATTGGTTAACTGGATTAGAGCTGGAAACAGTTCATCCTTCACCCTTAAATTAACCAGGCTCGATGTTACCCAGGGTGGTGTAAATGACTAAACACTCAATTACTATGTCTCTGATCTCTAGCGTGAAAAGCAAGTTTTTAAAACGAAAAAAGCGGCAATGGTGTTCATGAGTCACGCGACCGACCAGGAAGCGGCAAGTGGATCGTTTCAAGACGCGGAGCATTTCGGCGGGGCGTGGGAGGGCACCGCGTTGCGCGCCGGTTCGACCGAGGAACCGAAAAAAAAGCGACCTTGAAAAGTGTTCGACTTAAGTTTGTTTACGTGGAATTCCGCGTGAGGTTTCGCGAGGGCGGAAGATGCAGACCACTAAGCGCCAACTCCAGGTCGACGGTTCGTCATTCGCCGCTGTTTAAACTTGGGATGGTTTGATTAATTGATTGCGTGTTTATGCTCTCTCGCACGAGAAAAAAAAGAGAATAAATGTAAAAATTGAGTCCTCTGAATTAATCATCCTAGATACATGTCAGTTCAACACGAGATCATCGATGTTTGGAGTTTAACATCACGCGATGCTGAGGGACGCTTAAATCGTGCAATTCTCACACTAAATTTTATTACCTATTACACGGAAAAAACCTAATGGTTTTTACTAGCTTCCAGTTCGACAGCTTGGAACTAAATTTTTAAGAAAATGTGTCTGTATTTTTTTCTTTTTTTCCAGAATAGGTATATTTAGTAATAACGATACTGTATGTTTGTTAGTTCCATGATGAATTTCGTTGAATCAAGGTGTCGTGTATCGTCGACTTACTTTCAGAAAATTAAAGCTAATGCCTATAATATAGGTAGTTTTTCCTTAGGTCATAGCAAAATGCATAAAATGACTGCTTTTTATGAACTATTAATCAATACGCATAGCAATTAACAGTGACAAAAAAAAGATGAGGGCGTTCAAATTCAAATAAACCTTGAAGTTCTTGAACAGAAAATAAGAAAAACGCCATCTCAGTGATATGGCGATGCACAAAATTGCATTCATCCATGTCCTGAGTTGCAAATTATCATGAAAAATAACATCTGCAAGTTCCATGTGAAATTTCCTTTCATGAAAAGTTTTGAAAAATGTTTGACGAAATTCTTCTTCTTCTTCTCTAGCTCTACGGCTCAGTGTGACCTTTGGCCTCCATAACAATCCCTCGCCAATGCACCCTATCCTGGTATCTTGGCCTGTATATACTTTTCGAAATGAAATGCAAAAAATTATGCTTCATGGTGTTTCGTGGCGTGAGTTCCACTCAGTGTTGCAAGAGAATTTCTGCGGAGTTGCCAGATAATGGAATTTCCTGACATTTCCCCGATTTCTCCATCACATTTTGATAAAATTCCCTGACAATTGAGGATATGCCAGATGCTTAAAAAGACTTGATTTGAAACAATTTTCAGGCAAAAGTTGTCATTCAAAACGTCAAACCCATTCTAGAAAGGAAATTGAGGTGACTTGACAATTTTTCCCAGACATTTTCGTCATTTTCCCAGACTCTTATAATTCCCTGACATTACCCGGTGTTCCCTGACTTTCCATGCCCAATCGCACAGCCCCTGAAGATATTTTCCACAGCTTTATGAAATTTCATGAAATAATTCACGGAAATTTTCAATTTCAATTCAATCTTCCATATTTTTTTCTCACTCGTGCAACCCTGGTCCTCGTGGTCCGGTGCCTTTGAATAAAGGCTGGGCCCGCCCATATGACGATGTGACATCTTTAATGCGGGCCGGGGCGGAATGGCGACTGACAGCCGCGGACGGGGGACAGGGTGGAGATGAAGATGGAAGATAGTACGGTTGAGTGAGTGATCAGCTTGGAATGCGAGCCAATGCGTAGGACGTTCCGTTGGGCCGGACGGGCCGGGCGCGTAGCCGTAGCGGGCGGGCGCCGCACAGTGGAGTATTATACCCGAAAAGCTGGCGAAAAGTCCAAAAAAAAAATGTGGTAAAAGCTTGGTAAAACAGGTAAATAATGATTCTCTGATACCTACTGCATGACATTGTGACAACAGAATCCGCTTATCACTACTGGATGGTCGAGGAAAAAAGGGTAAACCCAGCGGTTTCGCGCGCATCTTAGCTCTAGTTCAGTATTGTTTACGTTCAGCTTTTCAATCAAAGTGTGTATGCAGTGACAGGTACAAGCTACACCTGCAGGCTTATTGGCAGCCATTATTTATGGTAAGCAGTCCCTTTTTACATATATATTACTGTAATTAGAAATTTGATTNCAATTTCAAGTTTAAGGGTTGCCTCTATGAGAAAACTTTACGAGGAAACCACGCTTTTAGAACCTAAAAGTTTTGTATAAACGGAGTTAAAAGCTTTTAACGTTTTCTTTGGTCCGACTTCTCATATGGACTCGATCCACCGTGCGACGGGCAACCCGCACCATCGGACAGGGAGCCCGGGACCCGCGGATGCAGGCCGCTGCAGTGCGCTCCCAGGTGCGTCGATCAGAGAAGTCGGACATAAATTTGTTTCCAAAAAATTCAAAATTTGGTGTTAATTTCGTCACAATTTCAAGTTTAAGGGGTGCATCTAGAAGAAAACTTTACGAGGAAACCACGCTTTTAGAACCTCAAAGTTTTGTATAAACGGAGTTAAACGCTTTTAAAGTTTTCAAATTTTGTCCGACTTCTCCTATTAACTCGATCCACCGTGCGACGGGCAACCCGCACCATCGGACAGGGAGCCCGGGACCCGTGGATGCAGGCCGCTGCAGTGCGCTTCCAGGTGCGTTGATCAGAAAAGTCGGACATACATTTTTTTCCCAGAAATTCAAAATTTGGTGTGCATTTCGTCAGAATTTTAAGTTTAAGGGGTGCTTACAGAAGAAAACTACACGAGGAAACCGCTTTTAGAACCTCAAAGTTTTGTATAAACGGAGTTATGAGCTTTTAAATTTTTCGGATTTGGTACGACTTCCCCTATTGACTCGATCCACCGTGCGTCGGGGAACCCGCACCATCGGACAGGGAGCCCGGGACCCGTGGATGCAGGCCGCTGCAGTGCGCTCCCCGGTGCATCGGCCAAAGAATGCGCATCCACGAGGCCGCCAACTTGCGAGTAGCCGAGCGCACAGGAAAGAGGGAGGTGGTCACCGGTTTGACATTCGCACCCAGTGACGTAATCCGAGATGAAGGAATGCCATCCGAGTCAGGAAGGAAATCATTAATATCGTTGGACCCACAGAGTTTTATGCATTTAGATATCGGACCCTGCTCTCGCACCAAGGCCAAAAGCCTCCCTTGCAGACTATCTTCGTCGTGTGAGCTACGTCCAAGTAACGGAAAGTTTTCTGAGAGAATGAGATTTCATCGTTAGGAGGACTAATCCTAGGCCACATTGATTACATTTTGGCAATAAGGAACCACTATCTCTGGCTCTTCCAGAAAATCACCTTCCTGTAGAGGGAAACCGATGACATGTATGTTATTTCTAAAACGAGCCAGAAATAGTGGTTCCTAATTGCAAAATGTGGTCCATGTTACGGGCCACCAGTCCAATCCAGTTTGCGCTGGTGCTGGTACACTGGCTCACAAGCGCAGTGTAACACATCCCGATGATTATGACACACCCACACCCTCATGATCCTTATTTCTCTCTACAAAGGTGGTAAATGACACTGACTGTGAGTGACCTGATGGTGATGGTGCTCAAGCCTTCATGCTGCTGATTCACTTTCAGTGAGAGCAGAGTGGCAAAATTGCAAGAAAAATAAAATCTTGAAATTTCGCGTGAAATATTTCATTAATTTCAGAAAATTTATGAGAGACACTAAAAAATACCAGTTCCTCTTCGTACGATTCGCAAAATGTAAAAATTGCGACTTTCTTCAATTATTGTGTATTTGATTGCGGGTTGCATACTCTTGCCCCTGAATAAAATGAAATATTTCACAGCCTCGTGAAATGTCATGAAATATTTCGCTGAAATTTCCACTCATATAGTGCCTTTTCCGAAGAAAATCACCGTTGCATTCTCCCATGACGTCGGACTCAGACCTGAGACTGGGACCTTGTCTCTTTCTTACGTCTCATGCCATCCTGGGTGAGAGATCCTGTCACTTCAGACGAAAATTGTAGATTGAATTTTGAGGTGAAGATGGGCGCGGGTGAAGGGAGCGCTTAAACGTTTTGTAGGACAGGACACGCACGCGCAGACACACGCACGCACAGACACACGCACTGGCGACTCGGCGCGGTGCATTGCGGCGTGCATGCTGATCGCGCCCGCGCGCTGTCTCGGAGCCGTGCGCCTGCCTGGTGCCCAGTGCCCATATGCATACTTGGATGCGGCCATGGCCGTTCGCTGGCCTCTTCCCGTTGCCAAGTCGAACAAAAAAAAACCCCACCGATATTTCAGATTTTTCCATTAATCTCGTTTTAATTTAAACTGGTTCTTCGCTTTCCTGGAACGGATGTCAATACGGATTAGTAAAAAGTTCATCCGACGCCCATTCTCTTTCGGGGAAGCTAGAGTCCCTTTATACTGAGAGTCAAGACAATGTGAATCCATTTCTGATTGGTTACCGTATTTTAGGCCTTCACAGTGTCACAAACGGGAATAAAGATTACATTTTCACCGATTGCAAAGATTATAATCTGGAATGGACCAGGGAATTACGGGTTCGGCAAGGAACAAACGGAATGAGAGAAGGAACGGCGAAAGGAATTTAAGAATGGGCCGATCAAAGATTACAAAGAACGTTCAATTTCTGTAATCTTTATTCCCGTTTGTGACTCCATGAGGGGTGTTGTCTTGACTCTCAGTGTAAAGGGACTCTAGGGGAAGCTTCCTATGATAGATCAATCGGATCGCGATCTGAAAAGCCTCCCAGAAAAGCAAATGGTTTTGGCTTCCTGCCAAAAAATTGGTAATTTTAAAGTAGAATAATTGGGTGAATTTTAATACTGCACGTATATTAGGTAGTTTAAAATGAAAGGGAGAAGTTGCACAATTTTGAAAACACTGTAATCGCGCTAATTCCTTTTTGCTATAAATGCGATCCAATTCTAATAACTGTACCGGCTGGAGAACACATCCAATCTTATTTCGATGATTTCAATAAAAACAGGAAACAGAGGTAGTTTCATGCACCCAAACCCGTGAACGAAAAAGCAGCGGTGACAAGGATGAGCAAATCCTTGATTTTTAATTATCTGAGCTGGAAACTAATTGTAAACTACGGAGACAGAGCGAATCAACTGAACCAAAACCAAGTATCATAAACCAAAAATCGTACACCCTTCTATAAAATAAAATATAGCAAGATTCTGGTGTTTCTCTTGTTTTGGACTCCGAGTTAGTAATTGAGGTAAATTAGGATTCCAAATAAACATTATGGAGCCCTAGTATATTTGAGGAGAATTCCTTTGCTCTTCTTTTCTTTATCCTTCTCCTTCTTTATTTCAACTTTTGCTTCTTTGATTTTCAACCCGAAAGTTGTACAAAAGCAGCAATATTATCGCAAGCACCCGGTTTCTCCCGTTTATTTTGTCAAAAATTGGCAACAGTGGTGTATAGGTATTAATATACATAAAAAATTTAAATGATGAAATTTCATGCAAATAACTAGGAGATCGACGAGGACAGTGTCATCTTGTCTTTGCCGCAATAATTACCAGTATTCCCTTAAAGTCTTCGATTTTTAACTTAAGACTTTCAAAAACAATTGTATTGTGCAAAAAATGCTATAAATTCAGCAATTAAAAATAGGCAAACAATTCACGCATCGAGACAGGGTACCATAAGAAAGAAGGCTCTCCGAGCTGACCAGCAACAGGAATGAAAACTTTATTTCGTGGCTCCAACTTGGGTTTGGTTAGGTTACGCAACTAAACTATCTTCGAGACAATGCGTGGGGTATCACGGGAAATGAAGGCGCTTCAGGTCGCAAAACGTGACTAATAGATGTTCCTCGCATTCCGCGAAGCGATGATTGTGCGTTTTTAGCTTTCTTAATTTGATCGAAACATTTTTATGGATTTTTTGTTCATTATTTTGCAGCTCTTTGGGGGTAAATTTATACCTCCATGGTGTTAACTCCTTGAGTTTATACCAATATATGATATGTTTCTGCCTTTTACGCAAAACTTCAGCGATGGTTAAAGGAACTTCAATGAGGTCTCCTAGAAGCTCTAGTGATTGTGCACAATGCACATATAGTAAAATCGAGTCAACAGGATAAAATGTTTGTTGAGAAAAAAAGAAGGGGAAAAAATCCTCCAGCAGATGCCAGTTTGTTTTTGATGTGAATGACGGGGGAAGATGTCGTATTGAGATACCCTTACAAGCTTAGATTTTAGAACGCTCCGTTAATAGTTTAGTATACGCTTTGAATCTTTGACTGTACAGGTAAACTTTAAGTTTAATTCAAGGGGCTCGCTACCTTAGGGACAAGGAGACCCGCTTCTCGTTTTGATATTTTTCTGATGGAGATGTACGAAAATGTACGATGCACCCACCGTATTCCGTGTAAGCTTTCAGTGGGAAAACATAAATTACGAAGCATAAGTTCCGACTCCGTCTACCGATCCATTAGTTTCACAAGCACCAGGCTCGGTTCTAAGTGTTCAATTTCGACGTTTGTTAGCGACATAACGCCGCGCTGGTGCGCTGGTGGCCGGAAATGCTACACCCTGCTTCGTAAAATATGCGGGTGTTTTATTTAACCCACTGTGAAAAACGCTACCGTTGTACAGCTAGTGCTGCAGATACGCGTAATTGGTGATTGGGCTAGGTTCATTTGAGTGGGCGCGAGGGTGCCACGCTTGCCCCACAAAGAGAGTAAAACGCTAAATCCCTTTTGAAATATCGGCAATACGTTATTCCACATTTCTATGCAAGGATTTGTCCGTTTACTTCAAAACCAAATTGACTTGGAGCTGCTCTGAAACTCCATAAAAAATATGCCTTGGGATTTGGCCAATAAGTTAGTTTTATAGAAGCTTCTAGAGAGAAAATCCGTGAAAACTGTAAAGTGTCAATATTTATTCCGCAATCAAACAGGCATATCTTGGCAAATGAAAATCTTTAACAAAAAACAACAACAAAAATATGTTTACGTAGATGTGTCCGCAAAGAAATGTTTCCGATACAAACATTTTACCCCGACTATTTTCCGTGCGGTTTGAAAGAAAAGTAGAAAGATTGTTCAGTTTCCAGAATTTTTTTCCTTCAATGACACGATGCATGCCATTTCCAGACTTATTCAGTTTTTCCGAGGAACAAAAGTAGCTTCCAGTATCCCAATCCATCTATGCCGCGCTAAGGAAAAACGCCGTATGAACCATCAGGCGTTGCCAAATTTCCTTTGATAAAACACGAATTTCCTGGTAAACTTATGAATATTTCCCTTCCAATTTTTCAGATAATGTTGTTCGCGATGCCACCTAAAGTCCCTGGAAATTTCAAGGTAAAATATTCATACCTTTCCTAATAAATATATGTTTTATTGGAGGAAATTTGGCAACTCTCTGATGTTCATGCGGCGTTCTTCCTTAGCACGACAGAACTGACGATGAGAATATATTTCCAACCGGCGCGGCGATGATGATTTTCGTTATTACCTGCTTCAAATAGGTAATTCATGGAAATTCAAAGAATTTATTCCCCGTAAATGTTTTTCATCAGACAGCGTCCCTAAGAGAGAAACCGCAGATTGATATTAATTTTTAATCACTCGGTGAGGGAGTTCAATGACAACATTTAGCAATCAAACGAAAAGAGCACTCCAAGTTCACCCTTTCACTTACTCACTCTTTCCATGGCGACGGGTTTTCTGCTGTTTCGTAAACGCAATAATTGCGCACCCAAGGAAGCCACCGACGGCAACGGGCAATACTGCCGTGCTAAGGGAGAACGTCGTATGAACATTCGAGAGTTGCCAAATTTCCATCGATAAAATGGTCATTTTTTGGGAAAGTTATGAATATTTCCCCTTGAAATTCATAGAACTTTTCGGTGAAATTGCGAGCAAAATTATCTGAAGAATTGGAAGAAAAATATTCACAAGTTTACTAACAAATTCGTGTTTTATCAAGGGAACTTTGGCAACGCCTGAAGGTTCATACGGCGTTCTTCCTTAGCACGGCAGAATACGTGTCTTCGTGAGTTTCTTTCCACATTCTTGCGTTACGTTCATTGCGGTGTCGGAGGTGGAGATTAGGGTTGTGGTTAGGGAACGTCCAACGCACAACAGTTGGGAAGACTTATACGGATTCGGGCCCAATGTGACACGGAAATAAGAATGAAAGAGTCCTGGCGTGGAAAGAGAGGGGGCGCGATGCGATTGGCAAATCCCTCCTACGAGTATTTACCACGAACTTTAAACGGTTTTGAAACTTGCAATTTTCATATGAAAGTTCAGATGCGGTTTTAAATATACAGACCGGTTAGTGTGAAGTGGTGAATCCAGTTTTATGACTTCCGATCAAATTAGTCGAATAGTGGGTGGTTGGTCATGTCCGATTGTCTATGCTTTATACACCGATTTGCGGAATTCGGAGTGAGGTACTTCTCTACATTGCGAGAAAGGTTAGACGGTTTCGACCCAGCTACCCCAAATTCGTGTTGTGCACCGACTTATTGGTTTTGTACAACAAACATATTGGAGTTGTGCTCCAACTTTTTGAAGTTGTGGTCCAACAAATTGGAGCAGGGCTGCAGAATCGTTCAAGCTTCCACGCTTTCACGCGCCCACCTGTCGGCTTTCCACATTTTCCACTAATTAAAAAAACAAGGACCTATCCCCTCCTCTTTCCTTGGATTTTCGATTTTGGACCCTTAAAAATGCTCGCTCCTTCCACATTTGGAAGGGCCTTTCCACATTTTCACACCCACGTACGAGCAGGCGAAAGATCGAGCATTTTCTCCACTCCTGAATTGGAGCCCCTCAAGTTGAAATACAACACTACTAAGTTTGCTGTACAAAACCAATAAATTGGATTTTTGGTATACGAAACTAATCTATGTTAGCTGAGTAGAAAAACCACTTTTTTCAGTGTAAGAATTAGAAATTTTGAGGCCGGGATCTTGACTTCTTTTTTGCTTTAAAGAACTTTCCAGAGGCGGATCCAGCAACTTGGTAACACCGGATTTCCATTTAAACCCATGCTAAATAATCGATTCTTTTCGGAGCACCTGGCCACTCTGAGAATCGATACATTTACATAGGTTTAAATGGAGAAAATACAATGTTGCCAATATGCTGGATCCGCCAATGGAGCTTTCTAGGCAGCCTGAAAACGCTCTGAATCTAGTGCGCCCATTCCATGTCCGTCAAAAGTTCCGGGATTCGGAACTTTTTTGCTCAAAATTCTCCTGACCCATTACCGTCAAAAGTTCCGGGATTCTTTTAAATTTTTTAAAAAAATCTGAGAAAGTTTCGGAAAATGCAAAAGATCCGGAACACTTCGGGAATTTCAAAAGTTTCAGGAAAAATTCAGGTAAATCTTAAAAGTTCCGAAATTCAGAACTAGTTCCGGGAAATGGGAGCACTGTCTGAATCCCTTTCATGGAAACTCACAATCAGTTGAAATCGCATCGGGTGGAAAGTCTAAGCCGTCAAGTCAAACGACTCTCGGCAGACGCACCCCCCCCCCCCCGAACGGGACCCCTTTGAAGCGCCTTAAAGCAACTTCCCTTCAATAAAAGCTGTGCGACTCGCAGCCGCACTTTCGCCTTCTTTCCGCGCTTCGCCTCGTCTCGAAGGAAGGTAAACCGCGAACGAAAGCGAATCGCGGCGCTCACTGTCATCTTTCAAACTCGACAGCCCTCGAAGGGAGGGGGGGAGGGGGGCGGAAAAAGAAAATCTCTATTTCCTCTATGAAGAGCCCCGGCGTGGCCGCGGTCGTCTGCCCCTGAAGTGCCCGTCGCTCCCGGGAGGGAGGAATAACAAAGCGCCGCCCCCTCCCGTCTCCCGTCCCACCCCCTCGTTTAATTCCGGGTTCCGAGTTCATTCTCTCGACTCAATCTGCCGTGCTAGGGAAGAACGCCGTATCAACATTCCAGAGTTGCCAAATTTACCTTAATAAAACATATATTTTTGAAAAAATTTTCAGGGTGTCTAGTTTTTTTCCATTTTGGGAAACCCTGATGAAATCCTGTTTTTTCCTGATTTCTGACGGCTTAATCCTGATTTAATAATTTTTCCAAATCATGATTTTCTGCGGAGAAAAATTAAAATTACTGCACAAGCGTATGCGAAAGCATAAAAAAATCCGATCGGATGGCCGATTTTTCTCAAATCATAATCTTACCGACCGAGTTTTCCTCAATTCCCGATGAAATCGGGATTAAATCCTGATTGACCTCAATCCTGATTAAATTGGGAAAATCTGGATAATCCTGATGCTAGACACCCTGCTCATGCAAACTTTTCCTTGAAATTTTCAGATATTTTCGATTAAATTGCGTACAAAATTGTTCGAAATTTTTGGGGGAAAATATTCCCACTTTACCCAGTAAATCCGGTTTTTATAAAGGAAACTCGGCAACGTCTGAAGGCTCATGCGGCGTTCTTCCTTAGCACGGCAGCAGTGCAGACCACTCGGCTGGCTTTTCAAGGCTCCCTTTCCGCGTCTTCACATAATCCCTTCCGATCAAACAGTGATAGGAGCCGTCGCTGCCCGATCGCTCGGAATAACTGTACTCCGGATGATGTCGCTGACCTTCCGCAATGGATGTGGTTGATAATTTGGCAACCGTGCGGTGGCTGTGTCTACACGTCTCCGATTTCGGACGTGATTTTTCACCCTCGGCTCGTCACTCCCGCCCTGTCCCTGTCGGGCTGGGCCCATCTGCCTCCTGTGCGTCGCCAAGCCGCGGGGCTGTTTTAGGGGTAATTGGACTCATTTTGCGATTCGGAACTACAATTTCTGGCTCTTCCGTAAAAACACTTATGTGCATGCGAAAACTAATGGTACATGCGTTGTTCCTAAACTAAGCCAGAAATTGTAGTTTCTAGTTGCAAAATGTACACTGGGAAAAAAACCACATTGGATCTAGAGTCCAGACTCTTGAAAACATTGCCAAGAAAAAATACTCTTGATTCAATCAGATTTTTGCTTACATCAAAAGGAAAATCGCTCAAATTAAGTTAAGAGGCTTGATTCTTGATTTAAGCAAAAATCCGATTGAATCAAGAGTATTTTTTCTTGTCGATGTTTTTTTTAAGAGTCTAGACTCTAGATCCAATGTGTTTTTTTTTTCCAGTGTAGTCCAACAGAAAGAGTTGAATCTATCAGTTCGAAAACGACTCAACTTGGGGTTTTTACCGTTTTCTTTTCGTGTGTAGAAACATCTCTCTTCTGGCTGTTACGCACTTTTAATCGTCTCTTGAAACATGCCATTTTTCCGAGATGGGTTGTTTTTGAACCAAGAGATTCAAATATTTTTAAGGCGGTTTTATATCCTTACTAGAACGATTCGACAGTCAATCGGTTATTAATGACTGAATTATGATGTATTTTTTGCAAACTCCCGAACTCCCTTCGGTCAACTATCTGGAGATTATTCAACAATTTTTTTTCATCATCCGGAGGTAAATATCTACTTGGTAGCATTCACATCGAAGTGCCAAAAAACAAAATACTTCATCAGTTTGAAATAAACTGCATTTGGTCTATGTGATACCATACAAAAAGCGCAATAAGTACATACCTGATCACAGATGATGTCCCATTTCTTTTCATTGTCGTACTGTTTCAAAAGTTTGGCCTTGTCCGGAGGTAAATCCATGGAGGCCTGGAAAACAGAAAAAAAAACAAATTAAGATGAGAGGGGAAACTTAAAAATTTGAGGGTAAGCTATACGTAAAATCTAGCAAAACAAATGACTCAGTATTCATAATACGCTCTGAATTTTTCACAGACATCGTATTTTTTTGGGTACATTAAACAGCTTTTACTAAATAGTCCTTGCTGTTTATGAAGTATTCAACTACTAACGCTGGGACGAAACGCCGAATTAAAACTGCAAACCAATTTCCGTGGCATGTAATTTCGTGTCGAATTCGACGAGAACGACCCTGCAACACGGAGCTCCTGCTGACACCATTACTGGTAGGTTACAGGAGTTCTATAATGGGCACTAAATGAGTGCAATAAATACACTCCGTCTTGCAATCACAGTGGAAGAGATAAACGCCTGAAAATATCAATATCGGTACCGTTCGAGAAAGAAATCATGTTGTCGGCTTGCTTTTAAAATAAGCTGCATAAGGATGAACATCAGTAGCATAGCGTGCTTTGCGATATATCGATTGATCTGCCGTTTAAACCTATGAAAAAGGATCGATTAACAGGGTGTTCGCTAATCGATTCTTTACGACAGCTTCTAATGGGTAAAAATCGATAATCGATATCGATGCCTCACCACTGATGAACGTTGCATGGTTTCCGCTTCCCACCGGAAACCGCCGAGATCAAAAGCTGAACTTGCAACGAGGCATGAGTAAATATTGAGTATCTCTGGTGAGTGCGAATGATATGGACCCGCGGAGAGAGTAAGGGTTATCAATGCTAAGGCCGTGAAAAAGCTGCCTAGTAGTACCGGCCCATTACAATCCAATGTTCAACAGGAGGGGGGAGGTACAAGTTGAATAACTTGGGCGATAGAAATACTTTCCGAGTATCAAAACATTGGCTTACGATTAGCCTTCTCGGCTTCAAGCTCCATAACCTCTTTACACCCCGTGCAAGATTTTAGCACACGACCTACTCGCATGGTTACTCTGAAAAAATAATGTAACGGCGCAATGAACACACACACACACGTTGATATGGTTCAGGGTTTACCTTAGAAATTTACGCCCTTTCGTCAAGCTGATATTATAGTCCAGCAAGTCTGTCAAAAAAAGAGGGTTAAGGCTCACACGACGCTCGGCTCTCCTTTCGCGCAGCAGTATAATACGTATATTCCGAATCCCTGATATTTAGCCGTGACTTTCTATGCTTTTCTTTGACTCCATTTTCGAATTTCCTGACCTTCGAACTAAACTTCTACTCAAACCCCCCCCCCTCCCCTTCAATTATGCTGACTTCTGCTAGACGTCGCTGGCAAAATTTTCTGACTTTTCGAAGTCGCCGTAAAGTCCCTGACTTTCCGGGTTCACCAGACAGGGTGTCTACTAGTACGTTATCATTCAAAGTCCTTGCTTTTCCCTTGCTTTCCCAAAAATTCCTTTTTCTTTGGCAATTTTTAAAAATCCTAGCTTTTTCCTTACCTCACACGCATTTTTAACTGTATTCGATTGGAAAAGCGAAATGATGAAATAACAAAGAAATAAACCGAAAATAAGAGGATTCGAACCGGGAACTTGATGATTATACTATGTTAGGAATTCGCATACCCCCCAAGGCTACACTTACGAGTTTATCACGAAAAGCTCGAATTTCCGTTCCTTTTCCGACCTTCCGAAATCCGTGCTTTTTCGGTGAATCCGTACTTTTTTTTGAACAGTAGACACCCAGTCCAGACCACCGACGCGCTGTTAATTCCTTGATTGGGACAAAACCCTTAAACGAGGGATTCGCGAAGCTTTCGAAATCAATTTGAGAAAAGCTTGAAACGACGGCGAGTCGGGAGTCGGGATCCCGGAGGATGGCGCTTTGCTCCCGTTGAATGCCCTCGAGCGACATTTGAGTAACCTATACGGATTTGACATGAAAATGTTAATGCTCGTGTACGTCTCGGTCTCGGCTACCCTCATACTCCAACACCTTGCTCTCCTCGCAAATGCGAGCTCCTCATTTGTGGTAGCTCCTAGCGTCTCCGTGACATTTAGCAGCGAAACAAGTTGCTCATTCCGCCCCTCGCTGTTACGACCACTATGTCGCCGCACCGACCACACACCACAGTTATCTGAAATCGTCCGTGGAGATATTCCAGAATATCAACTTTTCTTGATTTATTATTACTCGGACGCGATCTTAGGGGGAGCGAAATTCCCACTGAAACATACTATTAACTTTACAGTTTTAGTGATCCGTTTTATCGTGATTTGAGGGGCTTGGAGGATAGGGCGCTAGATTCTCGATTTTCAGTCATAGATACGGTCAAACGGACGAAATTATCGCCCTAAAGAGCCGCAACTCGTTCAATCCGATGGGAAACCATATACATATACATACATATTTAAACTACGGTCTTCCTTCATGTAGGTTTTTCAAGTTTTGGGAACCGCTAAAGGAGTCCTGACAGGGCCCCCTGAGCAACTCGTCAGAATTTCTGGGGTGCTAAAGCATCTTAGCACCCCTAGCCAGACCGTCCCTGGTGGTACATAGGCTAACTGCTCTAGAGAAGCAAAGAGGCGACAAAAATCAAGATTTCCCTTATTTTGAGGCGCTCGCGGAGAAAAAAACCTCGTGCGTGGGACCCGAAGTTCAGGTCATATGGATCTCTGAAGTTTTCGGATTGAGCATCTGAACACTTTAGGTCTAGCTGTCAAGGTTCGGATCACACATCTGAAACTCCAGTTCTTACATCTGAAGTACGTCAGATGTGAGAACCGAAGTTTTTCGGATGTGAGAACCGAAGTACTTCAGATGTAAGAACTGAAGTTTCAGATGTATGATTCAAACCTCAGCAGCTGGACCTAAAGCGTTCAGATGCTCAATCCGAAAACTTCGGAGATCCATATGACCTAAACTTCGGGTCCCACGCACGAAGTTTTTTTCTCCGTGCTGAAGTCTAATTTTTAGACGAATTTGTCGTGAGGCGGCATTATCATAGGCGTAGGCGGTGAGATTAAAACGTTGAAGGGGTCCCCTAAAGACAACGCTGACGAGCTTCTGTCATGCCGCTGCGTTACCGTATACCAGCGATGACTCTCGAGTCGCTTTATTAATCATCCAATTAGGATCCGGCACGGTTCCTCATGAGAAGCCCCTGGTATCCGGCAACGTAAACTCTTCAGCATCCATCTTGTGCGGGTTATCTATGTGCTATGTCCATGGAGCGAAGCGAGGCAGCGGGATCGAATGAGGACGACTGAGGGATCAAGGAAGAGATGAGGACACGAGGAGAGGGAGAAAGAAGTGAAGCTACTAACCTGCCGTGCTAAGTAAAAACGCCGTATGAACATTCGAGAGTTGCCAAATTGCCCCAGATAAAAATGTATTTTTGAGAACGATTATGCGCATTTTTACTTAAAATTTTCAAACATTTTACACAAAATAGAGATGTTGCATGTGTTGCAGGGTTGCCATGTTTTCAGTTTTGGAGTCCCCAAATGAAGTGGCAGCCCTGTCAATGTATATGCTCCCTATCTTTGCATGGAGAGTTTGTTTTGATGTAGAGGTGGACTCTCAGGGTAGGGCGGGATATCCCCTCCATTTTGGCCTCACTTCGAGAGCTTTTTTTGAGCTTGGGAGATGATTTCAGAGAAAACCAGTGGCACCATCGTGTTTCTCGCAAACTTTTACATAAGAAACAACAGTCAGATCGCAAATCCCTCACACATGCAACATCTCCATTATGAACAAAATCGTCTGAAAAATGAAAGAAAAAAATTCACGATTTTCCGGGCAAATTAAGGTTTTTTTGAAGGAAATGTGGCAACGTCTGAAGGTTCATACGGCGTTCTTCCTTAGCACGGCAGTAATCCTTGCAACGCTTTTTAAAGTAGCAGCACTCGACGATCGGCTTCCGAGACGAGTGAAGTGACGCCACGTCCGTTCAGCTGTCTCAATAGGAATCGTTCCTCCTTAAAAAGTGGCTCACAAAGGTAGGTCATTACTTCTGACCTATTCAATGGCGTTCGACATCATCCTTGATTAAGATTTAGGTGCTCTCGCTATCCGAGGAGAGCTTGGTGTCTCGCTGTCTCCGTGCTGCATGCGAGGAGAATCTCGCTCATTAGAACTCAGACAATGGTCGAGGTGCATTCCCGATGCGAGTCGGCTAAAATGTTATTTTTCCATTTAAATCCATTACAAATAATCGATTCGCGGTGAGGCGGCCTGCTTTGATGTGAATCGATTGTTTAACATGCGTTCAAATCAGAGACAGAACCCCGTTGCCACTTCGCAATCGCCACTGGATTCTGTCGACTCACTTTTATTCCGGAAGAAATTGTTTTGGAATTAATCCGTTTTGGATTTTTCTGCTCTAAAAATAAACGCGCAGGAGATTGAATACTTTCCAGGCTTTATTGGAAACCACGCGAGGTCTAGAGGAAAGAATTCCGGACCTTCTTGTGGGATTTCCGAACATTTCAGTACTTCCGGACAGCTCTTGATAAATCAGCACTATTTCCGGAATTTCTAGAAATTCCGGACAGACACCTGGATGAATACATCGATGGCCGAAGTATGACACCGTGTCTCCGTTTGCGACGTTGCAGACTTCTCGCCATAATTTATTTTTTCTTTAGAAAACTGACAGACGGAATTTCTTGATAACTTTTCTGATCATAATTCTCTATCAGCGGAAAAATCTGTTCAGATTCCAAGCTATAAAGCTGGCCTGCCCCTCGGTAAAAAAATGAAATATGAGCGGAAATTTTGAATCGCCGCAATTGAGGTACGTGCTGCCGTTCTTGGGCCATCGATATACTCAACCAACCGGAGTAATCTATTTAAAACCTATAAAATAAATCATTAAAGAGATGAACAGTGTGAGAGGGAATCTTCATTCCGTGCAGTGGCGTGGCGTGCTTTGCGATATATCGATTGATACGCCATTCAAACCTATGAAAAAAGGTCAATTATCAGGGTGTCCGCAGCGAACTCCTCAGTAATCGATTCTTTACCACAGCTTCAAATGGCGAGATATCGATAATCGATCATTCACGCCACGCCACTGATTCCGTGAGGTGGTATCGACGGAGATTTCAAGGGAGCCCCGAAGTCGACGCACCGGCGGCAGACCAAGGAGCGGATTGATAAATTCCCTCTTTCTATTAATTTATTCGGAATGGATGGTTTATGAAATAAATCCAAAAATGACAGCGAATTAATGGAAGGCAGTATCCTGTTAGATAAGCTATCGATTTATACGGCCGCCTCGGAGCCCGTGCCTATTTGTTCGGCGGGACTTGGGAGCCAGCTTCATCCTAAAACCTGGCTATTCGGCTCGTACCTGACGCTTTATATTTTTCTATGCTCCTGGGACCTCAGACCCCCACCCCCGCAGCCCGTGCCCGCTCCGATCCGAGGAGTCGACTCGGGTGCCCTTTGCCATCGACTATCCATCACCGATTTCAACCGTTTCGAGTTCCCAAAATTCTCATTCGCTCCACCCGAAGCTCCAAAAGTGCGAGATGCTTCCGGGTCCCCTCCGTTCTCGTTCTTTCTTCCGGGGGCTCTCAATTTTCTTTTAGTTTCTTCTTAGGCCTTGTCCACACGAGTGCGGTTCGCGGAACTTATTCCGAGGAACTTGTTCCCGGAACAAGTTTTAGCTGAGCTAAAAACTAATTCCTCCAAAACCCGGAACTTTCCCCGTACTCCGAGCTTCAATATATGTTTCTTTTGATGTGAATTTGTTTGTTTTTGTTTTTTACGTCCTTTACATGTCTTGACATTTATTTTTGTTACTTTGGCGGCCGTAATAATCTATTATTTTGCGATAATTGTATAGTTTTATTGAAGTTCTGGTTCCAGTTTGGGCGAACTCATGTGGACAGCATGCCTCGTTTCAAGGAATAAGTTCCGGGAACTGAGCAGTTCGTCGAATAAGTTCCTCGAACCGCGCTCGTGTGGACAGGGCCTTACTTACTCATTCGGCGGAGTCGCACCAACAGTCGATCCCTCTACCGTAAGTAAGTGTGAGAGATTATCATTAAAACCAGAACTGCATGGTTAAAGCGAACTGATACTTTAGACGAAAAATATGAGAACTTCTGGGGTGAACCATAAAAGACAGATCAAATTTTGGAGAAGTACGGAGAGGCAACGAATATGCTCATAATATGAAAAATTTACAAAAAAATGTATGATTACTAAAGCGTAAAAAAGAAAATCTAAAAAACTTCCGTTCGTTTTGCATAATTTGTCTCCTTTTATTTTGGGTTAGGTAAAACAGTTTGAACAAAACAAATATTCATTTCACATAAATTTTCCAATATTGGATGCAATTATTTCGTACCCCACGAACCCAGGGGCAGATCTAGCAATTTGGCTTTCCTCCATTTAAAGCTATGTTGAATAATCGATTCTTATCGGGGCACCCTGGCCCCTCTTAGAATCGATTCATTTCCATAGGTTTATATAAGTTACCTATGGAAATGAATCGATTCTGAGAGGGGCCATGCAGGTGCCCCGAGAAGAAGCGATTACTAAACATAGCTTTGAATGGAGAAAAAACAATATTGCCGATTTTCTGGATCTACCAATTTACTAATATTTTGCGTCAAAGAGCAAAGTGATTCTTTCCACATGAATTTTCAGTTTCAGTAGACCCCCCCCCCCTCAAATTGGCAGAAAAATTAACTCAACCCGTTCAATTTACTAATAATTCAACATGAACATTATTTCATTGTCCCAAGTTTTTATCTCGCGAAAAGTATCTTACGAGTGTCAATGAAAATTCTTAACCGCTGGAGACCGCTTTTCAGGGGACCAGACTCTCAGGCGTGGTGAATTTTTCCGCTACCCCGCGAGCTTTCAACTAGATTACTGAACGGCGAAAGAATGATAGAGGCGATGTTAATGAGATAGATTTTCTTTGTACGGCGCTGGGCACAGAAAAGCAGGGCCGCATGGTAGGAAAGTGCTCACGCGGTGGCGGAATAATAATTGGGATGGAGTGTCGTAATTATTGTTGTTTGCAAGCACATAGTTGCCAAATTTCATGGTAGAAATCCTCTCCCGTGATCATGTGTTCGACTCTATCATCAGTGGGGGTCCTCGGTAACCTTGATGATTGAGAGAAAAAGTTCTTCGACCTGGGGAGTCAAAGTTTCTCGGGGATGTCGAGTGTGGGGAACGGGAAAGTTGTTGGGAACGTTTCGCGTGGCTCTTGAAAGTGTGAGTGATTAGTGTATATGTGCGTGGGTTTGTGATTTCCCATCGAAGTTTCCCGGAAACGTAGATTTTAACATGTGGCCGAGTGTTCCCGGGAAATTTTCCGGAATAGTTCTTGCTTGGGCAAAATTTTGGATCATGAGAATTTCTGGTCCCAGCCATTGCCGTAGAGCATGACGGTGCTTCTTGTATAAAACTACACAGAACTCAGCCTTCGTAAGGTTGTGCATAATAATTTTTCTTTGCTAAAAAAATAGGCTCTTTCTCAGAGGTCCAATATGGAAATGGTTGGTTACCTCAAGCAGGATTTTTAAAAGCCTGGATGGAAAAAAATTCCCTGACTTCGTCGAGTTTTCCTGGATCGAGATGATCAAGATTCCCTTAATGTTCACGATAAAAATCAAAGAGCGTAGAACTGAAGAATCACCAATTTTTGGCAATAATTTTATCACAGTTATAGAAGCTTGTGAACCTTCCATCTTGATGTTTTGTGTTGTTTTTTTTTGGGGGGGGGGGTGGTTTGGCTATAATTTCGGGAGACAAAATCTAGTTAGGACAACTTCTGTCTCCAACCCTCCAACGGTCCCGATCAGCATGACCGATCTACACCATCCGTAGCAAGGAGACCAAGGCTTGCTCGACCGTGGCACCGACAATTCTCCCTCCGGAATTGCCAGCTGATCGAAGCCAATCAGACTATATCCCTTTCGCGGGTATAGAGGGCGCCAGTGAGTCTTGGGGTGTTAATCATTCGATCAACTAAAATAGTTGCCATTCCCGCTAAAAATGTTCCTCTCTTTACAATTATTCAGAGAGAGAGGCGCAGAGCACTCACCCAGAACCTCAGTTTGATTGTGTGGGCAGCACTGACGCTTCCCAGACTTAAGGATAAACAAATTTACAGTCTTCATCATAAAATTCCGCGGTTCTCCTGAATTTCTTGACCCGACAAAATTCCTTGCACCAATCCCTGTTTCGCAGATTTGTTGACATCCTGTCAGCGCTATCTGATTCAGTGGATGATTCGCGTCGATTTCTGCTCAGCGAGAGCTGGCAGCTCTAGTGAGCCTGTGTCCTGGAGCGGAAAAGAGCGTTTGAAAGGAACCTGCAGGCTGATTATTTTCCGCGTCGATATTGAAATCGTTACGTTAACGCCGTCGTTAGCGGCAAAAGTATAATCGAGCGATTATTTCACTCCGCGCCGATCGTTAAACCGTGGCGGGATATTTGAGTCCGTCGATAAGTTAAAGGTTGCTCTACGGCAACCTCTAAGCTAACGATTCGCGGCAAGCTAATCTAACCTAAAAACATACCCGCGTGACNGCTGGCAGCTCGAGTGAGCCTGTGTCCTGGAGCGGAAAAGAGCGTTTGAAAGGAACCTGGGAGGATGAACGAGGCGTTGAATGATGGATGATTGATAGCGACGCGAGTCAGTAACTTGTTGAGTCGGGTGTGTGTGTAATTGCAAGTTGAGGAGGGGGGTTACTGCACTACTCTAACAGTGGGGAGTCCGTGCCCCCGACTTCGTTGCTCCTCCATTCTGTCCCAGTAAAATATCCCTAATCGCACCTTTATCCTGCCGTACTAAGGAAAAACGCCGTATGAACCTTCTCGAGCTGCCAAATTTACTTCGATGAAACGTTTATTTTTGAGGAAACTTATGAATATGTTTCCTTTAAATTTTCAGAATCTTCAGATGAAAGTGCGAACCAAATTATCTGAAAAATTGGGAGGAAAATATTCAGGAGTTTACCAGAAAATTCGCGTTTGAGGAAAGGAAATTTGGCAACGCCTGAGGGCTCATATGGTGTTTTTTCTCAGCACGGCAGTACCCTGCACCGTTTTGACTAATCACTATGAGCCTCCATCAGATTGGCAGCAATGACCGGGTCTTCATTGAAGCGCCTTGTCTTTGTCTCGTCTTTGTCCGTCTTGTATCCTTGGAGCGAGCGAAATTAACTCGGAGGTGTCTTCGTCGAAACGTTCGCTATCACTCTCACTTGTCGGTCTTTTGAATCGAGAGTCGTTTGCACCAGATTTATTGCGGTTATAATTAAGTTAACGTGTGAGGGGGAGCTCGTTGAGGCCATAAACAGAGCCGGTGTCTCCTCTTCTGTTGAATAAGAATGCAATAAAAATACGGCAACGAGTTGCAAGATAATAATGGCATATTGCACTCCGCGCGTGGAAACCGCACACGGAATCGAGACTAAACCGAGCATTTGACAAAATATTGGAGAAGATGCAGAGGCGCTCGATGCTACGTGTTGATCTTGAGCAAACCATCAACTTGCTCCGGGAACCACGAGAGACACGAATGGTGCGAAATATATTTAAAAAGTGGGAAGACATTTGGACTGCATTTTGCAATTTGGAACTATAAATTCTGGCTCTTCTGAAAAAACGTGCATAGGGAAACTAATGGCACGTACGTCGTTTTTAAGCCAGGCTAGACTTTTTGTTCCAAATAGCAAAATGTAATCCATTTGCGTTACCTCCAGAACTAATGAAGATAAACCAAAGCAGAAAAAAAGCTGTCATTAATCGAAATGAAATCAGCTTTGAAGAAAGTGCGGATACAGAAAAAGCTCAGGGCCGGATTTACCTACTTGCCGCACATGGGCCGCCTGTATTTTGCCGCCCCCTTCTCATTCGTTTTGAAACCCCGATACAAACCATCAAGTGAACGTGCCGGAGGAGGAGGGGTGCATAAGACGCGTTTACTCGTGTTGGGCACATTTTTTGTGAAATACTCGTAGCCCTGTCAGCACTAGGAAAAGTTCCCGGAACTTTGCGCAAAAGTTAAGTTCCGTAAACCTATCTCTGTGTGGACAAGGCCTATCGTTTATAATAAATGAACGAAAAAATTATGAAAGAATAAACATGAATGTGGGTTAATACTTTTAATTTCCGCCACCGCGCCAACCGTACTGTGTTTGGCGCAATGCGTGAAGTATCTCTACAGTCTTGTAGGCGCTATGCGTTTCACGCGCCGATCGCCGCTGACCGCACTACGTTTGACGCAATGCGTGAAGTATTCATGCAGTCTTGTAGGCGCTAATATGTCTTTCATGCTGACCGGCGCGCCGAGGCCGAGGGCTTCTCCTTCTCATTTCAAGTCCTCGTCATCATTGGCGCATCATGAAAGGCGCTATCTCTTGTATTACCGAAAGACGAACAAATTAGAAATTACTATACTTTAACTCTCAGGAAATGAGAGATTTTGTCGCCTTTTCTCGTTCGTATTTCTTTCCTGAATCATAATTTTTTTATGATACCTACATTTGAAAAACGTGCAACATTTGCCGCCATGGGTCGCGGCTCATGTAGCCACCCCCTAAATCCGGCCCTGAAAAGGCTACCATTTTTTCTGAACTTTTCTTCAGCTACCGTTAACAATCCTAACCTCGCTATCTTAATGTAAACAGACATCTGCTTATCGAATTCCAGAAATTTTGAAATAGGATCGAAAAAAATGCTTTTACGCGTAAACTAGTGGATCAAACTTAAATATCCATTTTTTTTGTTTTTGTTATTGAACAGTATGCCCGGTTATTTGTGATCCATTTCTGAGCTGATTCCGCTGAATCAGGTAAAAGTCTGGATACGTGACGCGCGAAGTGACGAGTGTTGGAGTAGATGCAGAAAAAATGGAACTCGCACAAATCAATAGTGCTGTGAAATATTTACAAATTCACAATTATACGAAAAGTTTTAGAGAAGTAATTTTCACTGATTCCATTTGCCTTCATTAATTCTGTAGAGAAGACAAATATAAATTTATTTTACAAATATCTCTTTAATATGCTTAAGTATAAAATAAAACCGGGCACAAAGTAGAACAATTAATTGCGATGCAATTTTCAGACCATTCCGAAACGAACCTTGATCTTTATGAGAATCAATAAAAAATTCCACTTTCTTTCATACACGCGAAAAAAAGGAAAAATCATACATTGTGGGTATTCAGGTATTTTTTTTATGCAAATACGAGTCTCATTAACGTATTATGACTGCAAGGTTGAGAGCTTATCTCTGAAATCGGAGCGCAAATCCGCGTCAGCCTAGCAAGGCTAACGATCCTCCAACACACACTTCGTCTTTAGTGTCGCGACATAAACATTGTTAGCTCGATCGTTGGTTTTCCGCCAGGAAAAATCAAAAATAAAACGCTAATCCTACAACAGAATTTTTATTTTCCATTCAAGGATGCGACTCGTACATTCCATTTCGAAGAATTATTCTCTGCTACGAGAGTTTCCTGATTTTTTTACGATTTTCGTCCGTCCACGGTGAGAGGAATCTTAGAATTGGACATTTTGCAATTCGGAACTACAATTCCTGACTCACAATCAGTTTAGAAACAACGTACATACCATTATTTTCCCTACACACTAAGGTGTTTTTACGGATGAGCCAGAAATTGTAGGAGAAACTGGAGAAGTCTCCTGACAAATCCCGATTCCCAGCTTGTTCAGGGTATCTACGAAAACATTGAGTCCCTTTATACCCAGAGTTACGACAACTCACTTTTGGTTGGGCCAGGATTGGGCTGAAAGTGGCCTAAAAAAAAATCCAATTCTGATTGGTTCTCGCTCATGGAGGCCGAAACTAGTGCACCAAGATGGCGGTACCTCGAATGTGAACAAGAATAATGAAAATATTACCTAATTGTGGTTTATCAAGAGTAAATTGTTATTTCCATCGGTCTAAAATGAAAATAGATTAAGAAATTATTCACAAACCAATCTAATTTTCGTTTTAATTGATCAATTTGTTGATGTTGTTGTTTTTGTTTGACAGACATCGCAGGATTCCTGATCCTTATCCCTCAATATCGTTCGTTTGAGTGCACTAGTTTCGGCCTCCATGGCCAGCCAAGGTCGGCTGCCAGTCAGCTGATAATCGAGTTGTCGTTACTCTGGGTATAAAGGGACTCTAACGAAAACAGACTGACCAGAAATCAGTACTTCTTCAGTACTTTTTCAGTACATTCCCAAGAAATTCAGTACCTCCTCAACAGAAAAATTCAGTACTTTTTCAGTACCTCCGATTGACGAAATTCGAAAAATTTCAATTTCTCGCTCAAATTGCGACCAAAATGACAAAAAATGAAAAAAATTCCGGACCTTTTTGCGGAATTTCCGCACTTTTTCAGTACTTCCGAACTGCCCTTAAAAAAGCAGTACTATTTCCGGACTTTCCGGAAATTCCGGACTTGTAGCCCTGTCGTCCAAATTTAAAGAGCGCTCGGAGGAAGAGTTCTCAAGGAAGACGAGGACAGGCCAAACCCACATGAGACTGGATCCTGATTCGAGTGTCACTTTTTCCTGGGGCCAGAAACGCCAACGCCCGCAGTGGCGTGGCGTGAATAATCGATTATCGATATCTCGCCATTTGAAGCTACGGTAAAGAATCGATTACTAAGGTGTTCGCTGCGAACACCCTGATAATCGATCTTTTTTCATAGGTTTAAATGGCATAACAATCGATATATCGCAATTCACGCCACGCCACTGAACGCCCGCGAATATCAACAAGTATAAATAAGTCGGGAATAACGTTGGTCCGGCCGCGACAACGGGCTCCATCCCGGTCGAGCCAAGTGGGCACGAGTATCCGCGGATTATGCAAATCATACCGAGGACTTGGGAGTGAGTCAAAACTCTTTTGTTTTTTTCAATTGTCTCGTTTTCGTTCCTTCCTCCCATCGCCCTCGCCGCTCCAGTCACGTGCCGCGGCTCATCGGCCCCGAACCGGAGATGAAGATGAAGGATGGGAGTCGACGATGACGTAAGCACCGAAAACCGGTGAACCCTTAATAAGTCGGTAAATAATGCCCGGGCCCCAAGGTTTCGGGGCTTGCATCATCAATTGCACATTTTGCCTTCCAAGGGGAGAGGGGCAGGCAGAACACACAGGGATCCTCGCCTCGTATTTTATCGACCACTGGAAAAAAAAAAAAAACACATTGGATCTAGCGTCCAGACTCTTAAAAACATCGACAAGAAAAAATACTCTTGATTCAATCAGATTTAAGCTAAAATCAAGAACCAAGCCTCTTAGTTTGAGCGGATTTCCTTTTGATTTAAGCTTAAATCTGATTGAATCAAGAGTATTTTTTCTTGTCAATGTTTTCAAGAGTCTGGACTCTAGATCCGATGTGTTTTTTTTTTCCAGTGAGTTAAAAGGGCTTGTGTCACTTAAGACTATTGGAAAATTTTAAAAATATGTGATACGTCTTTTTTGCGGACGTCGTTGTGAGTTATTTGACAAAGAGACATTTTAATATGCAGATTTTATCAAAAATGTATTAAATTTACAACGAATTGATATTATATCGTAACCAAATTCATGTCATGATTTGGTCACCTCACGTCATCAGATTTTGATTGAAATTTGTGACTTATTCAATTCTCATCAAATTACAAGTTGGACTTCAATTAAAAGATTCCTCGCACTTTGATTAATACGGATTCTAATTAGTCAAAAACCGAGTGATTTCTTGGCTATCAAGTCCTGCAAAGTCACGCGATCCTTAAACATAATATTTTTTCACATCATACATATGAAACAACTCTTGTAAATATTTTGTACGGCAAAAAATGAAGTCACGTGATCCGAAAAAAAAAACAATCCGCGTGTTGCGAGACGACAGACTGATTTCCTGACTACGTCATTCGACACTAATAAGCATGACTTTTACGGTGATACCACTATTTGACCACGTGAGTGACCATATTGCCTACCCTAAAATTAGAAGGCGAACTGACATGGGCATTAAAAAGTCACCTCTTCCCACTCGATAGGAAAACTATTATTTTGCATGTTGGATTAGATTAAAGCAAGGATGGCGCAGTGACTAAATTCGTCTAAAAGGGGCCTATGGTAGGCAACCTAGGATGACTTCCTCTAGGAATGGAGCCAGAGCCGGAAACACCCGAACACCAGGAGCACCGACGATCGACGCCGCGCTGCGCGCCGCCAAGTGAGGGTGCGTTTCCACAGGGCGTGGGCGACGTTAAGTCGACCGCGCAGTTTTTTCGCGCGACCCGGTGCAATGATGCCACCGAAAGAGCAACTGAAAATGCTGCCGTGCTAATTGTAAGAAAAAATGCCGTCTGGGCCTTCAGGAGTTGCCCAATTTTCCTTAGTAAATCACGAATTTTCGGGGAAAGTTTCTTCCAATTTTACAGATGAATTTGTCCGAAATTGCATCTGAAAGTCCTGAACATTTCAAGGAAAATATTCTTAGTTTTCCTTAAAAATAAACATTTTATCGATGGAAAATTGGCAACTCTCGAATGTTTATACGGCGTTTTTTCTTACTACGGCAGAATGGTAGTAGTCGAGTAAAATACAGAGTTCCCACAGAATTTAGAACATGAAATTCCCTGACAAT
Organism: Bemisia tabaci; assembly: GCF_001854935.1. Taxonomy (NCBI): domain Eukaryota; kingdom Metazoa; phylum Arthropoda; class Insecta; order Hemiptera; family Aleyrodidae; genus Bemisia; species Bemisia tabaci. The sequence continues at coordinate 4,989,534 of NW_017548020.1, read as the reverse complement.
AGAAGATGGGACGGATGTTTAAGAAGACATAATTGAAAATAGTTATCAGGCAAAATGTGTTGTTCGAAACCTCAAACCCAATCTAGTGAGCAAATGAAGGCGATTTAACAAAGTTCCCCTGACATTTTCGTCATTTTCCCCGACATTTTCCGGTTTTCCCTAACTGTGGCAACCCTGTAAATATGATTGCATCTGATCGCGAGTAATCTGCGCGGCTCATTTCACGCATCACACTGCTCGGCGCGCGTCCTGTGGAACTGTGGCTTGACGGTGGTGTGAATCCTCCGCTGGGGGGAAGAACTTGCCGGGAGCTGAGAAGCTCCACGGAGCACAGAAAGCTTGGATCCACTCACGAATCCACTTAGCACCCGGACCCGGCAATGCACTTTGACTAATTTACGATCGAATTAACGACTCCTCCAACACTTCCAAAGTTTCGCCGTTGAACCATTCGTTGGTATCGCGGAACCTGGACTATAAAAGAAACTCATCGGATCTTAACCGTTACGCCTGAATCCTCCGATAGCCACGATAACCTCGCTCGTACTGAAAACGTCTTCCTGTCTTTCATTGAGAAGCAACATAAAGTGTACCGCTTCAAAATTGATAGAATTCCCAACAGAGGTGCAGAAACTTCTCTATCTCGCAATCGGTCAGGTGTGAGAATGGGAAGGTCCCGAAAACTATGTTTTTAAATGGGAAAGCTGGCAAAATCGCGTTTGCCTTGCAGAGCAGCGGTAAAAGCTACTTGTTTTTCGTAAAATCGCTGTGAAAATAACGAAAGTTTCGCAAAGTCGCAGCAATTCTTGCGTTCAGAGCCATAAAAAAGTCATCTTTTCGAAATTCCTGAGGAGGAATGGGTTTTTAAAATGGAAGGGTCAATTTGAAAAATAGGAAGGCTACGAACTTCCTGCAACCCTAGAATTTTAGGAAATGTTCCCGACCTCCCCCTCCTTTTTCTTTAATTTCTCTAGTTTGCCCCTTGAATCAGTGTTTGGATGCTCTACGTGTTCACTCTTTCATTTTACAGAATTTTCACGGAAAATCCGTTACCACGGCTTGCGTAAATGCTCAACAGTTCGTCTTAAAAAGACACCCTGGGTGTAAATTTCGATAGTTGCAGATCAAGTAAACATAAACCAAAAATCAGCGGATTCAGCCCTCAGCTTGCGTATCACATGTCACATACCTGACGGATATTCCGTCGATCCCTGACGAAAGAACATAACTACATTTCATTGTTGCCAAATTTTCCCCCGCAAATTACATTTCTACCAGAAAAATCCTTGGCATTTCTTACTTATAATTTCACTGATTATTCTTCAGATCCCATGCAAAAATCAGACAGGTTTCGGAAAGAAATTACACATGTGCTTTCTTGTAAACAATTGAATTGTTTGAGTCAATTTCGCAACCCTGGAATTAAGTTACGTTCTTTCGTCCGGGAAACGACGATTTCGAAGCCGTCCGCAACCCACACGGGGCGACGACAAAATTAGGGCCCGGATGCGAACCAACGACCTCAACCACTCTGCCGTGCTAAGGAAGAACGCCGTATGAACATCCGTGAGTTGCCAAATTTCCCTTGATAAAACATGTATTTTGGACAACATTCATGCATATTTTTCGTTAAAATTTTCAGATATTTTAGATTAAATTGCGTTCAAAATTGTCTGAAAGTTTTGGAAAATAATATTAGCAATTTTTCCACTAAATTCGGTTTTTATCAGAGGAAACTTGGCAACGTCTGACGGCTCATACGGCCTTCTTCCTTAGCACGGCAGCACTGATATCCAGCTCTTTCCACTCACGATCGGCGTACTTACAACATGAGGTATGAGTCATCCGGGTGATCCAGTTCGGCTGGGCTTACACAACGAGGAGATCTGACAACGGGGCCGACGGAGGAAGATAAGGCGCTTGGTCCATACCGGCATCTTGATCTGCACCCAAATACAGCGACTCGGGAACTCGGGAATGAATTCGACCAAATAACAACATTGCATCACCGACCCGCTCGCTCTGATCTGATGGCGGCTCCGGCCACGGCTCACAGTGGATCGAGTCAATTCGAGAGCTCGGACATGAAATTTCTAACTAAAACTGCAAATCTTGATGTATATTTCGTCACATTATGAATTTCAAGGGGTGCTTCAGCAAGAAAATTTTACGAGGAAACCAATGAAGATGTTGCATGTGTGAGGGATTTGCGATTTGACTGTTGTTTCTTACGTAAAAGTTTGCGAGAAACACGATGGTGCCACTGGTTTTCACTGAAATCATCCCCCTAGCTCAAAAAAGCTCTCGAAGTGAGGCCAAAATGGAGGGGATATCCCACCCTACCTTGAGAGTCCACGTCTATATCGAGACTAACTCTCCATGCAACGATAGAGAGCAAATACATTGACAGGGTTGCCACTTTATTTGGGAAATTCAAAACTGAAAACACGGCATCACTGCTAATGTATTTGCTCTCTATCTTTGCATGGAGAGTTTGTTTTGATGTAGAGGTGGACTCTCAGGGTAGGGTGGGATATCCCCTCCATTTTAGCCTCACTTTGAGAGCTTTTTTTGATCTTGGGAGTTGATTTTAGAGAAAACCAGTACCATCATCGTGTTCCTCGCGAACTTTTACATAAGAATCAATGGTCAAATCGCAAATCCCTCACACATGCAACATCTCCATAGAACCACTTTTAGAACCTTTTTTTGTATAAACGGAGTTACAAGCGTCCAAATTTTGTCCGACTTCTTCCACTGACTCGATCCACTGTGCGACTCCGAGTTGAAGAATGCCAGGTCATTCCCATTCCCGAGCTGCCGCTGGGAGGCAAGGAAAGGAATGAAAAAGCCAACAGAAACGATAAAGTGTTTTGCTAAGACACAGGCTCAGGGAGGAGCCTCCAAGGATCACCTTCCTAGATCGAGAATTTATGGCTCAAATATTGATGGCGACCGTTTCTAACATTTGGAGATGGGTCCTGGACCCGTTTCGAATTCAATTCGATATTTTGGTCTTCGGGACGAATACAATGAAATTTCACGCGAGCTTTTTTCGGCGAAACGTGGCTAAACCTTTCCCCTATTGACACTATTAACATGAAGGACAATTGGGCATCAAGATAATTGCCATCGTTTTAGATGGTTGCAAGTGTGAATTTGAAGCTCCTTCCTTGTTTTTATGAATGTATATTCTTTTTCTACGCATTCGAGGCCTAACTGAAACGAACATCAATACTTTGGATCTAATTTGGGGCAAATCAAATGAAATTTCAAGATTCATCACTAGCCGAAACGTAGCTAAACTTGTCTCCTATTGATACTGTTAATAATGATATGAATAATTGAGAAATCAAGACGATTGCCATCAATTTGTGACTTTACAGGTAAGATTTTCGGTTTTTTCTTAACCACGCAATCGAGGCCTGGACCACCGCTAGCGGTTATAGATCAATATTTCGGTCTTCGAGGCAAATCAAATGGAAATTCAAGCGTTCCACGGGCCAAAACGAAGCTAAACTCTTCAGCTATTGATATTGTTGACATCAAAGAAAATTACACATCAGGACAACTGCCATTATTTATGAAAATGTGAAGGTAAAAGGAAGAGAAGGAAGGAAAAAGGAAGGTGTGAAGGCCTCCTCACATTCGCGCTCCAGTCCTGGCCATCAGCCAATGGAAAGAGCGCCAGAGGCAGATACAGCAACTTGGCGGCACCGGATTGCCTCCATTTAAACCTATGCTAAATAATCGATTCTTGTCGGAGCACCTGGCCCTTCCAAGAATCGATACATTTCCATGGGTTTTAATGGAGAAAAGAAAATTTTGCCAATTTTCTGGATCCGCCGATGAAAGAGGCTTATGCTGGCTTAGAATTCTAGCCACATACACATGCGCACAGCGGTGAATGCGATGCTGAAATACCGTGTAAAAACAACACAACATCCTTAAAAGGAAGTGGTGACGAGTTGCAAATTCACATCGACTGGCGTAATCAAAAGAAAGATATTTTCATCAGACGCTGGAAGAAAATATAAGAAAACAGGTTTTATGAGTTGTTTGTCAGTGCAGTACCCTTGTGCAACATATCGACGGATTTGATTAGAAAAGCCTGAATACTGCATTTCACGTCGCATTATTTTCTTTCCTATTTTTTTTTTTCTTTATTTCTTCCTTTTTTTTTAAACAGTGCAATAAACCGCGAAACTTTCTAAGCATTTAACTAAAAAAGTAAAGAATGAACTAGCAAAATTTGAAAGCAGAATAAAATTCATGATAATAAAAAAGGAGTAAAAAAAAAGATAGAAAACTAGGCAACTGTTAAAGAGATAAGGCTGGTTAGTTTTATAGTAATAATCATTTGATACTGGAAATTTGAACGGGTTTAACCAGAATCACTACAACTGCATTGAGCCTACCCGCATTGCCTAATGCCCTCTCCTGTCCTTTTTTTTTTTTTTTTTTTTTTTTTTTAAAAAAAGAGACCGACTCAAAATTTTGCAAAGTCATTCTTGATAACCTACCAACAATTCACAAGAATTTTCAAAACGATATGGTTTTTTTCAGTTTCCTGTTAAAAGAAAATAAAACGTGCGAGTAAATTGGACGACACGAAATGAATATCTCGGTTTGAAAACGACCCATGGGCAAAACGAAATTTTCCAGGAGACGATAAAAACTGCGCAACAGTCAAAAAAGGAGTGTTTCCACGCAAAAAATGAACATCGTAAAAAACCCAAGTTGGGTCGTTTTCGAACTGAGAGATGCAAATTCAGTTGAGCTGATTCTGGATAAAATCGTCCACAGAATGGCTACCTAATGACCACCATCATACCTACGCGGTACATTATTCCCCATGTAGTTTTCTCGTCTCACCAGCGAGAGGAAAAAACCACCGCAGGTGGAGGCTTTACCTTTTGAGGAAACCTACTCCTTTTGCAACCGACTCGGACCGTCCGCCATCGCGCATGCTCTTTCGGTTGGGGGAGAAATATTACCGTTGCGTTGTCCAGTTTCTCGTTAACACAAGACAAAAAAAATGAAAAAAATGTTTCTGCCAAAGGTGGCCTGGTGACCCATAACAATGAGACGGCTCGCGTGTAAAATTCGCGATACATTCGATTATTATGCTCTCGGCTGGCCTTGCTCATGCGACAGCGACAACGACAACGACACGGCATTCGACCCGAGTTCATGACCTCATTGGCGCGGGCAAGAAAAAATACCCGTGCACCCAGCTACACCTACTCAAGACCGGGCAACCGCAACTAACGGCAATCCACCATTATTTACCTTCTTTATTATTCGCCATCATATGTGTACGTTGCTTTGAAATCATATGAACAGCCGCGGAAGAAGCGAAACAGTTCTGCTGTGAATTTTCTACAATGTTTGATTGAATTGGCTGGTGTGAAAGTCGCCAAGTAATTGTCATTTTTCCCTACTGTGAAAAAATTGTGATAGCCTTTAAATTATGAAAATAAATGGTGTGTAAACGGTTATTATTACAGAAGTCAATTGACTGCATTATAATGGATCATCGTGTAACTCACAGCCTACTGTACCAGAGCCGGGCCTCGGATCCAGTGGATCCCCGATTACATTAAAGGTGAAAAGGTGAAAGTGTAAAAAAATAGAGGAGCATAGAGTGAAAAAACAAAAGCTTTGGAATCTCTCTGTGAAACTCGTTCTGATTAAAAATTACTACGAGTACGGAGGACCTAACCCCAAATACGGGAAAATTAGGGGCCCAGCCCTATGTACACTAAAACAACTCCTTTTACTTGAAGCAATTATAATTAAGTGTTTAATTTATTATTTATATTTATGTATGCTTGTGTTAACTGTCTCTTGATTACACGAACACCTCGATACACAAATAAAGCGATTCTGGAATACATATTTTCCCACGGAACGATTTCCTCGAGCAATCGTGACATCTGAGAGTGATACCACTATTCGGCCACGTGGGAGCTCGGGTTGCCTACACTAAAAATCGAAGGCGAATCAACAGTAAGGTCAAGGTGTCATCGCTCCCCACACCACGCTTTCCTGCTTTCTTCCTGGCGCAATCGTGACAGCTGAAAGTCATACCACTATTGTTCTTGTTATTGTGTAAGAATATTTTCCCTGGAACTTTTCAAACACGCCGGATTAAAATGAGCGTAAATTATTCAGAAAAATTCGAAGAAAAAATTCGGAAATTTTCCAGAAAAATTTACAACGTTAGAATGCTTACACAGCTTTCATCTTCAGCACGAAAAGAGTGTAGCCTGTGGCAACGTGCAGTTTTGGCCGGGGTCCTAAAAAAATAGAACCTGGCGACTTGATTTTCGCCGAACGAGCGGAGTGAGACACCGGAGGAGTGAACTGCGTGCGTGGTTGTCGTCAAATGAGAGAAATCTCTAAAATTTGCGACAAAGAACTTAAAACTACGAGTTGAAAGCGATCGCATACTAACAAGGGCCGAAAAATCTGTGACGTGCGCTGCCGTGCTAAGGAAAAACGCCGTATGTGCATCTGAATGTTGCCAAATTTAATCTCGGAAAAGATTTATTTTCCAGGAGAGTTATGAGTATTTTTCCTTATTGAAATTTTCAGATATTTCAGATCAAACCACGGAAAAATTTCTTTGAAAAATTGGGTAAGAGATATTAAGAAAGTTTCCCGGAAATTCGAGATTTGTCACAGGAAATTTGGCAACGTCTAAAGGCTCATACGGCGTTTTTTCGTAGGAAGGCAGTGCGGACCGCAAGCGCGGTGGATATCATCGCAACGGTTCGCGTCTTCCGGGCCAGATTATATCTGAAGAATGTCTTCGGCCGAGCACTTGAGCATGCGTTCCCAGTGGCGATTTCGGCGGAGTGCGAAGAGTCACGTTTGTCGGGAGAATTGACGAGCAGAATGTAAATGGTCACGAATTTTACGCGGTGACGTTATCATTAGAAGAACGGAATCACAGAGTGCGAGCAAAATAATGAAAGCGAGAGATGAGCATAAACGGACGACGTTCTCGGTGAAACCAGGTTGAATTTTTCGACGATGAAGTTACCGAGTATCGCAGATGACTATTTTCCGTTAAATTAGGAGTAGAGGGGAGTTTCAGGCACCATGATATTGAAAATTCTTTAAAATATTTTAAAAACTACGTACAAACAAAAAACGCTGATCTTAATACATTGCGTTTAGACAATAACAATTTCGGGCAGAGAGGGCAAAATTAGTTGTTTTTGTCTTTACCGTATAGACCATACAAAAACTGCGAAGTCGAGGGGGAACTCAACTTTTGACGGCGATGTTCTTTAAATTTACCATGAATATAATGTGACCTAGTGAGTTATGACGGCAAAAAATTGTTCTGAACATTTAAAACTTTATTTTCCTTAAATTTAAGTTGTCGGTCAGGGTCTACGGTAGGGACTAAAAGTCTAACAAACGTTTAAAGTTATTTGAACCAACCCTTAGACCATACCGCACTGGAGGCATGGAGTAAGACAAACGTTTTACCTTGATAAATCTAACACATTGTGAAATTCTGTCAAACTTAGCAAAACATTCCGCAATCTTTACCAAACAATACCGCGACTGATCATCGAACTCTTGTCACGCTTTGTCGAGCATGAACAAAAAATATGCCGTTCCAAAAACATGATTTTAACTGGCAATCGACAGTTCTGAATACCAAACCTCACCATCAGTCCATAACAGCGGAAAGCCAGATTTTGATTAACAAAATCGATAGAAATTATACAACAACGCCGTATTTCAAAGTGAGATAACGGAGAAAATACGGTCCTGCTGTGGATTTACTTCCTTACTCTCAAAGAGATACGGTAGGGTAACAACAGAGACTTGCGGTTAAAAGGCTTTTAAAAAAGCTGTCAAGAGCTATACGGTTAAAAATACGAACTGCGTGGAAATAAAAGAGGAAGTCTCGTCGAAGTCTTGCAAAATAAGAAACATGAAACCTTTTAACACCGGAGAGAAAAAAATAGTTACGGTTTTTCGGTCTTGAGCTGCAAGTACGAGGGCACAGATTTGCCTCCGCCGTTTGAGTCTTTCCTGCTTGAAGATTATCCAAGTGCGCGGACATTAACGGCAGAGAAGCAAACTGAACCGGCAAGAAAACCGGCAGTAAAGTGGGCAAACGCATCATTGTAATGAACCCGAGCGTGAAATATTCTCGCGATAAGGTCATGGACCATTGGACCGACGATCCATCGACACCAACCTGCCGTCAAGAAAAAAAGAAACGGCTGAAATACAACATATCAGGATGGTGTATAAAAATTATATTGGCTTTAAATTTTGGAACAATTTGGGACATTGGTATCACTGCAATGGCAGAAACATGTGAGCCTTTGCCCTTCAGGTACTAATAATTTGTGAACTAAAATTGCAATTCCCCATAGAAACGTATTTCTCTGGTCAACAGGGCCGGATTTACCTATTTGCCGCCCATGGGCCGCCTTTATTTTGCCGCCCCCTCTCATTCGTTTTGAAACATCGATACAAACCATCAGATAAGTGTGCCGTAGAAGGAAAGGTGCATGAGACGCGTTTACTCGCGTTAGGCACATTTTTTGTGAAAGCCCTGTCAACACGAGCAAAAGTTCACGGATCTTTGCGCGAAAATTAAGTTCCGTAAATATATCTCTGTCTGGACGAGGCCTTACATTTATCAGAAAAGAACGAAAAGATTATAAAAGAATAAACATGAATGAGGTTTAATGATTTTAATTTCCGCCACCGCGCCAACCGCACTGTGTTTGGCGCAATGCGTGAAGTATCTCTACAGTCTTGTAGGCGCTATGCGTTTCACGCGCCGATCGCTGCTGACCGCACTACGTTTGACGCAATGCGTGAAGTATTCATGGAGTCTTGTAGGCGCTAATATGTGTTCCATGCTGACCGGCGCGCCGAGGGCCGAGGGCTTCTCCTTTCCATCTCAAGTCCTCTTCATCATTGCTCTCTGCGCCGCGCCCGCCGCTCCGGGCTAAATTGCGTGTTTGGATTCTCTCTCAACTTCTGTCTCTTGTATCACCGAAATACGAACAAGTTAGAAATTACTATACTTTAAATCTCAGGAAATGAGAGATTTTTTCCCTTTTTCTCGTTTGTAATTTTTTCTCTGAATCAGATTGTTTTCTTGATACCTACATTTGAAAACATTACAACATTTGCCGCCCTCTAAATTTGCCGCCATGGGCCGCGGCCCATGTGGCCGAATTTCTTTTTAACTGAAGCAAAAAATCTGATTGAATCAAGAGTATTTTCCTTGTCGATTTTTGTAAGAGTCTGCACTGAAAAAAAAAAAAAAACAAAAAACATTGGATCCAGAGTCCAGACTCTTGAAAACATTGACAAGAAAAAGAACCCTTGATCCAATCAGATTTCAGCTTAAATCAAAAGGAAATCCGCTCAAATTAAGAGGCTTGATTCTTGATTTAAGCTTAAATCTGATTGAATCGAGAGTCCTTTTTCTTGTCAATGTTTTCAAGAGTCTGGATTCTAGACCCAATGTTTTTTTTTTCCAGTCTGGACTCTGGATCCAAAAGCCTTCTTTCCAGTGCTCTATGAGTTACTCTGATGTCTGATGGATGCTCCATGCTCCAAGTTATTCCTCATGCACCATCTGACACGGATGGTTATGACCCACGGTCCTCCTCGGATCGTAAACTGAAAACCGTAAACGACTATCAAACGCTCGCTGGGCGAGTCCAGGGCGCGCGGCGCGGCGTGTCCACGCTCGTGCGAAACGACTTATATCGATGGCTCCGTTCGTTCGATCGAGCACCTCGCTCACCGTGAAAGCTTTCCTCGTCCGGGTATTCAAATTCGATCCACCGAATTGAAAGCCGTCGCTCGGATGATCGCGCGGCGCGCGAGCCCATCCTCCATGTAAAAAGTCCCCGTTCCGCAGCGCTTATTACTGATTCTTGTCTTGACTATTTCCATAGTTCACTGGCCCCTCCGGCCCGCCACGCTTCCCCGCGCCTTCTCGTCGACAGTCCTGCCACCCTCAAGACTGCGAATCCACCTGGGAAATCACCCGGAAAGTCTGTTGGCCTCTCTCACTAAACACTGAGAAAAAATTCTCTAGGATCCAGATTCTAGACTCTACTACTAAAAAAGAAAAAAAAAAAAAAAAAAAAAAAAAAAAAAAAAAAAAAAAACTCCGGCCGTGCACTGGAAAAAATACAACAGCGACAAGAAAAGATAATCTTGATTCAATCGAATTTTTGCGTGAATCAAGAACCAAGCCTCTTAATTTGAGCAAAAATCTGATTAAATCGAGAGTATTTTTTCTTGTCAATGTTTTCAAAAGTCTGGACTATAGATCCAATGTGTTTTTTTCCAGTGCGCCCGCGTTCCAGGCTCAGAGGCCGAAAGTTCCGGGCATAGCACCTGGAGCAATCAAAGCTACGGCTCCAGCATCCGATACTTTTGGCCACTGAGCCTAGGACGGACGGTACGTTTATACAGCCCGTAACTTTTTTTCCAGTGCAGGAAAAAATACTCTTGATTCAAACGGATTTTTTCTTGAATCAAAGGGAAATCCGCTTCAATTGAGAGGTTTGGCTCTCGATTCGAGAAAGAATATGATTGAATGAAAAGTATTTTTTCTAGTCAAACTTTTAAAGAGTCTGGCCTCTGGATACAAGCTACTTTTTCAAAAAGTAGCTTGTATCCAACTTTTTTCCAGTGAACGTTGAGAGTATTTTGCATGCTGACGGTTTTTTGTTTCCGACAAAACTGAAGAATCTCTTGTTTCATCGAGAAGCGATACACCAATTAACCCATTAGAATCGGATTATTCGTCACGTGGCTTCTTGCTGTTGGGACAGATCTAATTAGTTTAAGCTGGTCTACAAGAATCAAGCATTAAAACACGATTCTGTGACCAGCGCAACTGGCCCATTCGTGTCTGTGAGGGATTTATGGAATTCAGATGCATTTTCTCACACTTATATTCAGCCAATTAAGATACGATCAATTTAGAATTTAATTCGAGATCCTATGGAAACTTGTCAAATCCGGTTTAATCCCTGTGCTTTGGAGGTGATGGATTTCATTTAAATAAATTAAGACCTTCCTGGGTGATCATGTATACGCGCAGATGTGTGGAGTTAAAAATTCACAGGCACACAAATTGAAGGTGAAATTAATGCATCTGCACATACACTTGTTTGAGTTTCTGATGGACGACCTTGGCTTTATATGATTCACAATCGGAAACTGTTTAATTCTAGGAACTTTCTTAATTGCTTGTTTCCTTGATTATCAACGATGTGTAAAATTAATTAGGCTGTTGCACGATCATGATTTACTAGCATGTTACGTTATATGCGGTTAACTTTAAGCTCCATAGAAGCTCAAAAAAGGTATTTTCAGAGAGCAAAACCACGACGACTTATTAGGGCCAGTTCCATCATCTCTGGTCAACCTGCTAGTCACGTTTGACAAGAGGTCAAACACGAAAGTAGCGTTTTATCACCTTTTATCACCGCAAATCCCAGTTCAAATTAAGCTAAACAGAGAGAAAAATTCAACAGATACTTTGACCACCTGTCAAATTCTTTTACCAGGGGTTACATTTAAATCCTGGTCTCTGGTTGGTTTATATCACAGTCCACTTCAAGAGATCCTCCATTAATTCCTTATTTTTCTCATATACCTCACAAAAATTGTGAGTGGCACATCGCGACATCTGGTAGAGCTACTTCGCAACTGACTTTTGCATGGAGTACATTAAAGTTTTAGAGGTAATCATGATCTGGTAACCTTCTGGTTAATCATGATCGGCGGCTTTTGTCACTATGTTTTTAAAAACAATAGTATAATTGGACTGCGTTGAGCAGAGAGGAACCAAGCCACATCAGCAATTGCCAAATTTAACTGGACAATTTAATTTTTTACAAAAGAACGTTTGTGCAGATTCTTAGGAAAATATTAAGGAATTTACCTCGTGCTATGTAGAAAATTCACTGAAATTCGCACAACTGTTTTTATGTACAAAAATAAATTGCCTCATTACATTCGGCAATAGCCAATAAGGCTTGATTCCTTTCTGCTTGCGCGGTTCAATTTTAACCAGAGGATAAACGCTTATCCTCTAGGTACATACCAAGCAGATTTGACCGGAGTAGAGTCCCTTTACACTGAGAGTCAAGACAACACCCCCTCATGGAGTCACAAACGGGAATAAAGATTACACAAATTGAACGTGTTTCGTAATCTTTGATCGGCCCATTCTCAAATTCCTTTCTCCGTTCCTTCTCTCATTCCGTTTGTTCCATGCCGAACCCGTAATTCCCTAGTCCATTCCAGATTATAATCTTTGCAATCGGTGAGAGTGTAATCTTTATTCCCGTTTGTGACACTGTGAAGGCCTAAAATACGGGAACAAATCAGAAATGGATTCACAGTGTCTTGACTCTCAGTATAAAGGGACTCTAGAGGTGATAGAACTGGCCCTTAAGAACCCCCTTTTTCTGCGCAAGCCGGCAACGTTGAACGGCGGTCGCCGGGACGCCACGCTGCCGAGCGCGGGGTCGCCGGTCGGGAGTTCGGGACGCGCCGCGACGCAAGCTCATCCGCGGTGCTCGAGTGCCGTGGCGAGCAGCGCGGCGTCGGATGGTGTCGGCGACGCGGCCGGCGCGGCGCGGAGGAGCCGGCAGGATATAATGACCTTGACTTATTCACCGAGTACGTCATAAATTCAAGATTCACATATTGCACAAGTACGCACGGCTCCCCTCTCGATCTTCGCAGACGACCACTCGAGAGGCTGAAGTGCGCTGGGATGGGAAAACCTGGGGCACCCGGGGCTTGATATTGGTGCGAGCACCCTTTCCCCCTCGTCAAAAGTGAGGACAGGGGAGGGTCCAGAGTACCCTTGAGAGGAGACTCAGCACTAACAACAATACACAGCAATGAAGTTGCTTTCAGGGACCAGGCTAATCTTCCAACACTGACGACCGGACAGGCGTATTGAGCAATCTGTTCATCAAACAAGACTCATTTTCAGGTTGAGAAATTTCATCGATCAAGTGGTCTGAGCGAAATTTGTTAGCCAGAGTTTAGGGTGTCTACCGAAACAGGCTGACCAAAAAATCAGTACTTTTTCAGAACTTTTTCGGTACATTCCCAAGAAATTCAGTACCTCCTCAACAGGAAAATTCAGTACTTTTTCAGTACCTCCATCTGACGAAATTCGAAAAATTTCTAAAATTTGAATTTCTCGCTTAAATTGCGACAAAAATGACAAAAACATTTAAAAAAATTCCGAACCTTCTTGCTGAACTTCCGCACTTTTTCAGTGCTTTCGAACCGCCCTTCAAAAATCAGTACTATTTCTGGACTTTCCGAAAATTCCGGACTTGTAGACACCCTGGAGTCGCTTCGTGTTAAAAAAAAAGTTCTTCCTTCAAATGGACGTATTTCTACCATACGGAACTGTGTGCATTTAGACATGAGCCCTGAGGCCCTTAAGAAAATGTGTGTAACAGGACTCACGTCATGATGCTTTTAGTTCCGTTTGATAAAAATACGTCAGAATATTCTCACCCTCGTTTGCATTATTGTTTTGATTCATGAAGTGGCACTCTTGAAATATGTTTTCTTGGGTTAAAGAAACAATGCACTAAAATTGACGAATTCAATCTTGAAATTGACAACGATGAAAAAAAAGAAGAAGAAAAAGTAGAGCAAATTAGCAGGTAAGTGCGAAAACCTGTGGGTAATTTCCCTGATGTTACCCTTTTTCCACGGTTTTAGAGTATGAGCGAGACCTTAAATATCTCATGAACATTCTACGAAATTATCATTTATTTTCCACGGTATTAACAATGGCAGTACCGCGGTAGAAATATTTTGAATCTCCTGACTATCCCAATTTTCAACAGAAATTCCTGGCTTTTCTAAAAATTGTCCAGGTTACAGAAAGTTCCCTTGCATTAATGGTTAGGAGTAACCTTGTCCTGAAGTTTAGTAAATATAAAGGTCCCAACTGAATCATCATTCGTATTATTGGGGAAAAAATTCACTTTCATCTCACACTTGATACTACGATTGACGATTTGGTATTTAATTCGTTATTGACCTAATAACTTTCAGTGTTTACGTATCACGCCTATCAGACACTATCGCATGACACTTGAAATAATCGAGTTCAATTATTTTATTTACAAGAAGACAGCCACTCAAGATTCTCTAAATATTTGGGGTGCAATTAACATTCCTCGTCAAAATTAACGTTTAATAAATTAAGAAGAGTCTATTATTCGCTCATTGAGAAAAAGAACGAATTGGTGCATCATCGATGCTGACAAGAACAAGAGACACGCGAAGGTTGCGGAAATAGACGGCGAATTGGAAAATGAAGGTTCGGATGAGTTCGAAAACTGCTGTAATAGGAAACACTCACACACTCACACGGCTGCGCATTACATACGCGTCAGTATGAGTCATTTTCCTGACGTTTCCGTCATTTATCACCACATCATGATGGTGCAGAACTTATGAGCCGACGTAATGGACGTCGTGGGAAATCCTCGATCCTCGGCTATAGAAACCTACGGATGATTCAAGGATCGCCTACTATACTAAGGTGCAAATAAGAACTGCAAGATGGAAAAATTCTCCCTGTATTCATGCAGTTGAATAAAACATTGCAAACGGCATGTCCTTGCCACACTCAAATGGGTGTTGTAGCCTACATCTCCAGTTCAAGTGTAACCATGTATTTGAGCACGAATACACCTGTACCAAAACATGTGCTGCACTTGTGGGGCAAGCGACAGGGGTGACGACATTTGCAAAGCAGAACTAACAGTAGAACACTTATCTCTTTTTCTGAAGCTGAACTACTACCTAAAAAAAGCTTCAAAACTTGCGACTATTTCAGAGACTCCCAGGAAAAGGGGAAAATCTGTTCAACTTCTATCGGAGGTATGTGGAAAAATAGTCTATAATTTTGTCACAACGCGATGCGTAAAATCGACATGGCCGTATAACTAGGGGGTGGCAGCCCCTCCCCTTCCCCACCACACGCACACTCTTAAAAAGTGTCCAGCTACGTTAAGGAAAATTGCCTGTCTCATATACATGTATATCTTCTTCACATGTCATGCCAGGTCAGACTCATCTTGACCGGTACGTTCTTGGAACACATGCATTCAATTCCCCTTACTATGTGCGTTCAAAAGTTGGATTCCATTTTTCAATAAGGAACCACTATCTCTAGCTCTCCTATAAAAGCACACATCTAAATAGGGAAACCAATGGCATGTATGCTGTTTCTAAAATGGACCAGAAATAGTGGTTATTGCAAAATGTAATCCAGTTTACGATGACACAAACGCGGCTGGACATGAGCGAGCACATGAGCTGTTTTTGAGTGTACCCGATGAGGACAATATTACGCACAGCGATGTGCCATTTTTCTTCTTCTTTGCATGACCTCAGGGCTACGATTTAAAAGCATTATGAAAATTGTAAGGTAAGTGTATTTTTCTGACCTTTATTACAGGTGGGGACCTGCGGCGAAATAGTGGAAAACCAATTTCGAAAGATAAATTACAACTCGCGTTCGTTGTGCCCGACCGAATTAAAGGACCTGACAATGGGCCCCTCTGTTTGAGCTTGAACCCTGGTTTCCTGGTGTTCCGCCACTTGTCCCCCCCCCCCCCCCCCNGTTTGTTTAGAGCCCCCGGTCTGCTCCCAATGTAGGCCTCTACCAGCTTCGCCTCCCTCAATGGATCAACGATGGAAGCATTATGAGTCACTTCTGGGTTTTTAAATACCTCATTCGATGTGTAGCTATAATCTTTTAATTTCCCGTTGGAATTGGACTTCCAAGTTAAACGACTGCACAACAGACTTTTTCTGCCTCCATTCTGAAGAAGACACACTTCGGACAAGTCCCGTTTAATTTCTCAAAGATAGTTTTGAGGCAGTCGTTATTCGATGCTATAAAGGACATAAATTGAACCTTGCGAGCACCATATTCAGAGAAGATCAAAGCACAGCGCACAATTTTTTTTCTTCCTCACTTTTCCGGAATCTTAAGATTCACTTTCCCAACTTTTCCTCATTTTCAGGGAATTTCGCAAAAGGATCAGAGGATGCGATTGGGGATTGAGCATTGACCAATAGTACAGTTCGGATGGCCTGTAAAAAGTCACAACGAGCACACCGACTGAAGAATAAGAAATACATCAATGTGCTTCAAAAAAAGCAAGGAGATAAGACATGTTTTTCTCGGAAACTAAGTCATTCACGTAGATTTGGCAGTATCTAGAGCCCGAGTAGTATCCTAATTTCAAATGAAAGCTATTGAATCGATCTAAAGGATTAAAAGCTCCTCGTAAATAAATGAACGAGACGATTAGGATTTGGAAGTTCTCACGAGTAAATGAAGGACCATGAACTCTTCAGCGGAATCGCAGATCTGCGTCGAATATCTTCGCCGCAAAATCTCGATCGCGGAGTTTCCTCGCAAAATCGCGGAGCGTCATCATTGTTGCGCGATTTCCTTCGTATACAAAGTGGGGGAAAGACAGAAAAAAACTGTCGCTTTCCCGACTACCATTGCCTTCCTGACGTGCATTAGAGCGCTCTAGTGCAGAGCAATCCCGCATTTCCAGCACCTGAACCACAGCGGCAACATGGTGTCATTAGCGAAACGCAGCGAACAAATAAACTTGGTAATGTCGAAGCACGATCCAAGGCCCTGGCGAAAACGCCGTTTCGCGCTCGATGACGATGAGTCAGGCCAGGCCGGGCACCCCGACGGAAAACTGGGTGTCCTGCGTCCGTCGCCGTCGACTGCGTCACGCATGGAGCACCATCGCGGCAGCGTACCATAATCGCGAGATGACGCAAGGCCACGGATCGGCCTTGCGTTTGTCACATCGGGAACGCCGCCGCGGCGCGGGTTGGCCGGCCGGCCAGCAACGGGCCGTCATCCGCCAACCACCCCGCGAGATTCCGACGGGCTCGATGCCCCAGTGCTCGCCTTGCGGACGCTCCTCGGTTACATGGCTCGAGCGCGTGTTCGAGTCGGAGCGGCAAGCAAAGGGCAGCCAGGTACAAGATGCCTAATAAGAGCATTGGTAAACAAACATCGGAGCGACGACTCGCCCGGAACTGGGTCACCGTTGCGCGTTGCTTCGCTCCTCGCGCTGACACTAGAGCCTGCGAATTTTCTGTCATCGATCTCCGGACAATTTGCGTCCGAATGTGAATTCCTGCCTGCCGAGGACGTGATGCAAGCACGATGGCATCATTCTTGGAGAATTCGGGGCTTCAAGACTGCCTTGCTGAGGAAAAACGCCGTATGAGCCTTCAGGCGTTGCCAAATGGAAAGATAGAAACATTGGGAGGAGACCTGTCGGAATTTTTCCGAGGTTTGAAATTTTACGGCGATTTAATGGTGGAAATGTTCGATCTTGGGGGTGAATAGGGTGATTTAATGGTGGAAATGTTCGATCTTGGGGGTGAATAGGGTTTCCCTTCGGTTACAAGAGGAAGCTATCATGAATTTAAGTTGAAAATGGGAGAAAGCTTTGAATTTTTTGCATCCCTGCGTTTAAGTCCCTCGTACGGATTCGCTTGAAGGGACGAGAGTCTAAAATCGACGGGCTGAAGTACCTCGCGCACGAATTAGATGTGTTTTCAAATATTGAAAGACAGAGACACAGAGGGGCAAAATGACCCAAATTAAAGGATTCACCACTGCCGGATAAAAGAAGGGTCCATGTTGGGCATGGTGTCTAGTTTTCTTGGCAAAGCTCATTCCCTGATTTTCAGGAGCTCATTCCCTGATGAGAAACCGAAGTTTTCTCCCACTTTCTCGGGATTCTCTTGAAGAAAAGAATATAATTTTCCAGAGTTTCAGATATGCATATAGATTTTAATTCATCTTACAGCCATTTCTTTGGCGCACGTCAGATTAGACCGCCAAATTTGAAAACGAAATGATCCCTGAGTGGTTCGAGAAGAGATTCCCGGAACAGATTCCCTGATTTTTCCCTGATTTTCTCGGTAAATTTTCATTCCCTGATGAATCCCACTTTTCCCCGGTTTTTAAAAAAACTAGACACCATGGTGTTGGGCAAACCAAAGGTTGTGAGGATATCTCTTTAGCGTGCTCATTGCTCGCAAATAGAGTTTAGTCTACGTATGGAACGAGCGTGGCAACGGGGATTTAACGACTCGAACAGGGCGATCATGCTTGACGAATGGAACTTCCATCGCGGCTGCCGGTCAGTGGTCTGAGCTGGGTGCTCTGAGCTCGGACTCGGTTTCCATCATTGTCACGATGAAAGGGCGGATCTGCCATCGGTCTATGATCGGTCACCGAAAACCGACCCGCGCCGCAGCCGCCGCCCCGTTGCAAAATCGCCGTCACTTTCTCCGGAAGCGAAACATGATCACCAGCCATCAGGAAACCGCCCATCAGCGCTCAGCGTAGAGGGAACACCATCGTTCAAACTGGGATGCGAGCAAATGAAACGCTTGGTACGCCGTAACTTCATGTATCGCGTGGGGGTCCTCATTTGAAAAAGTAAATATTTTGGGGAGAGGGTGCACCCCTACCTGTAAACTGGAAAAAATAAAACACATTGGATCTAGAGTCCAGACTCTTGAAAATATTGACAAGAAAAAGGACTCTTAATTCAATCAGATTTAAGCTTAAATCAAAAGGAAATCCGCTCAAATTAAGAGGCTTGGTTCTTGATTTAATCTTAAATCGGATTGAATCAAGAGTATTTTTTCTAGTCGATGTTTTTAAGAGTCTGGACTCTAGATACAATGTGTTTTTTTTCCAGTGTACCCTGGGTGGGGTTGGGGGTCGGGACCCCCCTAAAAAGTTTCCCCCTCGACAATGATTAGGACAACAGTCCAGACTGGAAAATTTTAACTCAATAATTGAATATATTATGGCGTGTAGACCGTTTCTTTTACCCATCTCTGTATGTAGAGTATGTACCCTCGCATACAGTATTTATACGTAAAGAGAGAGTGTGTGGACACTGGGTTTCACGGAGACCCTCAGGAAAGGAAAAAAATGGCGGCGACTCCAAGTGGGGGCGGGTGAGAAGGGGCTGTTGTCAACCTTTGAAATTTTTTTTTTCAAATGTAATGCACAAAATTCTGTCACCCACTCACCCTCGCCGCGCACCCTATGTTTGGCAGAAGACATGAAGTCCTCATACAGCTTCTGCTTTTTCCGGCAACAGGCTGCAGAAGATTTTCGCCCATCGTCCAAGCGAGGAGATAAAACTTGCCTTACACTAAACGCCAATCACCTCAAATGAAATGGATCAATTACACGTGCAAACCTTTAATATTCCCGATCAATTCGTGTTCAGAAAGACGATGGGTCCCGTTGAGAACCATGGGGAGGTATTCGCGTACGTAAATTCAATGAAAGGGGCTGTGAACTGATAGTAAGCAGTAGTATTTTGGATTTTTTCGAAAAAATCGATTGATCGAGTCACTTCGATTTTCTTCGAGAGTCCAATTTCGTGGATTGAGATCTTCACAAACAAATCGATTTTCCGAAAAATCAATTTTAAAAAATCGGGGATTACCTACGAAGGCTCAATAACTAGCACTCACATAAAAATTTTAAAAAATTGAATGAAAATTTCCGGGAAATTTGCTACGTTCGCCCAAATATGTGCCGATTTAGTGTAATAGGGCAGCAATAATCGGAATTTTCGATTTTAGGGGGAAAATCGAGTTACACGAGTAATCGCACCCAGTAAAATCGATGCGATTAAATTGATTATTCCGGTTGAAAAATCGAGTTTTCAAATAATCGATCAAGAACCCTCGACACTGGTGAGCACTGACAAATCAGTGACATACTCGACAACGTCAAAGGGCGTTTTCACTGGCGTTTATTGTGCAGCGCTCTGTCAACTCACAAACGCAGCCATGAATAGGTAGAGCTGAAAAAATCTCCAGATTTTACTAGGCACGGGCGCGAGTGGAAAGTAGATGGGGAGGGAGGGAGGTCCGTTCACCGACCTGGCGATGACTGAATTGACAGCCACGTTAGAATCTGATCGCCTCTTATGCAAAATAATGAATCCGATATTTATCGAGAGCCAATGCGGAGAAAATAATATCGAGTCCAAACAATGGGTGAAACTAGAGTTGACGACGCGGCAGCGCAGCGGCCTTGCGGCTGCCACGCCATTCATAAAAACCGAGGAAGAAAAAACTTTCTGATCGCAACTTAACTGGATTGGTTAAAAATTTCAAAATTCTAATTTGGTTCCGAAATTTTTTTTGGAAATGATTTCTTCGCTTCCAATTTTACCATTTGTGCGGAAAAATGAATCAGGAGGGGCGGAGGGAGAGGGGTGGGGAAAAAAATAGTCGTGACCGCGAATGTTCAAGATTTCATCTTCGAGAGCCATTAGAAGTTTTCTTGTTGCCATTGAACTTAAGAATGTACTGCTACCTTCCAAAATTCTTCGGAACTTCTTCAAGATTCACAAAACATAGTGGCAAATCCCAAACTTGAACTATTTTTGAAAATTGATGTCATTAAACATTAGAAAAGACTACTTCCATTCACAACACAGTGCTGGATCCAAGTGGAATTACAGGGCAATGCGTGGGAAATTTACCAAAATTTTTGGTTCAAGGAAACGACAGTGAAAATATTAAATGCTAAAAGCCCACTGTAAACTTGGCTTGGATTAACAGAGATCTTGTTCAAATGTGTTGAATAACTGAAGAGTAAAGAGCAGGGCGTAATTTCTTAACCACTGAAACAGTAGCATTAGCAACCTAATGACCTAACCATCATTTGATGGCCGGATTGCATAATCAGTATCTCAGTTCATTGCGATGTTTCAACATTTTAGCTGTCATTTAATTTTTTCAAAGAGGAACAAGCAAACTTGACAGCTTCAAATTTACACAAAATATTTTGCTAACAGAAGAGAAAAATCAAAGAAGTTTTTGAGGAATTATGTTGACTAGTTTTCCAAAGAAAGAATTAAGTATGACGGAAAGTCTGCAACGTCACCGAGGAATGTATGCGATTTCGCACTTTGGCGGTTCCTAGGACTGAGAATGAGGTACTTAAATTTTTAAATACGATCTGACCGATTTGATAACGACTCAACTTAGATAAGTACAAGATAATAATTATTTGATAATATTTGTTGATATAACAGTAGAGGAGGCTGAGATATGGAGAAAATTCTCCAATTAAAAAAAAAAATTCCTATCTGGTGGATGAAGTTCATGCTCTCTTACATGAAGCCTGGCATGCTCACAGAAGATTTTTATTTCCTGACTTGTTTACCAGTCCTAAAGTGGGGCCAGTGAAGTAAGTAATTACATTGCAAGGGACTTTAGTCATTCTGTCATATTAATTAATGTAGTCCCTGCAATGGCACAGGACAGCTAGTAAATAAAAGTGAGCTCAGTCGTTTAGGTTATCCTGAATTGATGTCTACTCATTGATTCAAAATAACTCTTGAAAACACAAAATCATCATGCACTTGAGGCTGTGTCATAAATATGCTGGAGAAGATTTTGTCTGATACATCAGCTACAGTATTTCTGGCTAAGCTTTTTCCCCACTGTGAGACTGATCATCTTGACTGATTATAAGACCAGCAACATGGTCAAAACCTACACTTATAATGGGATTCCATGAAAATACAGAATTTAAGATATTAAATGATCAAGTCTTTCCTCAGGTGCTATCAGATTAAACAGTCAAAGGAAATGATTATGAGTTATTTAGCTACCAAAGCCAAAAATTAGCTCATTCCAGCGACAATGTTCGGACCGTCCTCAACTCCTTAGCACCATTAAACAGCTGATTAGTTACCAGGTAACTTGTTCAATTGAAGTTATCTAGCTGCACAAGCTTTCTCCCCCTTCAAGAAAAGAAAGTTAAAAGTTTGATTCAAATACTGTTAGGGATGGTTATGGTCCAAACGTGATCAGATGAAGACAGCTGCCTACTGGTTGTGGTTATGGACCAGAAAGGAGCTGTATCCGGTGAACCCAAACCACAACAAAATCAGCAGACTTGGAGGAATATTTGAGAAAATATATGAATCTACTCACCAAAACTTTAGTAAACCGCCTTTCCAGTTCCATTTGGTCGGGCATCGGGAGCTTGGTCCGAATGCTAGCTCGAATGTTGGTCGAACGAGGGAATTCCACAGGGGGTGGAGATTCCATTTTTGAGGTTGAAGTATTCCCCATCTTATCAAGCACATGAAATTATCGAGATAAACAAAATTATCACTTCACAATCAGAGGAAGAACAAGAACACGAGCAACAGGTGATTCACGACACATTACGCCGCGCATAACAATCGGCCGCGAGGCATCGCGATTTGCTCAAAACTGTTGACGCCAGGAATCTCGCGACCAAAGCTCGCGTCCGCGAACGCAACTTCGATAGCGGCAGCCTGCGGCCAAGCGTGAGGGAAGCCAACAACCGCCATTATTTTTCGTTTTTGTCCTCTTGTTTACGTTCTTTTTTACGACACGCTGCGACATCTGTTGATTTTTTTACGTACTGTTTCACTTTCGTTGAGCACAGTAGTTCAAGTTTTGTACTACAGAGGTCGCTTACCGAGTGAGCTGTACAGCGTTGCCAATTTGAAACAAGGTTTAAAATCGTTGAAATATTGACAAGTTTTCATCGATTATTAAATTCCAGGATACGGATAAGAATTTTAAGAAAAATTTCAAATAATTTTCTTGAAAAAAGTAAATGTAATTGCGTATCCATCACGAATTCTCAAAATGGCATTAATGTCTGATTGAAACTTTACAACTCAGATCCTGTATATTGAAGAGGCTGGGAAAGTCACATGACTATGAAGGTTGCTAAGTCATGTCTAGAATTTTTAATTTTGCAACATTTATTAGTGTGAATAAATTACATAAATATTTTTGCTGATTTGGCAACCTAAATGACTATCAGGCAAATGGAGAATCCCTGCCGCCATCTTTTAGTTTCAGATTTGTTGTCGCGTTGAAAGCGACTGAGGGAAAGTTTCGTCAAATTTGGTGTCGTTACCAACGACAGGGAGAGCTTTGCTCCCTTTTGAGTGATCCTTTAGGTTTTTCCAACCCAACTAGCCCTTATTGCAAGTTTTCAATCGCGGATTAACTTTTTTATCGTGTTGTGATTGTTACCATGGCCCTCTGAAAATGTCGAGCCCTCAACTTTTTGTTGTCCCTCCATGCGGAGAGTCTATCTCCCACTTATCCACTGTAGATGTTAGAAGAATTAAACATGGACAAGAACATTCTCAATCGTGTTGCTCAACCTTTAGCCAAAGGGAGCAGCTCTGATTCGAGAAAAAGCCAAGGTAAGACGAGATCTCCGTAGGCATCCTCCACCTCCATTGTTATGTACCGTTCCAACGAGATAACCCTTCCTTACTCCGATCGGTAATGTTCGTTTATTCTTGCCTCACTCTTTGGCCGTCACTATCCTATATCTCGACCACTCCTTCGTTCAATTTGGAATGCTCAAATCCTTACATACTCAATTCGGATGTCTCAATCTTTACTGATTACTTCGGCTGCAAAGTGATGTCATTTCATGAAGCCTATTTGCTTGACCTCCATTATTATTTTTTGTCATGATCACATACTTTCAGGTCAATGGCTGCAATTCATGCCCAACTTGCACAGCCTGACTTCCTTCAACAGTCTATTTTCTATGAGCACTAGGCCTCCTAATTTTCCAGGAGATACACAATGCACATTACAGAAGGATGTAATCTACTCCTACTAGTTCCATTTCATTCAAGCTTCCCGGCTATCATTCCAGACACTTCTCCGTAGTATGTAAACTATCATATGCGTACAGACTGTCAATCCTTGCATGCACATCGGTCTGCAAGTTGATTTCCGTTTTGGAATATATCTCTAATGGACTCCTGACAAGCTGTTCCTCTTGTAATCTCTGAAATCATTCTGAAGAGGACCCTGGGCAGTTCACTGTTGCTCATGTCAACTGTCCACTTCCGTGTGTCGCTGTGTTCAGCGTCATTCAATTTAAATCTACATTCATTCTTTTTCATGGATCCTTGTGGTTCTCTTGAGTGAGCAACCCTCCAAGCTAGAGAAGCTTGTGAATGATGGAACTGCTTTTTCACTTCTGCTCCTTAGTGGACGACAACTTCCTTCAAGATTGAGAACATGTATTTCCATGAAAAGATCATGTTTAATGTCACTCAGGTTGAAGCCTCTACCTTATAGATCTTCTTTCTTCTGATAAGGAAGACTTAACATGTTTGCTAATCTGATGGAACAGGAAATTTAGGGTGTAGGAATTCCTTTCCTCCTGTTATGTAATGATCGAAAAGTGAAGTGGATAGCGGAACCTAACAATTAAACATCTTACTTCTGAACAAAATTAAAAAAAAAAATGTTGAAAGTGTGATTCTCTCATTTAAGAAAGAGAACCGGTAAATGAAACATTTTAATATTGCCCACGCAATTTTTAGTTCTATGCAGGCTGGTAAGGCTAAAATATTCACATGATAACTAGAATCCCAAGACATTCTACTCATCCTTCTAAATCCTTCCAACACTAGAAGCACCAAAGTCACATGGAGTGAGACTAAGATCTCATGAGGAGGCTCAAAAGCTGTTAAATGTTTGTGTAAGTTTTGACTCATCGGTCAATGTGTCCTCTAATTATGTATTTTTCTTTCTTTTTTTTTTTAGATGGTAGCAAATCATTTCCTCGGGGCTCCAAACGCCGGGAGCCTCAGGGCCCCAGCACCTCGAAGTTTGACCAGAATCGGAAACCCATTACTCAGAAGACCAAGTCGCTGGACAAAAGACCTCGCTCCAGGGGATTCAATAATGGTCGAAAGACGTGTTCCGAGGTAGATACAATCAGTATTTAAGTCAGCTTCAAAAGTGTACAAAAATTAATATGTTAGTTCTTGGCCTAAAATATAAGTTAAATTCAAAGTACTCCATCTAGTCATGGTACAGAACCCTTATCATTTGAGATCTTATTTTTCAAGTCAGGTACAAAATGCTTCAAAATTGCATGGTAAACTACTCCTTCAAATTTTTGTAATTAAATCTCGTGTTCAAGAAGTGTCCATGTTGGATCGAATTTGTCCCGGAATAGACATCCCGGCTCTTTGACCTAACCCATTCACCTCATATGACGAGTATTTTCGTCAGAGGGCGCCTAGGACATAATGTTAGCTGACGAGTTTATTCGCGCCATTTGTCAGCGTTGCAACGCTTCAGATGCCATCAATTGGAAATGCGAAAAAACATTACCAAAAAAATTGCATAGCAACGCTGAGAGATGCTGCAAATTGACTTGTCAACTGAGATAAATCCCGAGCTTGCGCTGACGAGTATACTCGTCACATGAGGCGAATGCGTGAATGTCCAAGTCTGAAGGGAGGGGAAAACTCAGAAGTTGTATTGCCTCTTCTCATTTTAAATGTTGTTTCTTTACAAATAAATGATGTTACAGGTAGCAGATGAATTCGATGGGGCCGAATACGGTTCTGTGGTAAAACGTGAAAGTAAAAAACACAACTTGAACCATTTGCTGAACTTCCATTATGCCCCAAGGCCCGGTGAGCAATGGGGCGGATTTGGCAACAGTTCAAGGCAACAACATTACGGACACATGACAACACGGGACTTGATGGCGACTCACAAGCATAAGTACAACAAGGAGCAGTTTCTTCAAGCCAAGTTAGTTAATTTCCCTCATTTATTTTCAATTTATTCAATTTTTAGGTTCTCAACTTTTTTTCGTTTCTTCCCCAGAGTGTTATTAAATTGCTTCCCTAGCTCAACTGTTGCCTACCAGAATGGAGGAGCCGTAACTAGTCAGTTTTGTGACTTCAAGCTAGTAGATATTTACCGAAAACAACAAGCATCTCTAAGTCTTTGGTGCATTGATGAGTGAGACAGTAGCTGCATAGACCAATCATAGTGACCCTCGATCTGCCGAAGTTGCGCGAAGTGGCCCTCAATCCGCCAAAGTTGCGCGAGCGGCCTGTTTGAATCTGAGTGGAGTAACGATTTTTGGTATTACGCTTTCATTTCCTCGATTATAAGACAATGTGACGTATTGGTTAGTTAGTTTTCTTAAGTGAAATTTCATCCCCTTTCGAAAAGGTTTTTACGAATTTTTGCAGCAGATCAACCCCCAAGAAGATATCGGCACGAAAGAAACACGCGTCAGGCGTTCTCCCATAAGAACACATGTTAAACCGTGGCCAAGTTTTATCTACTAGCGTGAAATCACAGAAACGTAGTTACGGCCTCTCCATTCTCGTAGGCAACGGCTCAACCAAAAGAACATTTGAATTTTAAATACCTAAACTACGTTCGTTCAGGGTGATCACTAGTCCACAAATAGTACTGATTTTTCTAGAGCTGTCTGGAAATACTCCTAAAGCAAGGAATATTTACTCAATTACCTAAGTATTGAATTTTCAATTTGCAAAATTCAACTTCTATGGGTAAACGCATGTAAATGCCAAAACGAAATGCACCGATTAATATCATTTTATACATCTGATGCTACTGAAAGAAGAGCTTCTTAAAAAAAGTTATCACATGATCGACAAACCCTCCTAATATCAGAGTTGATTTACATAGTAAGTATTTAGAAAAGAGGTTTTGGTAAAAGTTCCCAAAATTTTTAATGAAAGGTGCAAAAATACTGGTAGAAAGGAGCATAGATTTTAAAGAAACAAATAAATTTTTCCCGCACAGAAGCAGCTGAAAACAGTGTTGATTAAGCTGCATTTTTTATGTGAGTATTCAATTACACTGTATTTTCAATTCATCGGAATTGATATCCCTCTCTTATGATGATGGTTTTTTTTTCAGTTGTCAATTTGTTGTACGTGCTGATGGCGAGTACTCTGTATATTTGGCTGATCCTGATGCTCTTGTGGATTGGGAATTTGTCGAACAAATCGTAAGTTAGACTGCTATTATTGTTAATGAAGAAATCATCTATATAAGCAGAAACTTAATAGAGTCAGTGGTAATTTGGTTACTGACATTCCTCTCTGCCATGCAAGGATAACTACTTTTCTTATATTTCCCTCTTTGAAAGAAAAGGTCATTCATTGTATAATATTTTTACCTGATCAAATAACAGAAATATAACCATTTCTCTTGGAAATTTTGAGTAATAAATCGGGAAAATTGGAGGAGCTTTTAACGTGGTTTAATAGCCTAATAGCCTTTGCAAAAGTAAATATCAGTGATGGATTTTTTGCTTTATTTATTTTGGCCTACTGGATTAAAGTTAACTTTCAACCATTGATAATTTTTTTGGTCAATACCCATTTTTCAGAGAATGCCAATTACTGGTGAAGTGAACTGTCCCATATGCCTTTTCCACCCAGTCGCAGCTAAAATGACTCGATGTGGACACATTTTCTGTTGGTCCTGTATTCTGCACTATCTTGCTTTGTCCGACAAAACTTGGCGCAAATGTCCCATCTGTTATGAAGCAGTCCATAAAGGAGATCTGAAAAGGTGAGGATCTATCACACTTGCTGTAATCATAATTGTATTGCATTTTGCAAAAAGGACCTATAGCATTCCAATGTTGCTGCGGTTGTGCAGTTAACATTTTTTGCGATAAAATCATTGAAATCATGCAAAAAATTACATTTATAGTGGTAATTTTTGTTTTGAATTTATAGTTGATTAGAAGTAAAGATAAAAGTTGTTAGGATTTTCAGTTTATATTTGCAAGGTGAAAGAAGTTGCACAATCTCAGCGACATTGAATGCCCTCGGTTCCTTTTTGCAAAATACAATCAAATTACTCATTGAACATCAATTTAAAATATTTTACCATTATTATCAAGTAGTGAATTACCAATTGTTTCATTATTTTGAGCTTTGGAATAAAACTCATTTCAGTAACGTAGAAATTTATTTTACTTTCCAAACATCAGCTGGTTCATATCAAGAGAAATGTCTCCAAGTTATTCAAACTGCAATCCAAAGAAATGAACAAAATTTGAAGACCTTGTGCTGGCAGGAAATGCTCCAAAATTTGTCGTGCTGCCCTTAATTTTTATGAAGACTGACTTTTTTCAATATTGTCTCTGCCTTAGAAGGAACCCCGCTTATTCCACAATTTGTACATCTGTGCTCACCCAAGGAAAACTCAAAAACTTCAATAGTAAGGTTTTTTTGACAGCCTGTCTAGTGCGCCATAATATTAAGGATTCTCTCCCAATCTTTGTTTTCTTTCTTTTAATTTAAAAAAATCCGCTATTCTCATCTTTATTTTATGGCAAAAAGTTTTCAATGTGGGCTTCAAAAAATTCTCACCTCAGGAAGAACCCTTTTATGAATGGCTGTGAGTATTTATCTGAGTTATAAGGGTGAATAACGTCCAGACTACACAAGAATTTACAAACTGATGAGTTTGTCGAAGGACACTTTGGAAGTAAAGAAATTGAAATTATTATGCCTTCTCCTCATGTTAACTCTTTTTTGGTCCAGCGTTGTTGCCGTGCCAAGATCATTCTGTGCTGTTGGTGAGCCAATAACTTTGAAGTTGATGAAACGTGAAAAAGGTGTGATGCAGTGTGTTCCTGTCTCTCAGTTTGATGCTTACGATTTTGGAAAACCCCTGTCGGTCTCGGAAGGGTTATTGGACACCATCTATGCCAAACTCTTGGTCGCTGGCAATGATGAGGTAAAATCCCAAGTTGTAGTAAGGAGGGGTCTTTTTGCCATTATTATACGCATTTACTTAAACCCAACTCATGCTCTGAAAAAAGTTCAAATAGGTCTACCCATGAAGATGAAGTCCTCCTAATTAGGAGGACTTATCAATCTGATAAGTCCGATAATGCTAATTACCTGATACCTAGAAAGCAGAGCTGTTTCAATCTGCCTTAATGACATAGTTTGATGAAGTCTTTTGATTGAGTCTCCCAGATAAAAATATGTGCATCCATGATGCTACATCATTCTATTGATTGTAAAATCTTTTTTAGATTTTCATCAAAATATGTTAAATATGTAGTAGCTCCGTACTACTACATACTGAATGAGTTTATTACAATTTACCTACAGTCCTAGCAATGACCAGCTGCTGAAAAAAATTTCAACTCCAGACCTCCCACAGTTCTTGGTAAATCTTGACTAACCATTTTTTAAAAGCAGCAAATGAAAATTTCATTGCCTGTTTTAGGTTTTGAATATAGTTGAAACTGAGGAAAAGCAACTTATAAATCAACTGAAAGAAGATGAAGGATGTCCCGAGATCTGTTTCGTCGAGCAGGCTCTTAATGCTGTAAGAGAGAGGAAAGCTGCAGTTTTGAAAGTGGTAAGCAAAGTTGTGAAGTCCTAAAACAATATGAAATTTATTATTTAGGTGTCAGCTTTTAATGTTGACGGACTGAGCACAAAAACTCAATATTAAAACATTAAATATAGGAGGTAGGTATGCTGAAGTGAAATTTGTTGCATCTCAAAAACCTCAAAAGTGAAGAAAGAGTATTTTCCATCAGTTTACATGCTTTTCATCATATAAGCATTTCATTTAAAATGCAAATGTGCCTCAGACCAGTTGCTCATCTGCAAAGCCTGGTAGAATCTTCCAAACTGCAAGTCAAATCCCAAGGTCTTAGTATATGACTATTTGCTCTCCCACTTCGGCATCACTTATTGCCCCTTATCTCATCGATCATTCACTTAGTAAACATTCTGTTTTGTCATTTTAAAAACATTTAAAACAGAGTTAATACTGTAATAATTAGTGTGAAACAGTAATATGATCATTTGATAGAGAACATATTTCTGATTCTTGAACTTAAATCCCAATGTTTTGGTCCAAGTTAAATCTCATCTTCTTGCTTCTTTTCAGCTGGGAAGAAATACTGAAACTGTTGTTACCGCTGAGGAAAAGAATGTAGAAGAAAATGTGATGGATGACAACCAATCCAATTCAGCCAGGAAGACGCAAACAATAGACTATTGGAACTCGGACACAGAAGCAGATGTTAATGAAAACATTAAAGATTCAGCTAATGAATCGGAGCCAGTCGACATCCCAGGCACCGAAGAACCAGAAAATCGCACCAGATACGAAAGCACTAGCAGCGAAGGTGGTGAAGAAAATGCTAATAGTTTCAAAGACAGCTTCAGACCAGAAGATTTGGAGTTCCATGCCACCCCTGTTATCAACAATCAGAACTCCAAATACTACTACTTTTATCAAGGTTTGTTCCCTAGTCTCACCTGCTTTACATTTTGATCAGAATCTTACCTTGCAATAGTGACACTTATTATTTCATAGAATCAAACTGGTTCACACAGAACCCCCTGTAACTGATTTAGAATCCTTATTAGTTCTCAATGTTAACATATTCACTCCTAATTTGATCATACTGATGGATTTGTTTGGCGCTGATGCTGTTAGTGACCATAACTATCATGAGTACTGCTCTGTTCCACTGTTTGTTCTCTTGGCTTTGGAGAGAGACAAAATTGTCCCCTTTGCATCAACTTCAGATCTAATCACAGACCTAACAAAATCAAGAAGTAGCGTTACCGACTTAGTCATCACCAATGTTATAGTATTTTCCCAATAAGTGGTATGTAATGGGCAGAGTGAAGTGAGCAGGATATCGTTAAAAGGGTAGTTTGCCTCCTGTGAGCTATGGTCTTTAAATGAACTAATGCACCTGCATATCAACCCCAATAAAATTCTTATAGGTTCTGTCCATCGTCTCACTGTCACTGTCTCATTGGTTCTGTCCCTCATCTGCCACTTTTGGAGTCCTAAAGTCAGTAGTTTACAGCTCCCATATTTTGCCATCTGCTTGTATGATTTTAAGTGAGGCTAAAAAGAGTACTCACCATCAGGTTTGCACATAATAAGTCGGAAAAGCACAGTTTTACGGAAGTCTGAGGACAGTCCTCGCTAGGAGGGCATGGAAATGTGCTTCTTAATGTTTCTCATCCTCATGAAACGCATCAAGAAGTATTCCTCCAAAAAGTAGCTCTAATCCAGAATTTGAGAATTGAAGAACATTACTTCCTGCTGTCCTAAAGCTGCTCTTAATTCCTATATCTGCCAGTCAATTTAAGATTTTTCATTATGCTCCCTCATTCATAATTATTTGGCTTTTTTGTCACAGCCTCAGATGGTCAGCAAGTTTACTTGCATGCACTTAACACTCGCATGTTGGAAATGCATTATGGCTCTCTGGAAAACTGCCCTGAAAGGATTACTGGACGGGTTTTGGAAAAAGAGTCTGGCTCAATGACAGAAGAGTTGCGGAAACGGTTGCGTTATTTACAACATCTGCCGGTAACTTGCCAATTCGATGTTGTGGAAATTGAACTTGGGGAACTGGTGTCTCCAGCAGTCATGGAAAGTTTTAGAGGTGAGGTTTTTGCTCTTTCTTATATTAAGTAGGGGCCTGAAGAATTAGCTATTGCGAATCATGAGTTGAACCTGCCAATTTGCGATTGTTTTGATATTGAGGTGGGACTCAATTAGCAACACGAACCCGCAAATTTTGCACCAAAAACACTAATTCAATAAATTTCAAGGTTTGGACAAAATGAAGTCCGTTATTTCCGTATTTTGACAGTTTAAAGCGGATTCAAGTCTTTAACTTTAAGTCCCAAGTTCTCAAAATTGTGTACTTTAGAAAGTTAAATTTGAGGTTCATTCAAACTAAATTTTCCGCTTTCAAAAAATTTCCCTTCAGGATGACTTTTGCCTTTGTGAATGACAAGCAATAGAATTGAAAGTGTACCTACTTTTCTTTCCAGATCAAATTGACGGAAGAGAACGTCGTCGTTGCAAGCGAGCTAAAGAGGAACGCAGGCGTGAAAGGAAAATTGAAGCTGATGAGAAGAAAATGTATGGCCAGTTTGTTGAACCAAGACGACGTATCCGTTTGGATTCATATCAGCATTTTCCAGAATGTGGCTTAAATGAGGCCTTTCCAGCACCTCCTGGGTAAATTTCCATCCTTCTTTGAATACAATTTATAACATGTCAACTACCTTATCAACCCAAAGGGAGCAGCAGTGATTGGTCTCACCATGCTGCGGAAATAAGTAAAGGCTAGGGGCACAGAAAACTGGCTGGGAATGTAAAAATTGCTATGAAACATTAATTGCACTTTTTTTAGACTACCATAACAATGTTCCGTTCTGTGACAAGCTTGTATGTGGGTTGTACTAGCAGCACTTTGTAAGTCACCAAATCATGGCTGTGAAATTGCTGTTTCCTTAGACTTGCCATGCTGGAACCAGGAAAGTTGAAGCAGACATGTTAAAGTTCTAATTCGACAGTAAAACTACAAATTATATGTCTCGGTAGCGGCGTTTCATTATATCCTCTCCTATTTCATTTTTCTTTAGGAGACTGAACCAATATCATGACTTGACGTTTTCACATAACATTCTTTATATGGAGATGATAAATCACCAAAGTGGCAGAGAAATAATATTCTGTAGTTTTCCAAGTAGAAAACAAAAAATGGCTTTCCTTGGAAGTCTGCAACGCCGCAAACCGAGGAATGCATTTCTGCAGTTTCACCGTTGAATTGCGGATTCTCTGTTTTCGGTCTTAACGTCATTCCCTTACCGCCACTATTAAATTGTTTTAACATTTTTATTGAAATGCATGTGCAATGTTCGATTTTCCTAGTTTCTCAAGCAGGTTTGAGTTCAACAGATTGAAATATTAATTGAGATAAAATCATAACCGCCAGATTACCATACAAGCACCAAAGTCAGTCAGTCTGTCCCATTCCACCCACATACAACCGTCATGGCAAAGAAAAGTTTTCAAAATAGTATTTTAATTTTTTTAACTTCTAATTTCATTCTGCTTTAGGTCTGATACCTCATTGGGAGGAACATCTGATTCTTTTTCATCTTTGGCAGCAGGCATGGCATCCGCCTCTCTGGATGAATCAGGAGATCCCAGCTCATTATCTTTTGCGCAGGTGAGACTCTTGATTCAAATGAAACAATCCATCAGCCGTTTCTTCATGAAACTCTTTCTATCATTGGATTGGAGTTCATCAGTCAATTCAGTTACATCGTTCTTTAGATAGTTGTCTTTGTCCCTAAATTTGACTGATACAGGTGTCTTGGAGTATTGGAAGTTGCAGAACCCACCTTCTCTATGGGATAGGAACAATAGGACTCCTGCATTTAAGAGCAGTCGTTTTTTCATGTGTATCCATCCCATTGAGACAGACATTGCAACAGAAAACACAAACCTAAAGTCGACGATCCAAATATGTCTGGAGAGGGAATTTCAGCAATCCTATCAAAACTAGTTGATATTGACAATCCCAGCAGGTCGGGATGTTAGGTGATACAGTCAAATCTGGTGTGATAGTTCAGTCGGAAAAGCTGGGAGAAACTTAGGCAAGATAATAATACAACAGCCTCATAGCAGAAATTTCTGTATATGCAGGCTCCTGTCTTCTTTTGTCTCTTAATCAAATTTTGCGCAGGTTTTTTTTTTTTTTTTTTTTTTTTATCCATGTGATTCATTTCGAATCATTTTGACCACATTCAGGCCGCAGGAAAGATAGCCACTTGAAAAACTGAAATGTTAAACTCTGAAAGAAGTGCGTTTATTATTTTCATCACATTTTTTAATTCATTTTCTTATTTTCCACAGATGTTACGAGATGGAAAAAGTTTTCCTGCTGTCACAAAAGCTACCAGTGCTTGGCCATCCATCGGTAAACAGAATCAGAATCGTCGTGTGGTAGAAGATTTTCCAGCAATCAGCTCCTCACCACCTTTGAAGCAGTCGACTACCAGTGAAAGTCACACTCTCAGTCAGTCACTGGCACAAAACTTTCATGGAGCATCAGGTAAATGCACAAGCTTTCAATTCATACATCTATTGTAAGTTTTTTTGAGTTTCGGTTTTTAGAGGAATGGGAGTATCTCTCTGTAAGT
This sequence comes from Bemisia tabaci, assembly GCF_001854935.1. NCBI lineage: Eukaryota > Metazoa > Arthropoda > Insecta > Hemiptera > Aleyrodidae > Bemisia > Bemisia tabaci. The sequence goes on along the minus strand of NW_017548020.1, from coordinate 4,955,539 downwards.
ATCCTTGCGCCTCGCCTGTACATTAAAATGATGCTCAGTTGTAAGGGCTCCGGATGGACAGTTTTTCTGGTTTGAGAAAATTTCCTAGTAATGACATTTTGGAATCCGTCAGATTTTTTTGGGAGAAAAATTTGACTTACGTTTATATCATAGAAAATTTGCTGTAGAAAGATGTTGCAGTATTTTTAATTTCATAATTCTGACAGGTGGTGGTATTTCAGTTTTTGAGTCTTCTCACCATGATGCATCAAAATTCAAAACATAACTCAATTTAGTACATTTCTTGTTTCGATTGGGTTTAATCGACGGACTCTTTCTCATAGACAATGCCATATCTTTCTCAGAAATTGTGGTAATGTTGTATGGTAACTCATGGGCATACATTCAATGCAGTAAGCAATTCTCCAGAAAAGTTTTCACCGCGCTCCTCATAATTATTGACATATATCTTTTTTTAATAGTTTCATGTTCCTTGGAAGAAGTAGGGATTCTAATATTGATAACTAATAAAGTTCAACTTACTAGTATGGGTAGTTCTTGTTGCTTCGGTTCAGATGTGTGGTTAGCAAAAGATCTTACGGTGCTCTCAATTTTTTCAGATGCGGATGGAGGTACCTCAGGCGGTAAAAAGAAGAAGAAGAAACAAGTTTTGTTTTCTTTGGGAATCTAGTTATAAGAAATAATTATGTTGTTTAGCTAGGAAGACTAGGAAAAATGTCTCTATTCCCTTTTTGCGAATTTTTTGTATTGTTGGATATAGTCCAAAATCATTTAAATGTGTCCCGGCCATTGTTTAAATTAATTTTTCAACACCTATGGAAAGAGAATTTTTGAAAAATTCAAAGTTCGCTGCTCTGCTACAGTGTATTAGTCCTGCATTAGTGAATTAAAAAATAATAATAATTTATTCTTCAATGGGCTGCCTCAGTGAAATTTGTATCCTTTAGTAAAAAAAAAAAAAAAAAGGCGAAGGCAAATTCCGAAGGTTTTTTCCCAATTCATAAATTTGTAAAAAGTTTAATAAATTTTTGCTTTAAGTCACTCTAAATTAATGAAAATTCCAATGAAGAGTTCCAAAAAAGAAAAAGCTGTGGTAGTTTGAGCCACCACAGCTCAAAATTCTGCATGATAGTAAATTACTTTGTTACTACCTCCGATTCATCTCAAGATTGAGTAAGTTTCGCTGTTGGTTTAAAACATCATGTTGGTGTTTCGAAATTTTTATTGAATTAAAATGATGAGAACTTCTCTCATATTGGGATATTTTTAGCATTGACAATTTGTAGGCTGTACTGCTAGCTCATCTTGTGCATGGTACACAATATTGTAATGTGCATCTCGAAGCTGTGAGAAATTCATTTCTTCTTTCACTGGCTCAAGTCAGTCAATTTTGAAACTTTACAAGACTCTGTGATTTTTATGTAATTAAACCGTGGGTACTGTTTGTTGTGATCCAGGTTTATTGTGGTTCCATAAATTGCATAGACTAAAAATTTAATTGTATTTAGGACTTTTAAGTTCATAAAGTATTGTTGAGTATTCCTTCGTAAGAATTTTGTATATTCTAGTCCCTCTTTCTGATCTTAAAACTCAACATTTTCCTGCAGCTTGGAGACCGTCCGTGAATTTCTCTTAAGTGAACAGAACGGTATCAGTGATTACGTCACTGATTTTTCTGTTGTCATGATTCAACCATCATACTTACTACATACTAGAGATGCAAGGTATTTGCAAGCCATTTGGTTTTTTCTTGTGCTCTAAATGTGAAACAAATCACCCGGACTTAAAATTGTAATCTTCGTTTTAACAACTTTAATTTTAATTTCATTGAGAAACCCTTAATTGCACTCCTCATACCTGTACCTTACACTCAGACAGGACAATGTGAACAGTCTTTTCATTGAAAATTTGCCAAGAGTTTGTTTCAATTTAATGAGGGCATCAGAATTAAGAGACTTTGGCGTTAATTTATGGAACTCAAAGCTGGTATCAGATATGTTAAACAAATTATTGAGCAAATGAAATAACTCATATCGCAGTTTAGAAGATTTTTGTTTTGTCTTTTTTATCTGCCTGCCTTCAGCCAAGAACATAGTTTTAATCGATCACAACTGCCAACCAATCAATAACTTTAATGTTGCATTTACAAAAGCCGGCAACAGATTAATTCCTTCCATTGTCACAAAAGTAACACTATTTCAGGACTGACAATTTCTATTAAGTATGTATCTTCCTTTTGATAAATATTCTCTTTTTCCTGCCTCCTTTTATTTTCTCCTTTATATTTTGTCATTCTACTTTCTTTTAAAAAGAAAAAGGAACATAGCAGTTAAAACCATCCCTCTTAGAATTATATTCTCTGAATTTTCCATATAATGACAATTGGGCATATTGGTTTTCCTACAGCCTGTAAGTTCTTTAGTTTTTTCCTGTTTTCACCAGAATTCTATCACTGATTTATTTCACCTTTAAGTGGTTAATAATTTATTGTTTTTCTGTTGATATAGCAGATTAAGTAAATAACATTTTCATTTTATAATTCTCTGTTATTTCTACTCTATTTTTCTGTTTTGTTTCCTATTTATTGACCTATTGTATTATCATAACTTTATTTTTTTCCTCAAGCAATAAAGTTTGCATGTCTCTAAGCTCATGCAATGATAAAAGAGAAAAAGAAACAAAATATTTTTTGTTAGAAAGTCTAAGATCAATATCTTACTGCTGAGTATGAATTGTGACTGAACTCTCAAATCTTGATTAATTTATGATTAAAGCAGTCGTTAAGCACTAAAGTGTGTTTACTTTATTCCCCCAAAAACTACAACTGAAGTTACAAAAAATTCAGTCATTCTTATTTACCTTTCTCTTTCTACTCATGGAGTTGTATTCCTTGCTCCGCACATTTTCCCACTTTTTCAAAAATTATAATGGCTTCTATTCTCTAACTTCAATTATGACCTTTACTAAATTTAGTTTTAATGGTAAAAAATAGGTAACTTTAAAAAAATACGCATGAAAGAATTTCTGAGCAGATACGTATTTAACATGATAATTTTAAAGGACCATTAAACGTTATCAATCATTAAGGAATGATTACTTACCTAAAAAATAAGCTGATTCCAGAAAGATGGAGTGATCTGACTCATAGAGTTAAATTTTGCCATTTCTTTGCCAAGATGAGACAAAAAAAATTCCAAAGCATTCCAGTAATGAAAAAATATTTTCCCATCAAAGTTTTGAAAGATTAATAACGCTAAAATCGGACCACCGGACATGCTGAAAAATTAAACTTGACAACACACTTTTCCTTGTCAATTGTTTTAGAATGTGACAATCTCAAAAAATATTTCCAAATTTAACTCATAATTAAGAGAAAACCTTTAAAGTTTCAGCCAATAATTAAAGCCTCCAGTTCTCAACAAAACAAAAATCGACTCAAGTTAAATCAGGGGATCCACTAATTTTACTTCCGGTTACATCATGGCAAGTAGAAGAGTTTTGCTGAGCACCAAATTTCTCCTGACAAGTTTACAAGTTACAAGCATTATCATGGAGGTAAAATTTTACTGACCTGAACACTCATAGAGAGAAATAGGAGGTGTTTGCATCTTGAGGATTGTGTACCCTGTGACGTAGGTCGGTACAACCTGGTCAGCAAAATCCGGAATTCGAAGTGAGAAAAACAGACCATAACGTCCGATTTGATTGCTTAAATCAACTCATGATAGAATTTCAAACACTTTATGTAGAATGCACTTTGTCTATAAACTACACCATTTCCAATAAAATCGATGGTGAACGTCGCCGTACCGACCTTCGTCATCTAAAAAAATTCCAAGATGCCCGAAATGCAGACACCTCCTTTCCTTTCTCTATTCTGAACACTAACTCTTTGTTTACCTAATTACAATGTTTTCAATCTTTGATTTGGCCCTTGTCGGTTTTGGTTTTTTCACGAGCTGAAAGTTGGAATGAACCGATTCCTTTAATAAAACCAACTAGGCACAACCGCGCTCTCATGAGCTGACTTACGAAATTTTTGATATGTTCAATAAGCTCTACGTGAAGCATACAAATCATGGCCTCGTTGTTTCACTCTCAACCGGTTTCAGGGTCGTAAGGGTCAGAGGAAACCTGAAAAAATTAGTGAATCCGAAAACAACCTGGAAAAGTTAGGAAATTTTGCTCGGAATCAGGAGAATTATCATAGCTGCGGCTGAGCAGTCAAAATCTCCGCGCCTCGACGTTCCATTGGCGGATCCAGCAATTTGACAACACCGTATTTCCTCCATTTAAACCTCTGGAAATGTATCGATTCTTGGAGGGGCCAGGTGCTCCGACAAGAATCGATTATGTAGCATAGGCTTAAATGGAGGAAATCCGGTGTTATCAAATCGCTGGATCCGCAAATGACATTCCCGAGTTTTCAGGAATTTTTTTATGTGCAGAGCGGGTGCCTTGAGAAGGTACTGAATCCGCGATTTTTGTTCAGGTTCTGGATCTACTTGAATAGATCTTAATATTAGCACCTATCCGCTCTTATTTATATTTTCCTGCCCTTTCTTCTAATTTTCCTTTATCGGGCATGGAATAATTTACTATATTGGTAGGCACTGCGTAAATGTTTGTCGTATTTGGGCTATTTGCAATTCTCAACCTCATATATAGCAAACATACGTGGTGCTTCAAAGTTAGCATTGCTGCTTCAAATCAACCTTCTCTTTCTTCTTTTCTATTTTTTTTTTTTTTTTTCATTCTTTTTTTTTTAAGGATTCCGATGATTTCGGGATCAGTGGTCAAGGAACTCTTTCAGCAAGGCCAAGAAATGTTGAAATTTGATTAAACTTTGCAACCCTGCGTATGCAACAACGGCTGTTTAAATTTCCTTTGATGAACACTGATTTCTTGGGAATATTTTGAACATTTTTCTTGCAATTTACCAGTGAAGGTATCGTTCACAATTTGATATTGATCCTCCGAAACTGTTAATGAAAAATATTCATATCTTTCCTCAGTAACGCGTCTTTTTCGAGGGGCATTTTTAACATTTGAATGTTCATACGGTGTTTTCTTCAGCGTGGCCGAGCTTGTCTGTCAAGTCATCCGTAATTCCTAGAATGTAACGAAACTACTAGAGTAGAAACTCCTTTCATACTAGAGGTAAATACGTAAAAACGTTCGGAATAAAGCCAGTCGGTTGATACAACTTAATTAACTCCGGCGTGAGGTTGGGTTGCGTCGCCCAAATTGAAGGCGAACTAGCGTAGCTATTTTGTTTCCAAGCAGCGCGATGCTCCAACCGCCGCGCCGGCCGTTACATTGTATGAATTGGACGTATTTCAATCAAACAGAACTATGTGCATCATGGCGTGAGCCCTGTTATGCATTTATTATTATGGGTCTCAGGGCTCATGTCTTACCTAATGCACGTAGTTCCGTTTGACAGAAATACGTCCTATTACGTATTACCGTCATGCTTATTGCGCGATGAGGAGGAATTGTAGTTTACGGATAAAATCATGCTGCATTCGCAAGAAAAAAACGCCGTATGAACTTTCCGCCGTTGCGAAATTTCCTTTGATGAAACACCAATTTCCTGGAAAAATGTTCAAGAACAACACGGATAGTATGGGTCGGAGACTTAAACGAAAGGATAGAAAACACAACTTAAAAATGGAAATAAATAAGCTGGGTGTCAAAGCAGCATTGGATTTATAAAAGTTGTTATTAAACCACTTATCACGTGGCTTTTCCTCTAATTTTCAGTGAGGTCTGTCCGCAACTTGATCTTAATCATCTTAAACTTCAAAAATGAGAAATATTCATAACTTTTTTTAAAAAAATACGTCCTTTTTCAGGAGATATTGTGCAACATTCGTGTTCATATAGGGCGTTTTCCCATAACGTGGCCATGCGTGTCTGTCAATTTATCGATATGTCCTCGAATGTAACTGACTGGTTTTCAGGGTACGTAGAAACGTCGGGATACAGCCTATCGGTTGATACAACTTAATCAACTCCGGCGTGAGGTTGGGTTGCGTCGCCCAAATTGAAGGCGAACTAGCAGCGATTTTGTTTCCTCGCGACTCGGCGTGTTACGGTGTAACTATTTCCGACATGCTTATCCCGCGATGAGGAGGAATCGTAGTTTAGGGATGAAAACTGCCGCTTTGCAAGGGAAACCGCCGTATGAACCTTTGGCTGTCCATTGTTGCCAAATCAAAACACGGATTCCCCGGAAATATTTTTTATTTTATTTGTCTCCTAATTGTTCAATGCTGTTTGTTCGAAATTTAATCTCGATCATCTGAAACTTTCAAAGATAAATTGACCGCGTTTAACAGAAAGGAACCAAGCCACATCAGCTATTGCCAAATTTAACTGGGCAATTTGATATTTTACGAGAGAATGTTTGTGCGAATTCCTTTGAAAATTTTAAGGAATTTGTATTGTACTGTAGAGAAAATTCACTGAAAGCACGAAAATCCACACAACCGTTTTCATGTAAAAAATTAAATTTCCCAGTTAAATTTGGTAAAAGCTGATGTGCCTTGGTTCCTTTCTGTTTAACGCGGTCCAAATATTCTCAACTTTCGGCTAAAAAGATACCTACCTACGTCTTCCGTCAAAATATCAAGATCAGACTTTTTTACCAGCTCGACGAACATTGTTCTACTGAAAATAAACGTGCCAGTTGACTCCACGGTTAAACTAGTGACATTTTAAATTTTAAAACACCTGACTTTATGAATTTGAATATATATTTGATAAACCAGGAAAAAATGTTTAATCACAACCTGTAAGCTAATTTTTTTGTGGTGGCGTTAAAGTCTCTAGATGAAAATACTGTAGCAGCCACTCTGGCGTGCTAAGGAAAAACGCCGTATGAACCTTCAGGCGTTGCCAAATTTCCTTCCATAAAACGCGAATTTCCTGGTAAATTTATGAATATTTCCCTCCCAATTTTTCAGATAATTTAGTTCTCAATTCCACCGAAAGTCCCTGATAATCTCAAGGGAAAATATTCATAACGTTCTTCAAAAATGAAAATTTAATTGAAGGAGGTTTGGCAACTCTCGAATGTTCATGAGGCTTTCTTGCTTAATACGGCAGCACTGCTACCGTTCTGCGTGTAAAAGTTTTTTTCTTTTCTCTGTTTCTTCTTTATAACGTGGTAGAGAAAGGGATGCTTCGATACATTTTCCGCACTACATTAAAAAAAAAAATTACAATTCTCTGGGATCCAAATTTGACAGTCCATGCTACTTGGGCTCTGAAAATAGCGGTCAAAATTTTACTTTTACTGAATGATATCTTCAAATCTCTTTCCCTTAGTTTCAACTTATGAAAGATCAACGAAGGTTTCTTAACTCATACAGTTCAACAATTATTTGCATTTTTCTGAAGTCCTAATTAAACAGTCTAAGCGTTCCTCAGCTAAACTGCGTGTTATTTCAGGATAGTGCGTGCTTTTGGACTTAACGGAAAATAAAAATGATTTCTTTTAAACGTCAACCAACATTTTTTTTACTTCAAGAAAGGATAGGCATTGCACAAGAAGTATAATACAACTTACAATATTCGCATAAAAAAAAGGGAGCGCCGAATTAAAATTCAACGGCGCGCTCGTGAACTATATTCATATGACTTTAATTTAACTTACCTACTACAAGGAATTTGCTCGACATAATTATGTGAAAATTAAAGTGAGTTGCTCTCTAAATGAGGATTTTCGTTTCTAGATATTCCTGCTACTTTATGTCCCCCACACTGAAAAAAAATTCTTGGCGTTTTTACCAAGGTCCGTTGGTACCTTTACCATCTCACTTTTTTACCAATTATTGGTAATTTTACCAAGACAGACTGGTAAGCTTACCTAAAAACCGGTATTTTTACTGTTTATTTCAGGTAAGAATACCTTTTTTACTGGTAATCATTCCCGGTAACTTTGCCATTCTATCTCGGTTATTCTATACCACAGTCGATAAAAAATATTGGCATTTTTACCGGGGTCCAGTAAAATTACCGAGAAAGTCAATAATTTTACCGAGATTTCTCAGTAAAATTACCAATTCCATAAATGGTAATTTTACCAAGAAAAAACTGGGATCAAATAGAGCCCTGACTTCTTGGTAATTTTACCCTTCTCTTCGTAAATACACCGAGCTTTTTTTTTCAGTGCACAACAAAATGTCGACTTGCTCTCTTAAATACCTTCACGCGTAAATTATACTCATCTTTTGAAGCTCTTTCACGACAGTGGGAACTAGGCTTTGCTCTACTGTGTTGAGGCGTATTTCGGAACTACCTACACAAGGAATTAAGTTCAGTTCGAACAAAAATAATTTACATTGAAACAGGTCACTTTCCCTCATTGTTATTGGAGCCGTCCATATTTTTAATTAGGTTTTCGGGCCCTCGCTGCACTTCTTTGCTGTTGTGATGTTCCATAGTGCTACTTGACTCTGTTAATGAGGTCATAGGACTGGTCGGTGAAGATGTGCGTTCAGTGGGTGATATTTTTCGGTGAAACGACGGACAATCTGAAAATGAAAATAATATTTTGAGAACTTGCAATCAAGGTGATTCGATGAACGCCATATTTTGTGTCAGACCGGCATGCGATACATCGCGTCAATTGGTTCCATTTTTTCAGCTAATCGTCATTTTTCTCCAACTTTGAGATCGCAATTCTGTTCTCAGGATACTGAAGCACTCACTTACCAATTTTAACAAAGATATTCAACGTAATAAAGGGATGGTTTTTTTAGAGAGAAAATATCGCATTCGAGTGCAGTTTCGATATCAGTATCGAATGCGATGTTTTCTCTATGAAAAAACCACGCCTTCATTACGTTGAATTTCTTTGTTAAAATTGGTGAGTGAGTGCTTTAGTCTCCTGACAACAGAATTGCGATCTCAAAATTGGAGAAAAATGACGAGTAGCTGAAAAAATGGAACCAATTGATCCGATATATCGCATGCCGTTCTGGCACAAAATATGGCGTCCATCAAATCACCGTAAGTATGGTACTACATGTGAGAAACATGGCATTAGGGTAGGTGCTCATAAAACTTTTAAGGGCAAAATATGACAAGATGTATCGGATTTGTTAATACCTGTATCACCATATGCAGTGCTGGTTTCAGATATGAAACAAGCCCCAATTCGTTGGAGATATAGCAATTTATTTTAAGCAAAGGATAATAGATTACAAGACAGGATAAGAAATTAAGAATCAAAATGCATGCTTCCTCATCAAAACTGGTAGAAATACGACGAATACATTGAAAATGCCTAAATCCAACTCATTGTAGGTAATGAAAAGCATAGAGAGAAAAAAAGGAGATGTTTGCATCTTGGGGATTGTTTACCCCGTGACGAAGGTCGATACCACAGGTACTTACCCCCAGCAAAATCCGGAATTCGAACTATGATAAATGGACCATAACATCCGATTTTTTTGCTTAAGTCAACCCATGATATAGGTAATTTCAAACACATTAGGTATATAGTATGACTATTTTCCTCAAACTACACCATTTCCAAGAAAATCAATGATAAAAGTCGTCCGTATACCGACCTACGTCATCAAAAAAATCCAAGAAGCCCGAAATGCATACACCTCCTTTTTTTCGCTACGAGGAAAAAGGTTTTTTCCGTAAACATCCAAGGTACCCGCTCACAAAAAGACCAGAGTCAAATTGAATCGTGTCGTGCGAAAACCGCATAAGTCCAATTTTCTAGCTTCCCGTTTTTTGTGGTAATGATTCGTTTCAAGAGTCGATCATGAAAGTGGTGTACTTAAAGATTCATTCTGAGATTAACTTCACCCCAACACGAGTCTTATGGTTTGGTTATGGTTCTTGCGGTATGGTTATGAATCTTGATGTATACCAAAAAGTGGTATATAAACATTTAAAAAATGGGTGGAATTATTTTTTTTTATTTATTTTTTTTTCGTTGGTTCGGCAATCCACTCTGGGTATTCATCCTGAATTTTGATGGGACGATTGTCATTAATGTGCGGAAATGATTCGAATAATGTGATCCAAACATGATGTGTCCTGTCAAACTTCATCATGAGATGAAGTTTGACAGGAAATTATAGATTATACTTCTTCTCATACATATCAAGGCGCCTGGGGGGGGGGGGGTGTTTTTTCTTATAATCTGTGCTATAACAATTAAAACGCGTTTTTGTGACTAGCACAATATAGACCCGTTCAGAATTCGAGAAACAGCCAAGAGATGGCTCTAGGTGCGTGATAAGTTGTTTTTCTTTCCCGAGCGTTCAAGTCTCCAAGGGAACTTGTTCACCCGCCAACGTAACAGTCGCTGCCGTGCCAAATAAGAACGCCGTGTGCACATTCAAGAGTTGCCAAATTTCCTCGGATATAACATGTATTTTTGACAAAAATTATGTATTTTTGACAAAAATTATGTATTTTTGACAAAAATTATGTATATTTGTCCTTCAAATTTTCAGATATTTTAGATTAAATTGCGAACAAAATAGTCTGAAAAATTGGAAGAAAAATATTTACAATTTCCCCAATAAAATCGTATTTTATCAGAGGAAATTTGGCAACGGCTGGAGGTTCATACGGCGCTTTTTCTTAGCACGGCAGAATGGGTCACTACTCTTCTTGCGTTCCTTAAATTAGGGTGAATCAACCAATCGTTCGTCTCGGTACGAGTCTTCAGCACAGACAAAGCCGATCCAGGATTTTGATTTTAAATATCATGCTGGTGCTGTACGAAACCCTGCTTGTAATTGAGCCCCTGAGGTAGTTCTGGAGGGTTTTGAGGAAAATAATTGCACCTGATTCCTATAACTACTAAAATTTATGGCAAACCACTAAAACGTTTGATCCCTTAGTTGACATTCCGGTGAAATTCCATTCTTGATTTTTCACTTTTTCTCGTTTTTTGCATACAAGGTGGAGAAAATCCATGGTTGCAAGTTTAATTCAAATGCAATAAAATTCCCTGATTTTCCCCTAACTTTTGGGAAAATTCCCTGATCACTGACGCTGAAATGCCCTGACTTCTCACAAAGAAAAAAGAAAAAAAGAGTATTTTGAAAACGGTGATGCAAACTTTGAAGCACCGCAATTGTATGTATAAGTTGAAACTTGCAAATAATCCGAATACGTCAATTTAAATGTTGAATGAAAATATTGTAAACTATTGCATGCCTTAATAAAAAAATTAGTATGGAAGGGAGGAAAAAACTAATCAAGAGCCGATAGGTATTACTCAGATCTCTTCAATTTGATCGAGCGCACAAATGCGTGATACAACTATTTCAACTTCTAAGCCGCTCATATTGCATCCGTCGAGTTGAAGGCGAACTTGATTTCTCACTCTCGTTTTCAGCGCTAGAGATGGGTTACATTCTAACTTTTGCAACTTTTCTAAAGGTAATGCTTATCAAAAAAAATTTCAGTTGGAGAATATAGTACATTTTATTGGGCATTTCGCCGCAACGGTCATTAAAATCATCAAAATTTTACAAGGTTACAATGAACCACTAGACAAGGTACGAATTGAAGCACTTTAGTATATCTAATCAAACTTTCACATGGAAGACTATTCGCACGGAAATTACTGAAACTCCTAATATAGATACTTCTGAACTCTGAAGTGTTAAAAAAAAAAAATAAAAGAAAATAAAAAAAAAATAAAAACTTGAGAATGCAAGATAACATTTTTACGTTAATTAAGAAAAAAGGTATCCTAACTCAGACATTTCAATAGTTTTTTTTTAATATTTTTTTTTTTTTGAAATTTACGAGTTTTTAACTTTTTTCTATTGTCTTTTTAAAGTCAGTGCTACCTGGCTAATATCATATTTTTAAATTGTGTGAGTGGTATTCCAACATAAGTAGTAGCTGCAAGCTTTTGATTTATTGAATATAGATGCCGTATATCTACAAAAACGGCGGAATTGGGGGTTTAGTCAAATTTTCGTTTAAAATGAATGATATGGCCTTTTGAAAATTTTGACACATGATTTCTTGAGGTTATATAGAGATTTATGATGCGCCCTCAAGGGGGCTCAAAATCAGTCCTATTCGGTCTCTTTCGGAGACAGCTTCATTGTCCTTGATAGGCAGAAAGCGGCCGTTTTCCGATTTTTGTTTTGGAGAACCAAGATCTCTATTCTCAAATAACAAGCGAACCCATTAGAATCACAAAAAAATAGTTCAAATCACCGACACTGATAAAACACTGGACAAAAAACACCTTGGATCTAGAGTCCAGACTCTTAAAAACATGGACAAGAAAAGATACTCTTGATTCAATCAGATTTAAGCTTAAATCAAGAATCAAGCCTCTTTATTTGAGCGGATTTCTTTTTGATTTAAGCTTAAATCTGATTGAATCAAGAGTCCTTTTTCTTGTCAATGTTTTCAAGAGTCTGGACTCTAGACCCAATGTGTTTTTTTTTTTTTTCCAGTGAAGATTACATGAGATCTCACCTGCAGATTGAGGGGATTTTTCAGCCGGACTAGAGAGGTTGCAAGGGCAGAGAGCCGCCGCACCTGGTGCAGGAGAGATCATAGTGCCCGGTTTATCGCTGCTCATGTGTAAGCTGGAAAATTAATAAGCCAAGAATAGAATCGATTCTAGCAGCAAAGAGATTTTTACACATTTGTATTTTAAGGTCCCTGGTAAAAATTGGCGATAAGAGCTGCATTTCAAAATACCATAGGAATTCTTATAGCCGGCTAAAGAAGGCTACAGAAAATCATATAGCTGGCTGTAGAATGCGGAGAAAATCATACGGCCGGGCTTTACGAAGCGATAAAAAAGTATGCAGCCAGGCTATACACTTTATCGCCTGGCTGTTGCTTTTTCGCCATCGATTATAAAAGGCTATAAGAAATTGTATAGAAATTCGTGTGCTTTGGAAATCATTAAGTTTGATACGGAACCACCTTAATATTTACAAAACACACGTTATATTTTCCTTTAATACATATTTTTTTTCATCAATGGGCCTGTTGCAAACTTTTGCTAGAGCAAAACTAAGAGTTGTTTCCTGCAGATAATGCCCCAAAAATCACGATGAGCGCATCGGCAAAGTCTGAAATGCACTCATAACTTCACAATCTGCGTAAGATATTTGCGGTTTTTTGAGCTTCCCGCTTCGGAAACGATACTACGGTACAGGTGAACATTTTGTTAGAGGAGTCGTTCCATTGGCGACAATACTCATCATGGCCGACGCCAGTCCGCCAAAACACGTGTGATGGGACGAGATAACACCTGAACAGGATTAAACCATAACAATCGGCGTGTTTTACGTTCATATTTTCCTCGCCCGCCTTAATTGACCTTGAACTCTCCTCGAATTACGTGAGGAACTGCGCAAGCGTCGGCCATGATGAATATTGCCGACGATGGAGCGACTCCTCTAACAAAATGTTCACCTGTGCAGTAGTATCGTTTTTGAAGCGGGAAGCTCAAAATAATGCAAATTTCTTACGCAGATTGTGAATTTATGAGTGCATTTCAGACTTTGCCGATGCGCTCATCGTGATTTTTGAGGCATTATCTATAGGAAACAACTCTTCATTCTGCTCTAGCAAAAGTTTGCAACAGGCCCATTAAGACGGGAATAATCCATACAGAATGTGCAAACATTTCAAAATCATGAGTTGAATCACACTGACTCCGCCAGATTAAATATTAGAGCCTAACACAAAGCGGAGCAGCGACGCACTGGCGCCTACAAACCTAATAGGGATACTTCACGCATTGCGCAACGCGTGAAGTATCCCTGTTAGGTTTGTAGGCGCCAATGCGCGTTTCGCGCTGGCTACCCGCCTGCCGCACCGCAGCGTGCCACGGCGCTTGAAGAAACTATTTCACACCAGAGGTATTGCACAGTATCATACGAAACTGAAGGCGCTCTAATATATTAGGAATGGCAGACATCTATCAAAAGTACGGAGCTTTCCTCGTAAAATAAATCAAGATACTACGGCCCAAAAAGAGAGCAGTGGTCCAACAACTCACTAAGTCCTAGCATCCGTAATTAGTGACGTTTAGCATACACTTTATCGCCTGGCTGTGAGTTGCTTAGTCGCCGCATCGGCTATAAAAGGCTATAAGAAATTGTGTAGCCGGCTATAGAAGCTATTGGAAATCTTAGAGCCGGCTGTAGGTCTATGGTATTTTGGAACACAGATTCTACTGCCAATTTTTACCAGGGGTCACTGACAGCTTCGCGGTCCAACCAAACCACTCGAAGAACTTGCTGCGAGCGTTATGTATATCGCGTTATTCTTATGTTTTTATATTATACAGTGTGATTGAAAAATAAAAACGTGTCTATACTATATCGAGGGTGTAAGTCGGCAATCACATAACTCGGTTTGCGACGTCGCAGACTTCCTATCATACTTTATTTTTAAACGGAAAACTACTCAAAGGCAATTCTTCCAAACTGCCGTGATTATTCTTCTATGTGCGATGAAAATTCTGCAAAAACTTCAAGGAATAATGCCAATTGTTCTCCTTTAAAAAAAATAACATAGAGTCGGAGATTTTCAGACACCGTAAACGAGATATGTGATTGCCGACTTACACCGTCGATATAGGGTATCCGGACTCTGAATGCTCGTATTTCGATGGACAATAGATTCTTTAGACCACAATTCTTTTCTTCTTTTTTTCTGCTATTGAACATGTTTTCCTTGGGACTGTTTTGAGTGTAGGACCAAGTCCCTTAAAGTTGTAGAAATCGATTTTTTTTCAATTATGCGGGAGGCTTCAAACATATGACACGATTTTTTTTATTTTTTTGGTATATTTTCTCGCTATATCTATTCATTTTTGCCTACGCTAAAAGTAAAAATCAAAGCAAAAGGTGGAAATTTCAGATTTCAACAATCTTTCTCCCCCTCCCCTGATATCCGAGATCCTCGCGAAGCCCATTCTCCTCAGCCCCTCCTCCCCTCCTCTTTTCTTGCAACCAAAGATGAATTACTGAAACATGGACAATCACGCGGTAATATCTTCGTGAGTTATCATTCGTCCGTCATCCGTCTCATTCAGGTGATAACTCATCGTCATCGTAATTTTTTTTATAACCAAAAAAAAAACGGGTTTGATTACAAAACTTTCAGGGACCTGGTACTTTCTTAAAATGACTCAAAGGAAAATACATTTTAGAGCAAAAAAGTATTATTTTTGACTGAGGAATTTACCGGCTGATTGGATGAAGCACAACGCCACATGTGCTCATTTCTGTCAATCTCACGTATTCATTTCATACCGATCTATCAAAGAATTCAAAGAACACAGTCCCTTATTGGATCTCAAATCCGATATTTTAGTGAAAAAAGTAAAAATTATGAAGGTTTGAAATTGAAAAATATATTTCAGCGGCAAAAATATCATACCATTGCATCAGCCGAAAGTCAGGGTTATCACTAGTTGGAATTTTCAGGTTATTTGAATGTCCAGCATCTATGGCACTTGGACGATGACTCCCCGGTCCTGTAAAAAATCAAAATTTTAGTGAAGGTCAAAAAAAAAAAAAGAAAGAAAGAAAAGAAAAGAAAAGAAACGAAGACGTGGAAAAATGATAGAATAATTTAATTTTAAAACTATAAGATTATTATTGGATAAAATATTGTGTTTGATATTAGATTCAGCTTTTCCTGTGTATGGTCGATGTGTGGTTGTATTAGCAACCAAATATAAACACAACCATTTTTTCGCTAAAAATAAGAATGAAAAAAAATTTAAAATCTAAAATGAATGAAACTTCCGAAGTGCGGTTTTTGTGAAAACCTAAAAAAATTCCAAGTTTTTACAATTTATTTTACGGAATGCACAATGGTTTTGTCATTTCCGGTCTATTTCGGGGTCTACCACTGGCCTAAACATGGGTCTGAAGGCCAATTTTGGTGAAAAATGCGGGTTTTTCAGCATTCGACGCGCTGTTTCGTAACGATCCCTTCGGAGGACAAAAAAATCCTTCAAGTATGTTCATTAGGGATGTAAGAGAGTCACTTTGGCCAATTTTCGTCNAATAACAACAACAACAACGACTCGGCATCTGCCGAAAATCACCGAGCCCGTCGTTAGCTCGTTTCCGGTGATTAGAAAACTGCCCCCAGACGCGGGAAATTTGAAAAAAACGCGTTTCTCACAACGCAAATTGCGCAGTGAGGAGTGTATTTCAGACTTTTTTAATGTGACCATCGTAATTTTCGTGTCACTTAACCTCTATAAAATCTATTCGCGCGGCTGTATCTCTTGCATGCAACAGGCCCATTTAAGTCTTTCAACTTTATTCCATCCGCATAATCCGAAAAAATGGCTCAAGTCCAGGGAGACGTGGATTTTTCTCGATTTTTCCCCGATGATGTGGCAACGCCGTGCCACGATGGGAGGTTCTGTAGTTAGATAAATGTATGTAATTACTGGTGATTCGGCCATAACATATGAAAAATGAAGGTTTTTGGACTTTTCTGAATGAGCTCGACGAGAAATAGCCCCCAAATACTGAAATAAGTACTCGGTTTTCTATGATTTTAGGCAATGAAATATGGCAACACCGGCTTTTTTGGGGGGCTTTAAATCGGAAAAAGTTTTTAGAGGAAGGTTTTGACCACCCACGACCATTTTTTGCCAAAAAAGTTTAATTCTGGTGTAAGATGAGTCGCCTTTTTTAAGCCATTTTAAATAATGATGAAAAACAAGAAAAATTCTAAAAAGTTTTTTTTAACTATGAGCGCAAAGTTTGACATCGACGAAAATTGGCCAAAGTGACTCTCTTACATCCCTAATGAACATACTTGAAGGATTTTTTTGTCCTCCGAAGGGATCGTTACGAAACAGCGCGTCGAATGCTGAAAAACCCGCATTTTTCACCAAAATTGGCCTTCAGACCCATGTTTAGGCCAGTGGTAGACCCCGAAATAGACCGGAAATGACAAAACCATTGTGCATTCCGTAAAATATAGACCTTCAATGACCAAAAAATCGCGGAGTTGAGGAATTTTAGGGTGGGGCCAAAAAAGGCCCTTAACGATACCCCTCCTTTCAATCATAAAAATACATCAAGTTGTGATTTCAGTAATTTTTGGGGTTTCCAGCCAAGGCTGAAAATTCTCGGAGGAACGCCACACTTTGCGTGACTTCAATCTCTGAGGATACGACTATTTTGACTCGTGGGAGCTGATTTTGCCTATTCATCGCATTGAAGGCGAACACCGAACTGTACCGTTAAAAGTAGTTTCAAGGCTCTCGAGTGAACGTTCGCCTCAATTTGAATGATTAGACAAAAACAGATCTTACGCGTCGTAATAAGTCGCATCCTCACAGATCAAATAGCATTTTGCGTAACTTGCGAGCCTTTTTATTTGAACCTCTAAGTGTTTCTTCAAAACGACCAGCGTTACCCGCACATATGATCCAGTGAGGAGTAGGTGAAATCGTGATTTGGAAGCTTCAAAGGCAGTTTTTTTTTTTTTATTGTTACCTGGTAGTTTTGATGCCTCAAATTAAACCTGATGTATCTTTTTAGCGATGTCTGCAGAAATATCTGGGAGCTTCATCCAGAGAAATTATTATTCTCTCCCGTAGGCTCTAATTAAAGTTTTGTTTGCCACCATTACAGGATGCGGGAAAAGATAGCTACGACGGATACATTGAAATTATTTCATTTAGGACAGTTTTAATTCACTACTGGGGTTTTTAATTTTAATACCTATATTGATAAACATTTTC
Organism: Bemisia tabaci; assembly: GCF_001854935.1. Lineage (NCBI taxonomy): Eukaryota > Metazoa > Arthropoda > Insecta > Hemiptera > Aleyrodidae > Bemisia > Bemisia tabaci. The sequence goes on along the minus strand of NW_017548020.1, from coordinate 4,937,781 downwards.
TATTTTGACACAATATTGAATTTTTTTTATACTACCTATATTAAAAAAGTCAAAATCATTTTCCTTTTTCGAATTAATCGGTAAGTAAGAACAGTGTTCCAAGGAATTTTGATCAATAAGTTTAAGTGTGAATCTGAAAAAATGGAATTGGAGCGAAAGTTTTGAGCCGCCTTATAATTGAAGAGATGGTATTTTTAGGTTCTACTGTTAATCAATGCATCAAAATCTACGATCACGGCAAAGAACCTATACATACATTTTCGCCGCTGGGTAAGAAATACACGCACATAAATTTATTTTTACCCTGAAACTATAAAAAACCACGGATATTTACACACTACATCAAACCTCATCTCAAAATTTAGTCACGCTTCAATTTTTGGCACAGTGAGAAAGGAGATATGAAATTACCCATTAGTAGGGGTGGTGTCGATAATCCCAAGCAACGTATCCTCCACGCATCTTGCAATAGTTGTAGTCGCGCCTGCTTCCGCCATTTTGCGCGTCGATTTTGAAACCATACCTGGATTGAGAGAAAAATTGAATCATTTAGATGATTGTCAGAGAAATACATCGATCTAAAACTACGTATACTTATGACTCTGTGTGAGTACTCGAAATTTATTTATATTATTACCTATTAATTATGAAAGGAATTTCTTAAGAATTTCAATAAGTTTGCATACGTATTGAAAATGAACAAACAAATTGAATTATGCAGGGAGATAAATAGTAAGTATTTTTTAATTCTTCTTCTGAAATAGCAAAAGAAGTTGGTTTTCCTTTTATGGGTTCCCTTTTTCCCTCTTATCATATTGCTTAAAGGGAGAAAACCGACGCACAGTGGATCGAGGTAATAGGTGAGATCGGACAAATTCTGGAAACTTTGAAAGCTTATACTTTCGAAAATATGATACAAAACAGTTTAAGGGTGGCTTCATCGGGTTTTTCGTGAAATTTTCTCTTTAAGACACCCTTTGAAATTGAGTTTATGACGAAATAAACAAAAAAGTGAAATTTTAGCCAAAAATTTAATGTCCGACCGTTCCAGTTCGTCCCACTGTGTGACGTATCAAACTAGAATTTACCAGCCTTACTAAGCAATAAATCTTGATGGTAGAGGATTTCTCACGAGAGGAGAAAAATTACGGAGATCTCAAGGGAATGTAGCAGATTCCGTAAGTTTTCCCTTTCATAAAATAAACCACGCCAAGACATTTTTGTTGCATTTTTTCTGTGCGAGGGTATTGATACATTGAAGCAGCAAGAAAAATCATTACTCTTGTTAGAAGAAATAAAAATTTCCCGGATGATTCAGATTCAGGTCATCCTTGAAAAGTAGGTACCGCTGCCCGCACTGCCATTACATTTTGATTTTGACCCTTATAGGGAAACTAAAATTACGTGAAACATATTTAAACGAGAAAAAAAAAACAGATTTTCTTGAGGATTTACGTAAATAAATGTAGTATTTTTTTAGTGTACGTAAATCCTCGAGAAAATTTGGTTCATATTGACAAAACTTTAGCGACGTTTAAAAATTCTTACGGCGTTTTTCTATAGGAATGTAGAACATTGTTACAGGGAAAAGAGGTTTCATTCTTACTTGCACTCGTGCTTCGGACAAGTTAATTCTTAGAGCGACTTCCTCCCGGAGAAAAACATCAGGATAGTGAGTCTTCTGAAATAAAGATTCTAGTTCGGTCAATTGCTGTGGGGTAAAAGTCGTTCTATTCCGTCTCTGAGAAGAAAAAGACAAGGAAAAAGGAAATGAGCATGTGCAAGAGAAACTCTCATAAATTTGATAATTTTGCTGTGCAATTCCTTCTTTAGGAAAAAAAGCCCCGAAAAGCAATCTTATTTCTCGTATCCTAGTGAAATTTTTATTACGAGAGGACAATTTTTAAAGCTTCTTATTTAATGCTATCTATTCATCGGAAGGGGGAGGTGTGGGGTGCGTTGAATGTTTTGATGCAATTGATTGTGAAAAGATACCTCACATGAAGAGTTAGATGTATAAATCGAAAAGTATAAGAAAACCTTCAACTACTTGGCGCCATCTATCTCCCTATACGCCTTCCCTCAGCACCTGACATTCCAAATTTTTGAATTCCGAGAGTACCTAATGTCGAAGGACTGAAAACTAAATCCCGAACCCGAGGGTGACGTAGTGCGCCAAATTGCGGGAATTAAGGGCTAACATACTCAACGGGAGTGTAATAAATGTACAATTCGCAAACTAATTAAGCTAAGTTAACGCGATCAGCAGAGACAATCGCGATTATGTTAGATATTGTGTAGAATATGGACCGATTGAAGGTCTTGTCGGCCAAAAGATTTTAACTTCATCTTGTTGGATTCTTAATTTCTTAACATTACTTCATCGGCAGAGGAACACTACGGTACATGACGAATCATAAGTCATGTTAATCAAAAGTACCTATTTTAGGAAAAACATCCTTGGTAAAAACAGGCTTTTTTACGCCCCAACCATCGTAAATTTGACCCGGATGTCGCTTAAATCAAAGCATATGATGACACAACACTCGGAGTAAACTTTTTCCCAGAGTATATGAACGATTATCAAAAATTGGACATTAAAGGATCTTTAAAAGACAATTTTTTTTAAGAAAAAAAAAACAGTATTATTTTCGATCACAAGCAAATAATATTCAAAATTACGAAAACATCTTGTCATAAAAACGAAAGATAAGGTTGATCCCTGTGATACAAAATATACAAAGGGATGTTTTTTTAACGGAAAATTTGTAGGGTTTCTCGAAGCATAAATCAATTCTCATTCAAAGCGATGCTGATGGAGGGTTTACGTACTTTTCATGATTTATTTTTGAACAAATTTATTGTAACATCAACAATGATTACGTAGGTAGCTAGGGGAGATGACATGTTTTATACCCCTCCCCCCCTAAAAAAAAGAATTCACTTTTTAGATGTTTTAACATTTAGTTCAAGCAAAAACCTTTTCTGATTATATCTGCATATCGATAGCCAAAGTGCGAAATCATGTAATTAATTGCGGTTTTTCAAAATCTCCGTCTATAGGTATCTCACTTTTTCGAAGAGAAGCATGCCAACTTCGTGGCTTAAAATTTAATAAGAGTACTCTACCAAAAGAAATGAAAAATCAGGAAGTTTTCAGGAAATTACACTGCCAAGCTAAGAAAAAACGCCGTATGAACATTCGGGACTTGCCAAATTTCTCCGGATAAAACATGTATTTTTTAGGAAAGTTTTTCTTATTTTTCCTTGAAATTTTCAAATATTTTAGATTAAATTCTGTAGAAAATTGTCTGAAAATTTTAGAAAAAAATATCCACAAATTTCCTAGTAATTTCCGTTTTAATCGAAGGAAACTTGGCAACGTCGAAAGGCTCATACGGCGTTCTTCCTTGGCACGGCAGTACATAATTGACTAGTTTTCTAAAAACACCATAAATAATGACAGGCAGTCTGCAACGTCACAAATAGACATACGTGGTCTCGCATTTTAGTCATCGATAAGACCACTACTTCTAAATGCATTATTAAAATTAAAAAGTAAATAAAAAAATAAAACAATTCATTTGAAAATTCACGGAAAATCAAAGCACTTGGACAGTTTCAAAATACGACGGTTTGAACCGAATGATGAGTTTCAGCTTGTAAATCATTCCTGAACAGTTCAATTTTAAGGTGCACAAAATAATCACTCTGAGTTTTAATATTCAATGAAACGTTTAAATAAATTCCAACGAAAAAAGAATGAACAGAGAGGGAAGGAGCAGGAGCATAAATGATAACTCACCTGTCTTCTCCTTCCGAACACGTATTCTGATAAAAGATCACCGTGGAGAGACGTTAGAAACGGCCCTGCCATAGTCTACTCGAATAAGGGATGCCGCGAGCGACCCTCTGAATAAATATGTGGTGGCTCCGCCCACCAACCCTCGCTCCGTGTACATCGAGCGACCAATTGGATTCCGTTTTCGGGAACTACCCGCGGTAAATACCACGAGTACCAGTTATCTTCACTCCCCTCTTCTCACCTCCTTCGTTTAATACTACCAATCGTTTCAATCATCCCCCGAGATTAACTTGTGGTTTTTGTTCTTTTTATTCATAAAGCTACATCGAATCCCCACCGCCCTCGACGATACGCCAGCGCCTTGAGTTGTGCCGCGTCATGCTCTATAACTGTAAAGTTCTGATAATTAACTCCACTCACTCCTTAATTCGTAAGATATTATACGCTATATTAATTAGACTATATTTACATTAAATGTTTCGATTCGTTGTGGATCCGTAAAGCATCGCTCTCGCTTCTTTTCCTGCGCATTTGCTTCTGATATCTTTTATGAAAATTTATTTGCCTATATTTCAATATAGATATATGATAGGATCAATATATGATAGGTGTAGCTCATGGATGATTTCACGATAAAAGGAATGGTCGTGTCGCCGTGGGTTATAAACGACTTAGGGCGGAACGATTGAAAACCAAGTTGATAAATCAATAGAAATGATGTCCCTGAACTTATTCATGCCGAGAAGCACGATAAATTATGATTGTATTTAATAATATGAGACTTTACAGGCCGAAAATCCCGGTCGGTTTCGCGTCGCCAACCCCGATTTTGAAGCAAAACAGCAATTTGCGTCAGTTGGTCAGCACTGATCGTGGATGCCTTGGCAATATATGCTGAAAAGAGACTCTAATGTTCAAGAAAATTGCCATGTTGAACTGAATTGTTTATTTTTAAGCGAGAAAAGTCATTAGAAAGAATGTCGCCACATTTTGCAACGTACTTTTGCACTTGTATTAAGTGCAGTGTTTATCTCGCCAGATGAAACCAGAAGTTTCAAAACTGTTATCAAATTGTTCGCTGAAGTCTCCTCGACCAAACCGTTACTAATGAGTCGGCTTTTTTTACGCTAAGAACTTTAGGTAATTTTTAGGAAAACCAGTGATTTTTAGGTCTGTAGCACTAATTACACACTACTATATATCCTCAATTTAATATCATTAAAGTAACAGGAAGTCCCCAAAGTTTAGAAAACTTTCAAGGCAGCATTAATTCCACCTCATATCTCAAAAATTGCCAAGTTTCATCTCTTGTGTCATCTTTTAATAAATACAATAATGTAAACAGGGCCGGACCCATGGCGGCAAATTTAGAGGGCGGCAAATGTTGCGATTTTTTCAAATGTAGGTATCAAGAAAAAAATCTGATTTAGAAAACAAATTACAAACGAGAAAAAACGAAACATCTCTCATTTCCTGAGAGTTAAAGTATAGTAATTTCTAATTTGTTCGTCTTTCGGTGATACATGAGACAGCGCCTTTCATTAGTTTAGTTGAGAGAGAAACCAAATACGCAATTTGGCCTGGTCCGGCGCGGCGCAGAGAGCAATGATGACGAGGACTTGAGATGGAAAGGAGAAGCCCTCGGCGCGCCAGTCAGCATGGAACACATATTAGCGCCTACAAGACTTAGTGAATACTTCACGCATTGCGTCAAACGTAGTGCGGTCAGCCGGGTCCGCAGCGGTTGGCGTGAAACGCATAGCGCCTACAAGACTGTAGGAATACTTCACGCATTGCGCCAAACACAGTGCGGTTGGCGCGGTGGCGGAAATTAAAATATTTAAACCACATTCATGTTTATTCTCTCATAATCTTTTCGTTCTTTTCTTATAAATGAAAGGCCTCGTCCAGACAGAGATAGGTTTACGGAACTTAATTTTCGCGCAAAGTTCCGTGAACTTTTGCTAGTGTTGACAGGGCTTTCACGAAAAATGTGCCCAACGCGAGTAAACGCGTCTTATGCACCCTTCCTTCTCCGGCACACTCACCTGATGGTTTGTATCGATGTTTCAAAACGAACGAGAAGGGACGGCAAGTAGGTAAATCCGGCCCTGATCATGTGAAGATTGTATTTCTACTTCCGCCAAAAGTTCTAAAAGAGTTGCCCATTCCTTTCGTGAAGTTTCTATCGAGAAGTTTTGTGCTTTATAAGGCCCTGAATATCACACAGCGAACTTACATTAAGTCAGTCTCATTGCATTGTAATTATGAAACATTCACTCAAATGACTTACTGTTTTCGTATGAAAGTAAAGCCGCACGGGGTGATTTCCATGAAACGTGCGATCTAAGTGAAGAGGATTTCGGATAACGAGAATTTCAATTGAGGGTGGATTTTCTTTTTTTAAATTCACGTATAGGTATACCTCTGTGGAATGTAGGATAGTGGGCCTGCTCGAGAAGTTGGGTTCCCTCGTCCCCGCGGAAGGTTTCCTATTCACCGATTCAGAAAAAAAGACGGATTAATGGTCTTTCTGACGATAAAATTGATATGGCATAATTGAGGGGCTTAAGGCGGGAGCGGGGGTGAGGCAAGGCGGATAGCTGCATTTTTGCTATTTCAAGAAATAGGTACGTGTCTAAAGTCTCAAAATTACATGGAACCTAATGACAGAAAGGAAGTTTAAACTCACTTTTTGATGCTTTAAAATTAGAATTTGGAAGCAAATTTTTCACAAAGTATGCATTAAGATTAGTTTTACTTGAAATCATTAATAACTCAATTTTTACAAAAATTGCACCTATGTGCCTTGTCCTCCAAGCCCCTCAATTATATTTATACATTTATATCCGTGCATTCTCAGAGAGCTATCTACATAAAAAAACATTGCGAATAGTCAGGTATGGTATGTTAAGAACTTTTGTTTAAAACAGGAAATGAGTAGGTCGATATATGAAATACATTCTGAGGAACTCACTTCTTTCCCATCCGATTTCGTTGGTAGGGAAAAAAGTGAGTTTTTCCAAATTGCGATTTTAAATATCGTGAATAATACTTAAACTTGACGTGACAAAACCAGGGGTCAATTAAAATAAGCAAAAATAACTTTTGTTGGCAGGAGGGGGAACTGGGGAAGTGATTTTGTCGTCTCCCCCACGAAAGAACGTAACTGCATTTCAATGTTGCCAAGTTTCCACTTGCAAATCGCAATTTTTACTGTAGATTCTTGGACATTTTTAGCTGAAAATTTCACTGATTTTTCATCCGATCTCATGCGAAAATCGAGAAAATTTTTGACAAAAATTGCATATGTATATGCTTGTAAAAAATCGAATTTTTTAGTGAATTGTGCAACCTCGGAATAGAATTACGTCCCTTCGTCGGGAAGCGACGATTTGATTCCGGTTGCTCTCCCATTGAATCACCGGGTGATTAGAATGAGTTTCTACTTTTCCGATAAAACATCAAACGACGGGCACGAAAATCGAAGTTCGATACATCGAAAAGCGACCCATCGAGCTGTAGGAAACAAAATAAAGCGGGTTGATTAACTGGTCATTTAGCGCGGGACGCGGAGTCAAAAAAGACTTGGGCTCGAAAGCGTCATGTGAGCGCGAACAACAGGACCGGGCCCTTTGTCGGGTATCAGGGGCACATCATGCCGAAAATAAGTTGAATTAAAGATTGTGAAGTATGATACGAGCCCATTATTCCGGCCCGGAAAAAAGGGGTCCCGAGGTTGACGGGGATGCAGGCTCGGTGGACTGAGTAATCGGCGGGGGTTGGAGGTGTGCTAGAGCGCTGCGTTCAAAATTAGAATGGGTTTTAAAGCCAGTGATTCCATTACATTATTTAATTAGCTAATACAGCAATAGCCCCTCGATAAAACCTCCATGTTTTCATAATAAACACATCCATAGTGAGACTCGAAAATCACCTATCTCAGTTTGTGATGTTGTCATGTTTTCTTTGGAAGCGTGTAGAAAAAACAACAACAATTATTACTTCGCATGAATGCCCTCTCCTATTAGCCTCTACAGGTAATCGTTTTTTCCTGTATACTTACAAGGAAGGGAATTTTTGTCAGCATAGGCGTGTGCAGTACTAGGTCAGGGTAAGCTACGACTTCTACGGCACACTCGTAAAATTTTGGGCAAGGCGCAAAATGGGTTTGTTACACGTAAATGCAGGTTCGTTCTGGCCTCCCTCCATACCCTTTCATCTCACTAGAATATTACCTGGAAAATTTTCCAATGGCTAATATTGAGTGTAACCCAAATTCAGCAAATGCTTTGTCAATTATTTTGAAAACAGTTTGAAAGGTTTAAAAAATCAAAAGAAAAAAAATCTGAAGTTTTCTTTGGATAAATGAATAAAAAGGGTTAGCGTCAATTTTCTCAAAACACATTTTATCACAATTATTATTCATGGAGCGAGATTAATGTGTGTTTTTCTCGTAACCATTGTACTCCCTGGTGGACATATTGCCTATGCGCAAAATTGAAGGCGAACTTCGGATGGATGATACCTACCGATATAGTAATCGCGCATTTCAATCAAAGCTTATAGAGCAAAATAAATACATGTTTTCGAATAAATAACTATTAGCGTTCCCTGGTAAGTTTATTGCCTACGCGACGAAACTGAAGGCGCACTTCAAGTGAGCACTACCTGCTGTTAACAAGTTTACGCACTTTCTTTTGGTTCGGGCAAAAAAGTTAAAGGAAGGAGATGTAACTGTAATAAGTTCTTGAATAGATAAGTGCTCGCGCTTTTAGGTAGATTTGTTTCCTATACGCTAAAATTAAAGGCGTGATCACAGTGGACGATGTCTACGACCAAAATCACGGAGTGTTTTTTGGTTCAGTTAAAACATACAGCAGGATACCTAAGTTTTCAAATAGCTTGCTATTTATGCTCTCCGGCTTGTTTCATACATAACTATCGTTCCTCTTCACTTTTCCTCCTCTCCTTTTCCTCATCTTTTTTTCCTTTTCCTGTTTTTAGCGCTTTTGTTGTAATGACATCTTCGATTACATGACGTCTCATTAACCGCCACCATTTGCTCCCATACCAAAGCCATATCGAGGGAGTTTAAGCACTTTTGGAGTGAGAAAAAATATCGGCTATCTTGCTTAACTCACGTACTTTCGATTTTAAAACGAAGATAGCTGATCCTCCGTCGTGCTCTGAAAGTGCGCACACTCCTTTAATTTTTTTTTGTAGATTCCCGTTATACATTACATCCTCAGCCGTAGAATATTCGTAATTTTCCCCCTTCCGTGCGCGATGTTAGTTTTATTGTCCGAATGTACAATAAAAATTTGGTGATGGAACTGAGCCAGCCAGAAATGTGTCCATAATATTCTTATAATTGGACTCCAATTCGCTATTAGTAACCAGAATTTCTGACTCAATTGCGAAAGCACTTATCTGCATAGAGAAACTAATGGCACATGAGTTGTGAGTGGCAATGTTGCGCCTACAAACCTAAGTGGATACTTCAAGCATTGCGCAATGCGTGAAGTATCCACTTAGGTTTGTAGGCGCCAGTGAGCCTCTCGCGCTGGCAGCACGCCGCTCCGCTTTGTTAGGCTTTAATATTTATACTCGCATAGTCATGTGGAATGTTTGCACACTCTGCATCGATTATTCTCATTTAAATCGATGGGGGAAAATATGTATCAATTTATCAAAGTTGTGTCTAAAGTGATATGTGAATTGTAGTTCCTAAATGCAAAATGCGTTGCAATCGTTGTTACTCTACCCATCAGGACATGATTCTAGCACTCGCACGAGAACTGACCTATTCCCAGAGGTGCCCGGTTTTCTTCCGGGCTAAACAAGGAATAACGAGACTTAATCTGCCGTGCTAAGGAAGTACGCCGTATGAACCTTCACGCGTTGCCAAATTTCCTCTGATAAAATACGAATTTTCATGAAAACTTGTTAAAATTTTCCGTCCAATTTTCCAGAAAATTTTCTTTGCACTGTGATCTAAAGTATCGGAGGATGTCAACTAGAAATATTCATTATTTGTCTCAAAAATTAATATTTTAAGAGAGGAAATTTGGCAATTCATGGATGTTTATACGGTGTTTTTCCTCAGCACGGCAGTAATGGTGTAGTTTTACACTCGACAACATATCCTCCTCAACAAATAAACTGGACGTATTTCTGCCAAACGGAACCATGTGCATTAAGACATGAACCCTGACACTCATTAAAATGTACGCATAACAGGGCTCACGTCATAATGCACATAGTTCTGTTTGGCAGAAATGCGTCCAACTAAGAAAGAGTGCAGATGTAGATGGAAAAGGAGAGACGCACTTTCATTAAATCTCTCAATCCAGTCATAGAAGAGAAAAGTTAAATTTTAATTACGACAAAGGTTATAGCCTGTCCCTGACTTGCATTATGCGATGTGCATTATTCCGGGAGGTGGAAACGTGCAGAGAGGGGGGACGGAAACGACTGGGGAGAAGGAAACACCGTGGTGGAGGCAGGGCGAAGGACGACAGGTGGAGGAACGGAGGAAAGCGCGGATGGGGAAAAAAGGAGAGAAAAAAGCATGGTGGCGAGAAATAATGGGGAAAAATGATAAAATGATAAATGCAAAGCGTCAGTCGGGCGATATCTCAATCCACTGTTGAGTATATTAAAGAAATGAAAAAACAGGATTCATAAAATAACAAAACCGGGGAGTGTTTGCAAGGGCATGGGGGCGCCGGTACGCGGTACGGACGCCGGAGCGAGCCCCAAGCCCCGGGGCGGGGGAGGACGGGGGGGGGGGGGGGGGGGGGGGGGGGGGGTTAACGGGTGCGCATCCCCATTTCCACCCGTAATGAAAATCTGTAATGCATTACTTCATTTTGAGGGGGCGCGGCGTGGCGAGAAGAGTGCTGATCGCGGACGGAGGGGCGGAGAAGTAGAACGCCTCTTTCTTTCTACTTTAATTTTAATACCATTTTCCCCCGTTGTTATAGCTCCATTCACTCCTCGAGCCTTACAGCATTTTTACAGCGTTTCCTTCCATGTTGTGTCAACCAAGTTGTCAAATTTAACTCTGGTGTGTTTTTGCTGTTCCAGCTGAATATCTAACGAGGACCTTAATCGTAGTATTCTACAACTGAATGACAATCTTCGTTGCGCAACAAAAAAATTATATTTTTAAGAAATTATTAATACCGTATTTTCCTGATTGAGGTGAGGATGAAAAGCAATACACTCATTTAGACGTTGAAAGTCCATAACCACGTATTTCAAGTTTCGGCGGTTTTGAGTTGACTGCAGAAATGAGATGGAGTAGATGCCTTTCATCTGCTGTCAAAATATGTAGCCGGAAAAATCTGGAAGTCGCCAAAAAACTCAAAGCACGTTCCTGAGTTAATTCCAGTAACACTTATCGCCCGTCACTGCGCAGCATTGACTCAACGAGCGCCCTCCCGGGAGAAATCGATGACGGTTTGGGAGAAAAAATAACGTCATAAATAGGTCAATCAAACTAGAAAAAACAACAATAACATCATTCGACGGTGAGACTCTCAAACCACGTATCTCGTTTTCGATGGTTGAAAATCTCCGTCCCAATGTTATTTTTTTGAAGGAGAGCAAATCAGTATCACCTCTTGAAGTTCTTTCAGAGTCTTCTTCGCAAAGAGGAGAGAGATCACGGAAGCTTTTAAGAATTGACATTAAGTCGTTCTTCATTTAAAAAGTAAAATATGATAGGGATTCCGTAACAACGCAAACCAAGATACGTGGTTTGGGAATTGCACCATCGAATAAGAAAACCTACAAATCGGTTCGAAAATTGGTTGGTAAACCGAGGATGGTTCCTTTCTTCAGTATTAGGTGTGCAAATTTCCCAAATGGCAGAATAATTATTTTTTGGCCCAAGTCTAAAGATTCCCTATTAATCAAAAAGTTGTATAGCTTTAGGATAGCTTTGAAGTCAGATGATATATCGACGGTGAAACTACCAAACCACGTATCTCGTTTGCGGTGTTTAAAAATCTACGCTCACATTTTATTTTTTTGAAGTAGACCAAATCAATATCATTCCTTGAAATTTTCACGGAATTTTCTCCGCACAAAGAGGAAAAATCACAGAAATTTTCAAGACTGGATGTTAAGTAGTTTTTCATTTAAAAAATAAAGTATGACAGGAAGTCTGCGACGTCGCAAACCGAGATACGTGGTGTGGTAGTTTCACCGTCGATATGTACTTAACCCCTTTAAGCCTAAGACTTTTTTCTTACGCAAAGTCCCGAGTCGGGTCAAATTGACCCGTGGATAAATACATTGACATGTTGATAGGTTTTGAAGAATGGACCACTAGACAAGGTACGAATTCAAGCATTCTGATACATGTTTCTTGACCAGAATTTGACGTAGAGCACGATTTGCGCAACAAAAACTAATGAAACAAACTCCAAACGAAAATATTAACGTTTTTATGTCACATTGGTGACGAGGGATTTGAACTGCCCGCTCACAAGAAATTCAAAGCTCTACGTGAGTCAAATCGCGCACTACAACGGTTTCAACAAGCTTCTCAATTGAGTAATGTTCATTTCCCATCATGTGTTGTTCAAACTATAAGTAATTTGCTACTGCTGAACCAAAGCGTCAAGATTGAGGTTGCCAGATTTTTATATCGCAGAGACTGTCATGATAACGTTTAGCGCGCGATGTGAATCACGCAGATCATTGAGTTTTCATGAGCGGGTGGTTTGAATTCACGCATCAATAATCATTAAATATCTTAGTTAGGAGTTGATTTCGGTAATTTTCGTTATGCGCGTCGTATTCTACGTGAAATTTTGGTTAAGAATTATGTATCAGAATGCTGACATTCGTACCTTGTCTAGTGGTCCATTATCAATACAATTTCTGCGTTTTCGGTCGTCAGAGATACTTTTTTAAAAAAAATTTCACCTTTTTAGTAGTACTAGCGCTTTCCCATTCCCTCTCCTCATCCATCATATGTAGGTAACTCCACCAGGAGAGATAAACAAGTCGGCTTGGGATTCTTAGGGGTAGTCGTCGAAATAAAAATTCCCTGATACGATAAAACTGTCATCAAAATACCACTTTATAGACATGCACCGCACCCTTATGGGCGCCTGAGAGACTTGTAAAAATGTTGTAACTTATTGTCGTTAAATTTTTCTTTTCAAAACGGTTATAAACGTGGAACCATGAAAGCATATTTTGAGTAAACTTTACCTTAACTTTCCTCAAATTTCAAAAATGAGAGACCTCAACGCGAGTTGATGACAACACAGTGATACAACTATTCGTGCTTGATACGGATGTCCTTATTTCATGAGCAAAATTGAAGGCCCGATGGGGCGAGGCGTGAGGCGTGAACTCGCAATGCTCACAATCAGTTCTATGCTGCTAGTGAGGTGAAGTGTAGCTCAGATTCGGGAGAAAACTTAAAACACGGGGCTGTATTAAGTATTTCCCATCTTTGGCTGTGTTGTTCACGTATCCCTTGAAGCACCACCACACATAAGACAAACGGAACCAACACAATCACGACATGGAATTAGAGGAAGAGAATAGGACGCGCGTTGATGACGGCGCAGAGATACAACTATTCGTACCTGATGGATGTCCGTGTGGCATCTGCAAAATTGAAGGCGCGTTGGCGCTGAGCGTAAACTCGCAATTTCTCGCTCTCGCTTTATGCTGCCGATGCGATGAGGTGTTGCTCAGATTCGGGAGAAATTTTTTAAAACGAGGCCTGTGTAAAATTTTGTATTAAAAAAATTAACCACCACCATTATACCTTTGGCCACCACCATTATACCTTAAAAATGGTGGTTAAATTTGAGACATTGCACAGCCAATTCACCTCGGCAGTTGTTGGTCGAAATCTCTGCTGAATTCTTTCGACCAGGGTTCTCACTCTACATGTGTGCGTGTATCAGGTAAGTATTTTCACCGATAAATCCTTCATGAACCTGCTCATGTATTAATCTCCATCTCAGCACGGAGAATTCGGCAAACTCGATAAACCTAAACTGTATTAATATCGACTTCACTATTGAAATGGAGAGCGTGGGGGTCTATTTTTCTGTAGATAATATCGTCGTGTTTGTCTCAAAATTTTACGAGTAATGACTGTTTGGTTGGATCGTAAATACCTCCCTATTAATTGCAGGATCTCCATTTTCTAGTCATGGACAAAACGGCTCGAAACTACGAAAATGAGGTCGCGGCCATCCGACTCTACCTCGAGAACAAATGAAGCAGTGAGTTCGAAAACACACCAACTCGGAAAAAAAATTGTTCTGGAAACACCTAAAACTGCGCAACGGGCGAAGACATTAGTTTGAGAAAAACCTTTTTGGTGCCAAAGGACAAGTACTTAGAAACTTTGTAAAGCACCAAGTTGAAATCGATACACCATGTTTCATGACAGAGAATTAAGCGTTTAAAAATTTCCGAGTTGGTGTGTTTTCGTTCTCACCGACTTTCAGATACTGATTTTTCATAGTCTGCCCTGAAAAATGTATATTTTTCGACCTGAATAAAGCTTGAATATTTATATAACTTGTTGGTACAAGGTATACTGAACCGAAAAAAGAAAACCGCCAAATCGGATGGTCACCCGTTTCCCTTGAAATGGCCAAAAATTGGTATTTCTAATGAAATACTTCTATTTTTCCCTTTTCCCGTCGCTGTTTCGAGCACTTCTGATTGCAATTTCGAAATTTTCTTTTGCGTGCAGATGCTTCTATCCATAAGTGTTACTAAACCGTAAAAAAGTGAAAATCGAAAAAAAACCCGAGTTGGTGTGTTTTCGAACTCAGTGATTCAAATATGTTCGAGCATGTGAGAGGGAGAGGAGGGCAAAGGCTCCAAAATAAAGTTAGTGACACCTATAACATATTTATTTTTTCATCCTCAGCAGGTAAGGAAAAAAATGCATTTAAAATAAAACATCATAAGGAAATAACTACGTAACACGGTGCAATTCCGGCAACGGAATCATACAGCACGATTGCGGAGGCGGAACATCTTAATAACGGATGGTTTCCGAGTCATTGTCAGCATTTTGCAGCAAAAGCGAAAAACAAGAGGGAAAGAAGAATAATTAATTATGCCATCCGGATCTGGGCAATATTGTCGTGCCATTGTTAGCCACCTATTTTGTAAGCAGGATTCATTTGCTAACACACGAGGGCCTTTGTTCCCAGTGCCTCGCTTGTAGCATTTTTCCTCTCTCATCTGTCTCTGTGAAGGAGGACGAAATGAAGGTTGATGGAAGTGAAAAATATTTTGAAATCTAAGAGCTCATGAGCCATAGATCCCTCTAGAGCACGGGACTCCTAAAGTTCAAGACTTTAAAGTGCTTAGATTATTTTTCACCGCCATGCTTCAAATATCATTTGGCGCGGAGTAAGTAGCTGGATTGAATTTTTCCGCAAGAATCTTATGCGCATGCTTGCCTTCGGTGCGCCCGCATGACAAGAAAACTCTACTGGGAAAATCCGCCATTTTCCATCCGCACAGTATTAATTAATCAACCTAAGTCACACACAATGAGAACAAAAACTCAGTCATAACATAGTGCAGAATCGTTGATAAAAGAACATCCCCTCTCCCCCGGCCATCCCCTCGCCTTTGAATTCTTGTTTCCTCGTTTCGTTGTCTCTGTCCTAATCCCTCAACACCCCTCCCTCGCCCCGCCCACCTGTCCTTCTACTCCGGTTATTTCATTTTTCGTTCCTATTATCACAGCTTTTGTTTTAGACAAACGAATAAAAGGATTCTCGTTCATAAAGTCAGAGGAAGATTACTATATTGCGTTGAATTCAGCTTCGAGCTTTTTAATTTTTTCTTTTTCCCTTTTTTCATTCTCATCCCTTAAATACTTTATTCGTTGAGTTGAATACCTACTTTTTCAAGGCATGCTTGAAAGCCAAAAAGCTTCTCTCGCGCAGAGAAATTATTCGAAACTGGATAGTACCGCACAGGGGCAAACTATTTAGAGGCCTATAGATTATACTTAGAATATAGGTGTGTTCAAGACAGGTAACAAAGTTATCATCAAGTTCTATAATTACTTACTTATCTCTTGTGAAATACTTTTGATACATTTTCCGTAACCCTATAGAGAAAACATATTTTTAGGAGAGCATTTAAAATCCTCGCAACTGAGGTGGCTTTCTAAAATCAGTAAAATCACTATCAAAGCTCATAAGTTGAAACATTTCGGTTGATACCTCCCCCCTCCCAAAGATCCCTTCCATAGAAGCGACTCCCGGATTTTCTATTACGTCACGAAACCCTTCCACAGTTTAATTAGCATCTGTTTTAAGTGCTTTAAGACTTAAAGCACCAGCACTTAAAGTTTAAGTGCTGGTGGCCGGGCAAAAGTTACGTAAATTCGACGTACTTATAAAAGTTGTATTTGAAAGGAACACATCAAAAAACAACTGTTTTTAACCTCATCCCAACGTAAAAATATTTTTCAGTTCGGTAGAGAATCACTCTCTGAATCGAAAATACGTCAAATGTTTTAAATCGAAAAGTTATACTATATACCGTAACGGCCGGCGCGGCGGTTGGAGCATCGCGCTGCTTGATAACAAAATCGCTACGCTAGTTCGCCTTCAATTTGGGCGACGCAACCCAACCTCACGCCGGAGTTAATTAAGTTGTATCAACTGACTGGCTATATTCCGAACGTTTTAACGTAGGTATTTCGACGGTGTAAGTCGGCAATCACATAACTCGTTTGCGGTGTCTGAAAATCTCCGCCTTTATGCTATTTTTTTCGCGGAGAACAGATCAATTTCATTCCTTCAAGTTTCCACAGAGTGTTCTTCGGATAGAGAAGAGAAATCACGGAAGTTTTCCAAAATTAACGTTGAGTGATTTCCATATAAACAATTAAGTACGACGGAAATTATCTGCAACGTTACAGACCGAGATACGTGGTTTGGTAGTTTTACCGTCGAGATGTAGGTATGAGGATCAAAGTAAATACTGAGGATCAAATAATACGACGTATCTCATTGAAGCTTGGTCGTGTAGAAATGATCTAGGTCTTTAAATTGAAATAAGTTTGACATTTTGGGTTGGGTATTTTCCGAATTTCAGCGTCGTAGTCGTGACTTTTGTGTAATAAACCTACAATTAGTACGAATTGCTTCTTTAGAATCGTATGACTTCTCATGTAAATATTTACTCTTGATCGAAATTGAAAATAAGCTTATTCCTCAAAATCACCAACTTCTACTTGTCTCTTGGACTTTTTCTGCCATGCTAAGGAAGAACGCCGTATGAACATTCGAGAGTTGCCAAATTTCCCCGGATAAAACACGTGTTTTGGAGGAAAGTTATGCATTTTTTCCCCCTTGAAATTTTCATATGTTGTAGATGAAAGTGCGGACAAAATTGTCTGAAAAATTAGAAGAAAAATATCAGCAACTTTCCCAGTAAATTCGTATTCAATCGAAACAAACTTGGCAACGTCTGAAGGTGTATACGGCGTTCTTCCTTAGCACGGCAGTATGAGTCTTAAACTTAAACTTATAGTTTAGATTAAGGTACGCACACTGTTCTCAGAATGCTGAATCAATGACGACACATCCGGAATTCGGCCAAGTGAGCTCCACTGTGCGTGGAGCAGTTTACAAAAAGTATGAAAAGTCGTGCAGTCTCTTTTGAAGTCACTGGAGTTTAATCGTAATTATTCTTTCGAACAAAATTAAAAAGTGCGCCCTCTACAGAACAGGGATGACTCCGTGCAGGCTTAAAATAATATTTCTAATTTGTGAATTTAACATAGGTATACGCCCGGGTTTATACGTTGGGGCGGTATACCTAAACTAGCTGATACATGAGGATTCCCCCTCTTTTATATCTATCTTTTGAATTATGCTATCATTGTGCTAGCTATCCTTTTACAAGAGTTGCATTGAGGAGGTCATTCCATATCGCGTGTCTGATGTCGCTGTATGTATCCGAACGATACTGCATTGCATGTTCACGAGCCATAAGCTTTAGGTGCGAATGTAAGTATAATTTGTTGGCAAAAATAAAATACATACATACATGTTCAAACATGGTAATCCCCAAGTAGCATTTTTCAACGGAAAAATCGGGATATATTGCAATTTTATTGGCGATAAAATCGCTAGGATCATCAGCATCTGGGCGATTATCCTCGATCTTATTGGAAAATCGCGATTTTATCGTTCGACAATCTATCGCGATATTTCCGAAATAAAAGCCGCGATAAATGGCGATTTAATCTCGATTTTACCGACGAAAATTAATCACGATTCCATCGATCCAAAAATTGCGATGAGTAGCGATTTAATAGACATAAATCGCAATTTTTAATGCGATATCTCGATATATTGCCACCAACATAATCGCGATAACCAACCGATAAAATCGCTAATAGACCACTAGACAAGGTACGAATTTCAGCTTTCTGATACATGTTTCTTCACCAAAATTTTACGTAAAATACGATGCGCACGACGAAAATTACCGAAATCAACTCCTTCCGAAGATATTTAATGATTCTTGGTGCGTGAATTGAAAGTTGAAACCAACCGCTCATGAAAACTCAATACTCTACGTGATTCACATCGCGCGCTTAACGTTATCGTGAAAGTCTCTGCGATAAAAAAATCTGACAACCATCAATCTTGACGCTTTGGTTAAGCTATAGCAAATTACTGATAGTTTGAAAAATAAATGGTGGGAGATGAACATCGCTCGATTGAGAAGCTTGCTGAAATCGTTATAGTGCGCGATTTGACTCACGTAGAGCTTTGAGTCTCTTGTGAGCGGGCAGTTCAAATTCCTCGTAACCAATGTGAAATAAAAATGTTAATATCTCCGTCAGGAGTTGGTTTCAGTAATTTTCGTTGCGCGAATCGTATTCTACGTGAAATTCTGGTTATGAAACATGTATCAGAATGCTTAAATTCGTACCTTGTCTAGTGGTCCATTATCGCGATCACTGCCTCTTGGATTGAGGTCCGAGGTTTGCAAGTTTTATCATCGATTAGCGGCGAAGTGCAAGAAACGACCGTAAGCAGTAACTTTGGTGCACTGAAAAAAAAATTCTCGGCGTTTTTACCAAGGTCCGTTGGTACCTTTAACATCTCACTTTTTTTTACCAATTAATTATTGTTAATTTCACCAAGACAGACTGGTAAGCTTACCTAAAAACCGGTATTTTTACTGTTTTTTCGGGTAAGAATACCACTTTTATTGGTAATCAATTCCCGGTAACTTTGCCATTTTATTTCGGTAATTTTATTACAGTCGATAAAAAATATTGGCGTTTTTACCAAGGTCCAGTAAAATTACCGAGAAAGTTATTAATTTTACCGAGATTCTCGGTAAAATTACCAATTCCATAAATGGTAATTTTACCGAGAAAAAACTGGGATCAAATAGAACCCTGAATTCTTGGTAATTTTACCCTTTTCTTAGTAAATACACCGAGATTTTTTTTTTTCAGTGTGGTTGATTCGATGACACCTCTTACCAAAAACTATCAACGATACTTGGAGCCCCGAAGGAGATGATAAAAAAAAGTAGACGGCATGCCGTAGTGTACGATCCCCACCCGGTTGGCTATGATTAATTTTAACCAACAATAGGGAAAATAGTCCGCGGGCCGAAGCGCAGGCCCATTGTTAACATTTCAATCAAGCGCGCCGGCAAGTGAAGGGATTGGACAATAGTGAGATCTGCATTCAGAAGCAACTACTGCCACGCACCACCTCGGAGCCTCTCATAATTAAAAAACAATCAGCCCATTATTATCATCATTATAATCGTGGTTATTCGCCAAGTTTCGCCCCGATTACGAATTGTTTCCGCGGATGCTAGGATTATCCGCCGAACCCGATTCGACCAGACGGAAGTTCAAGCTTGATTCGTTGAGCTATGAAACAGAAATGCCAAATTTTGTGGTCAGTTTCCGACTCCACTTTATGCAGCGTGTTTTGCTCTCAACGGCGATTTTATCTCTCATTTTGCGGTTCAAAATTTCGAGGAACATTAGCTTTGCATACCGGGCTCCTAGAGTATTGTCCACCACTAAATGTTGCCCTAATTGCAAAATGAACCTTTTGAAGGGAAAAAAATGCCTCGCGCAACTTAATTCTACGGGTTTAAAATACTCGGGTTCTGCACTAACCGTAGATTGATGCATATTTCGTTAGCCTGTGGCCAAAGAATCACGAGCGCTATGCGACGTTTGAAACTTTCCGCAGTTTTTTTTTTACAGAGAATATGTTCGACGAAGCTGTCCAAAAATTTCACTGAATTTTCTTTGTGCTGCCGATAAAATTCGGTGAAATTTTCAAACAGATTCAACCAACAACTTTTATGTAAAGAAATTAAAATGGCAGTAGACATTTTTAGACGTCGCATGACGCTTGTGATACTTTCGCCGGAGGGTGACAATTTCTGATAGGACTCTTTTTTTTTTATTCTTCCGAGAAAACTAGTAAGTCGGGATACCCGCTCGAAAAATGTTTCCGGAAATATTTCGTATCCACGAAACGCCTCTACCACATTCTTTGTTCTTAGGTCTGGAAGTGTAGGGCCGTATCCCATACTTTAGAAAGCATTTTGAATATTTTTAAACAATCAATGTAATTTTCGGAAAATTTACATATGTACGATGTCGCGATTAAAATCAATAATAGTTTATTTCATCGGCACAATAGGCGACGCTGAAGTTAAGTTCACATCTAGGTAAGAAAAAAGAGAAACAAGCAAGCGCTTTCAGTTAGTTTCGCATGCGACGAACACTAAATGAGTCTTATTTTGACCCTAGATGCAACTATTCGATCTCCACGGATGTCCGTGTTGCATACCCACTGAAGCGAAGGCGTTCTGATTCTCCAAGCACTCACCACGGGCGCGGCAGGTTGTAATGCGAGAATTCAGAATGACAGAGCGCCTCCAATTCTTCCACTAAACTAGGGAGACAGCTACTACATACCTACAAATAGTTCCACACATGAGTTGAATGTGATTATCATTGGGCTTTGGTTTCGATTATATCAATGTGCTGAGCATACTTGTGAGACAGCCATGTGTGCCTAAGAGATATCTTCGGAGTATAATTCTACCAAGTCTTCGTTTATACTCTGAAGATATCTGATGCTCTACAAATCATGCTCAGCACATCACTATATCAAAACTGAAGCTCAAAGATATGCAAATATTTTTGTGTAGTGGGTGTCTCTCTAATTTCAACGAAAAATTGAAGGCGCTCTGTCACCCTGGATTCTCACAGTATATACCACCCGCACCCGCCGCTGCCCCGCGCCACAGGTGAAGTTGCGAGTCGTGTCAGTGGTGAGTACCTAGAGAACCAAAACGCCTTCACTTCGGTGTTTATGCAACATGGATATCCATGGAGCTCGAATAGTTGCAACCAGGCGTTTTATAATGAAACTCTCTTACTGTTCATCACATGCGAAACTAACCGAGGGCGCTTACTTGTTTCTCTTCCACCTTCACATAATTTTAGCGTCGCCTATTGTGCTGATAAAGTATAAACTATTATTGATTTTTATCGCGAGACGGTCAATTTTCCGAAAAATACATTGATTGTTAAAATTTTCTCAAACGTTGCTGGGTCCTCAAAATCCCCAAAAAATTTAAATATCCGAGGAAGATTTTTAGAGCTCCCTGTAATATTTAACGAGTCGTCCTCAATTATTTGGATTTTTCGCACTCTTTTCGAAAAATAGTTTTGACGTTTAAGTGCAAAATTTTCCGAAAACAATTCTAGATGCTACCCCAATGTTCCTCACATAAAATTCTTAATTAGGTGTTAACAAGAATCATGTATGCGTTTTTAAGTTTTACTCTATGCTCTTTTTTTTGTGAGTGTTGGCACTCTCCTTTTGCGCTATTGGGTTATGCAGGCATTTCTCATGGGTTTGCGCTTTTGAGCTCCGTTCACCTCATGACACTAATAAACTTTATACATTGAAAAGGAAAAAGTAAGCTCCAAAGCTCATTATTTTCACACGCTATTCTCTGAGACTAGCTTACGTGAAATAACTAAAAAAATTCATTCTGAGAATGAGCCTCACGGATGTCTCGTCCGCAGGGGATGGAGGGGGGGGGGGTCTTTACCCCTTGAAGGGAGCGATTTCAATATTTTGGAGCAGCAAATTAAAATCCTAAAACCACCAGTAGATGTGCGTAATGATCATGATATGGAATAACTTCACATGAAATGCCATGCGTGCGTCACAAATAGATGCGGTCGTTTTCAGCATATCAACATGACATCAATGAGTTGATTTCAGCGAAGGGTGCATTAAGTGGAAATGCTTGAAGCTCTAAATTAAGAGCTCTTGAAGCATTCGTAGTTTCGTACCTTCGTCTTTCAAGCACTGCTTTTCTCACCAGGGAAACGGGGGGCTCGAAACTACCAAAACTAAATGAGATTGAAATTAGCTTTGAATGAGTTTCAGGTCGAGGGCTTTCTACGAAAAACGAGCGAAGTAAATAGAATTGCAGCGACGGTGTCAGATTTCGTTGCATGAGTGATCATGAAATTGAGTCGGCATGACAGAATTTGTGCCAATTTTCACGTAAAATATCTACCCTTATTCGCACACTCAAGAGGGGAAGTACCTGTTGCGGCAGGCGAGTATAAAATCGACGAAAGTAGGTAAATCCCTACATAAAAATTGTATTATCAAAGCATTGTCAAAGCAAAAATTAATGTGACTGGTCGACACGTTATTTTTGACCAATAGGTATTGGTATTGGTGCGCTGCTGGTCAAATCCGAAAAGCTCGGAAGAAACTCTCGCAACTGGTTCCTAAAAGGCTGCGGTAGATTTGCTCCTTTTTAAACTTAATCTTCTAGAGAATTTTGAAATTTACATGAGATTCGCTAATGAAGGTGAGACCTTCTGGAAAAAAATATAAAGTTACTTTTTAATTTTAAAATTTCAAGTGAACCGCTGTTAATAAAAAAAATAAGTAAAAATCTCCCTCTCGAAAAATGAGTAAAACGAAACAGCAGAAATCATCTACTCCGTGTCAATTACACTCGGGGTAAGCATAAGCACCCTTTCAAAGAACATTAAACGCGCGTCACCTTCTTCATATTTTATCTCAATACCATCTTGCAAACTTATCGGAACCGACCAGTCACATTGAGAATTGACTGGCAAAGTGAAACTGTCGCACATATTTCAGATTTAAACCAGAAGCCGTTGACAATTTTCCATTTGACCGGACAGAAGCCAATTAGACTAACCAAATCTCGCTTGTGTAGAATGCGGGCTTTACCGTCAGAACTAGAATGGTTGAGTCTAATTGAAACGTGCGGCCCCCACTTCGCATCATGGACTTTGCGAGAGACTTTTCAAAATGATCTTGCAAAGGAGATCTTCTACTGGCCGATGAGAAATGCTCAATTAGGTTTTGCATGAAGACTCCTGGCAGCTGTTTGATTTGCCTTCAACTGACAAGATAGGCAAAAGAGGGTCCTTAAGAGCCTCAATAATTGTATCCGGATATCAGATGATAACAGAAATTAACATAAGGTTGACTGGCTGCAGCCCGCGGCCACAGCCTCCTCCCCTTCAAAGTAACAAACTCCTTAAATGTATATCGATGGAAAAAGTTTTGTTTAAAAATTTTACTTCATCCCTCAATTTTGCGTGAATTCCCCATGTGCCCAAGTGGCGGTGATCGCGATGAATAGTGATTTTATCGGTTGGTTATCGCGATTATATATGTGGCAATATATCGAGATATTATTTGATAAAAAAATTGCGATATATGGTTTCTGGTTCGATAAAATCGCGATTAATTTTCGTCGATGAATTCGAGATTAAATCGCCATTTATCGCGATAAATTGCCGGGCGATAAAATCGCGGATAATCGCTCAGATGTTGATGATCCTAGCGATTTTATCGCCGATAAAATTGCAATAAATCCTCATTTTTCCGTTGAAACATGCTACTTTGGGTGACGCCTCAGCATGAGAGAGTGCCTTCATGGTGGAGGTCAAAGCCGTCTCATTCTTTTCGTTAATTTTTATCGGTCTCCTTTGCATGGCACTCACAGTACCAAAAAAAGCATTTTTCAAAGGGAAAAATCGTGATATATTGCAATTTTATCGGCGATAAAATCGCCAGGATCATCAACATCTTAGCGATTATCCTCGATCTTTTCGGGATAAAATCGCGATTTTATCGTCCGGCAATTTATCGCGATATATCGTCGAAATAAAAATCGCTGTAAATGACGATTTAATCCCAATTTTATCGACAAAAATTGATCGCGATTTTATCGAACCAAAAATTGCAATGGGTAGCGATTTAATCGCCACATATCGCATGTTTTAATGCGGCACTATCTCGATACATTGCCACCGATATAATCGCGATAACCAACCGATAAAATCGCTATTTATCGCGATCACTGCTACTTGAGTAATGTGACTTTACTCATTTCTTACAGGTGGTATAAGGGGTACGGAAGATTGTCTTTTTAGAGAGCACTTCAACTTCCCTTATGCACCAACCCCCGTCCAACCAACTAATCACAGGTCCGATTCAACAGCGTTGGTCTTCTCTAGGGCAGTCGCGTTGATTCGCGGGCTTAAAAACCGTGAATTCCGCAAGGCAAGATAAACAGCTTGGAGCGAGAGAAAGACAGGGAGGGGGGACGTGAAAAATCCCCGGAAACGTGATTAGTTATTCGTCCAAGTTGGGAGCGCTTTGAAA
Source organism: Bemisia tabaci (assembly GCF_001854935.1). Classification (NCBI taxonomy): domain Eukaryota; kingdom Metazoa; phylum Arthropoda; class Insecta; order Hemiptera; family Aleyrodidae; genus Bemisia; species Bemisia tabaci. The sequence continues at coordinate 4,913,202 of NW_017548020.1, read as the reverse complement.
AGTCGTGGCGGGGACGAGAGGCGGCAAAGGGGACGTAGCGGGAATCAAAGGAAAATCCGAGGACTGCTCAATTTTGCGGTGGAAATGCAGGATGAGCGACTCGGTGAAATAAGTTGAATTAAGGATGAATTAGCCGAAAACCGAGGCGGCGCACAAAGGACTAATGAAACTCAAGACAGAACATCGGGCGCGGCGCGGACAGAAGGAGCCGGGCTCTCGGAAGGGGGTTGGCGGGTGAGGTGGGGCGGGGCCGTCGGGTGTAGACCGGGTGAGACGGGCGGAGTAAGTAATTACCGGCGAAATACACACATGGGGTTGAGCTGGAAAGTCTTTAGAATTGCACCATTCAACACCCAGTTTTGTTTTTAATTAGAAAATCACGTTGTTCGGTGAATTCCTCGCTCGCCCCCACCCCCTCGCCCCCTCTAGCCCGGTCTCTCTGATACCGTGATTACGGAGTTCGACTTATGCACATCAGCTTTCAAGTCCTAGTTCTGATGCCTCAGCCTCCGCCGTGCTAAGGAAGAACGCCGTATGAGCATTCGAGAGTTGCCAAATTTCCCTTGATGAAACATGGATTTTTGACGACATTTGCGCATATTTTTCTTTGAAATCTTCAGATATTTTAGATTAAATTGCGTACAAAATAGGCTGAAAATTTTGGGGAAAAATATTCACAATTTTCCTAGAAAATTCGGTTTTTATCGAAGGAAACTTGGCAACGTCTGAAGGCTCATACGGCGTTCTTCCTTAACATGGCAGAGCAGCTCTGACGTTTCCCGGCTCACTTCTTCAAATCTAACGGCTGAGCCTCCAGCATGAACAATATTCCCTTCGTAGTCGTAGTTGCCACCAACTTTTCCCATTACATGTGCCGGGGTCACGGGGAAGAAAATTTATGGGGCGACATGTTCGACTCAACGGTGTCTTACTGTTTGTAATGCCGCTCCGCTGCCTACGTCTCCAAAAAGGAACCGAAAAATTTGGGGGGAAAAAATGAATTCCAGAATTTTCTGCAGGGTATAATCTCGGCCAATCTTGGTAAGCACGGCTGTTATGTCGTATAATCACATTAGCCGCTTGAAGCGCCGCCCGGCGCAAAAGGTAGACCGCGTAGCGAAACTTCTGTTTTACTATGTATATTCATTAAAGAAAAAAGAAAAAAAAAAAATCATAATTTCTAGGCGTTTTAAGGCGCCTGGAGTCAAAAAACCCACACGTGAAAAAATGTGTCTCCGTCCGTCCGGCGTATCCTATATCTGTATGTCTCAAAATCCATTCGTTTAATTTTATTCAAAATTAGAGGAGCACATCTATGGTCTCCTTATGAACGTAAAGTGATTTTTCTTTTTTTTTTTTTTCTTTTTTTTTTTTTAAACTTATCTGTTTGAGTGATGGGTCGGGAAAATGAAAGATTAATTACCTCACGATTAGTTAAATTATTAACAGATACCCGGCCAAATACTTGTAGGTATTGTAGGACGTACCTCAGACGCAAAGCCAGCGGCCACTTGAGGTTCGCCTTCAATTTCGTTGCATAGGCATTAGGCAACACACGTACCGGAGATCGCAAATAGCTCTTTATTCAAAAAGACACACGACTATACTGCTCCATGGGTTTTGATTGAACTGATAAACAATGTTGTGAACCTATCGGTAAACAGCGTCCATCTAGAGTTCCCCTTCAATTTTTCTGTATAGGCAACATACCTACCGCAGAGCGCGAGCCGTTATCAATTCGAAAAACGCCAATTAATCTCGCTCCATGAACCAGCAGACTGTTTTTAAGTTCGTCTTATTTGGACTCCACCTGTGGTGAAATTAGTAGATAACGCGTTCCCTCTTTACAGCGTTTCAAAATTTTCACTACTTGAGTTCTCATTACTTCAAAAGATCATTATGTTGTTAATTAATAAATATCTGCAATTTTTTCCTTGAACATTTCACAGAAGGTCAAATTTTCCAAAAGGTGAAGGAGAACAATCATAAATGATGAACAAAATTTCGACCACTTTAACCAGAAGCAACCTAACTCCATTATTTTGACCTAATTTTCTCTCGTATTCGATTAAATTTCTCTGCAAGTGCGTGTAAATATTATATAAATACGAGGAGGAACACCCCGTGACCACTACGCAGCCCAACCCCGCGGAGGGCGTTCCCCTTCGCGCGGGCCGTTTTGCACCCTTTAAGGCCCGCTTTACTGGCCCCCATGCGTTAATCTAAACAGAGGCGGCTCATTTAGGAAATATCGATAGCCGCAAAATTCTTGGAAATTGGCCTAGTAAATAGAACGGTGGAACGAACTGTGACAAAAAATAAAAATTTAAGTCAGGGGTCAGAGAGTTTGAGGTAAATATTGACCCAGGAAAAATGAAGAAAAAGCATAAAGGCATTATGTTGATTACTTTTCTTGTAAAACTTTTAAAACGATGAAGAAAAATGAAGAAATTTGAAATGTAGGGAACTAGGTTGATTTTGGTAAAGACGAGCCACGATCGCTCCTCAAATGACAGGATAGTCTGTAACGTTTCAAATCGAGATAGGCATTAATTTTTTTTATTGTTTTTTTTTTTCATATAGATATATTTATTTTTACCGTCAATAAAACGCTGGATGTGGCTCAAACACATATTAGGTATGAAAATAGTGGTGCTTTTTAAATTAATAGAATCAATGCAAACAGCGTTCCTCCATTCAATTTCAGCGGGGAGTAGCACGCGCCAAAAAAGAATGAATACGAGACACTCGTGGGTAGTGTTGTTGGTGAGGGTAAAAAGATGGTAAAGGCAGTGGTATTGATTGAAGGGATCCGAACGAGTATTATGTGCGTCTAATTGAATGACTCGCGTTGGCTTTTGTCATCAGGAAACAAAAAAGATGGAAACCATCTGGCACTTAAATCGTGTCGAAGTCAGATAAATTAAGGGCGATATAGGTACACGGACTAATCGGAATATCATTGAATTCGATCAATAACTTTCCCATGAATAGATAAACGTGTTAGTGCAGGCGCGGACTGGTAGTCGAAAAGTTAGGAGGAGACCTAAATGTAAGGACCCCTCCTGTCGTTCGGGGGCCCCTCTAAGAAAGTTCGGGGGTCCTCCCCCGGTAAATTTTGAAAACACACTTTTTAAACAGTACTTGAACTTCAAAATAACCCATTCTCAGGATTCATCGGGGGTCCCTTCATCACAAATACTTTTGGCGACCTTCCATGTCTCTTAGAGAAGAATTTTCAAGGAATTCGTGGCCTTTTAGTGATTAAAAAGGATAAGAAAATTACAACATTACGGGAAAAAAACGATGACTCGAAAAAAATTCGCCGCAGGGGCTCCTTCGGGAACTCCGCTGCAAAGTGTTAGGGGGCGATCGCCTCCCCGCCCCCATCGCCAGTCCACCCCTGGCGGCACAGGAAAGCCGAAAAACCAAGCGGGGACGCTACTTCAATATTAAACTTCCATCGCCTTGCTAAGGCGCAGGGATACAACTATTTGAACTCTCCGGAACGCGTGAGGTATCACGCTTCAATTAAAGGCGTTTTCGAATCTTTTGTATTTACATAACGAGATTTTCCAAATTGTTTTGCATTATATTGTGGATTTGAGTTCCTTTTATTATTTAGTAATATCATTCCTGCTTCTTAATTTTTTTTTTATTCTGCAACAATTATCTTTTTGCGAAATACAATCCTGGCTTTAGTGCCCTTAAGCTACGGCCTGAGCGGTCGAAACTGCGGTAGCGGCAGAGGAAAGCCGAAAAACCAAGCAGGGACGCTACTTTAATATTAAACTTCCATCGCCTTGCTAAGGCGCAGGGATACAACTATTTGAACTCTCCGGAACGCGTGAAGTATCACGCTTCAATTAAAGGCGTTTTCGAATTTACTGGATTTACAATACGAGATTTTCCAAAATTTTTTTGCATTATATTGTAGATTTGAGTTCCTTTTATTATTTAGTTAAATTACTCCTGCTCCTTAATTTTTAATTATTTTGCAAATACTATCCATTTGGAAAATTAAACCCTGGCTTTAGCGCCCTTAAAATACGTTAGTTTTTGCATAATATTGTAGATTTGAGTTCCTTTCATTATTTAGTCAAAATATTCCTGCTTCTTAATTTTTAATTATTCTGGTAAAATTTCTTTTTGCAAAATACAATCCTGACTTTCGCGCCCTTAAACTACGGCCTGAACGGTCTAAACTGTAGTAGCGGCACAGGAAAACAGAGAAACATAGCGGGGACGCTACTCTAATATTAAACTTCTATCGCCTTGCTAAGGCGCAGGGATACAACTATTTGAACTCTCCGGAACGCGTGAGGTATCACGCTTCAATTGAAGGCGTTTTCGAATCTTCTGTATTAACATAACGAGATTTTCCAAATTATTTTGCATTATATTGTAGATTTGAGTTCCTTTTACTATTTAGTAATATTACTCCTGCTTCTTAATTTTTAATTATCCTGCAAAAATTATCTGTTTGCGAAATATAATCCTGGCTTTAGCGCCCTTAAACTACGGCCTTAACGGTCAAAACTGCAGTAGCGGCACACAGGGGCGGACTGGTAGTCGAAAAGTTAGGAGGAGACCTAGATGTAAGGGCCCCTAATGTCGTTTGGGGGCCCCTTTAAGAAGGTCCGGGGGTCCTCCCCCGGTAAATTTTGAAAATTTCACACTTTTTAAACACGTAGGCATTATTAGAGTTGGATTCTACAGTACTTGAACTTTAAAATAACCCTTTCTCAGGATTCATTGGGGGTCGCCCTTCATCACAAATGCTTTTGGCGACCTTCCATGTCTCTTAGAGATAAATTTTCAAGGAATTCGGGGCTTTTTAGTGATTGAAAGGGATAAGAAAATTACAAAATTACGGGATTTACGGGAAAAAAATGATGACTCGAAAAAACGATGACTCGGGGCCCCTTCGGGACCTCCGCGGCAAATTGTTAGGGGGCGATCGCCTCTTTGCCCCCATGGCCAGTCCGCCCCTGTGTTAGTGTACAAGTATACATAATTACGTCGAGTTTATATTGATTTTTGTTTTTGTAATATTCGAATCTTTTTCTTCTGCGATACGTATTCCGCAAAACCCCATGATTAGTTGCGTACCTACGTGTGTCTCAAAAAATCGGGTTTTGATGAATGCAACATATTAAAATTTACAAAACTCATTAATTCCGCCTAATCGCCATTTCCCTACATTTTAATACTTAGACCATTATCGGCCCTTAATTAACCATGAATTTACTTTTTAAATGGCATTGGAAGACAAGGCGCATAAATGTGCAGTTTTTTTTTTTAAAATATTGAGAGATGAATGATTTCAACTAAAACTATAGTCTTAAAATATAGTATGTGAAAATTGCAATTAAATTTGACACGCGTCCGCGTCATGCGGCGTTATTCCTCAGTGAGGCAGCATAGTTTTCATCCCTCCCTAAACTACAAATCCTCATCGAGCAGAATAAGGATGACGGTGTTGGTAATTCATGTACCCACACGGAGGCGATGGTTGGAGTTCCGCGCATGCGCCCGCGTCACTTGAAAACAAAATCGCTACTAGTTCGCCTTCAAGTTAGGCGACGCAACCCGACCCCACATCGGAGTTAATTAAGTTGTATCAACCGATTGGCTGTACTCTGAATGTTTCTACGTAGCTTGAAGACCTATTAGTTAATTCAAAAGCAGTATTGATAAATTGATAGACACGCGCGGCCACGCTAAGGAAAAACGCCGTATGAACGTTCGAACGTTGCAAAATTCCTCTCGAAAAAGGACGACCCTTTAAGGAGCTATGAATATATTTCATTGAAAGTCTCAGATGACTGAGATCAAATTGCAAACAATTAAACTTCACTGAATATTTGGAAGAAAAATGTTTAGGATCCTCTGAGGAAATCTGAATCATTATTTTATCAAAGGAAGATAATCCGATATTTCAGCATGAAAAAGTGAGTTTAAACTTTATTTCCATCAGAACACAATATGTAATTTTGAAACTTTCAACCGATTCCTTGAAATAGCAAAAACTTCACTTATGCGGCTTATCCTCCGAGCCCCTCAGAGTTAAGTGCAGTTTTCACTTTTTCGAGAAACACGTGTTGGAAGTCTCGAAATTACATAAATATCCTTAAGGCGGAAAGAAAGTTCTAACTGTCTTTTTGTGGAATTTTTGAGCGAATTTGTCACAGAATATGCATTAAGACTAGTTTTACTTGAAATCATTCATATCTCGATTTTTTCAAAAACTGCACTTTTGCGCCGTATTTGTTCTCCAGCCCCCTCAATTAAACTAAATTACTTTCGAAAAGTTTCAAAATCCGATCGCAAGACAGTGTGTGCCTACGAGGCTTTAAGGGTGCCGAGGATGCCAAAATTGATTTGCATTCAATATATTACAATAGTTCAGAACAACTGGTAACTGGTGGGCCCCGATTCTCATCTGTTACCCTTAATAATATTTGGCGCGTGACTCACGAATTTCTAGGCACCACATACACATAGAGAAAAAAAAGGACGTGTTTGCATTTCAGGCATTTTAGACTTTTTTTTATGACGCGGCGGTCGGCATGAAACACATGGCGCCTACAAGACTGCATGAATACATCACGCATTGCATCAAACACACTGCGTTCAGCAGCAGTCGGCTTGAAACGCATAGCGCCTACAGGACTACATGAATACTTCACGCATTGCGCCAAACAGTGTGATCAGCAGCGGTCAGCGGCGTGAAATGCATGGCGCCTACAAGACTGCATGAAGACCTCACGCATTGCGCCAACACAGTGTGGTCGGCGTGGCGGTGGAAGTTAACATTTTTAACCAAATATTTTATGTTTGTTCTTTCATAATTTTTTCGTTCTTTTTTATAAATGGAAGGCCTTGTCCAAACAGGGATGGGTTTACGGAACGGAACTTTTGTTAGTGTTGACAGGGCTTTTACAAAAAATGTTCCCAACACGAGTGAACGCGTCTTATACACCCCTCCCCCACTGGCACGTGCGTTCACTTGATGGTTTTTATAGATCGTATTCGACAGACCGCACAGTTGAGATTATATTGATATCGATCGGTTCAATATGTAACCAAAGCCTCAATAGTAAATTTAGAAATCTGAGGTAACGGGTCTTATGTGATCGAATTTTTATTCTTTCGAGCACCAAATGAACGTATTTCTTTCAAACGGAACTGATTGTAAGCGCCATGAAAAAGCATTGCGAGTAAAGGACGGTATGAGCCCGACGCCCGATTCCGCCGCCAATCCAAGCCCCCCCTCTCCCTTCCTCCCCCGCTGGCGCTTAGTTCCGTTCGACATAAATACGTCCAAATGGCAATGAAAAGTGAAATTGTTGGGAATTTTCTCATTTCCAGCTTTTCCAAATTAAATCCTAAAATTTTTGTTTGAGGTTCTGTTCTATTGATTTGAACCAAACGATACATTGAACCACTGTCGAATACGATCTATTTTATGTTTCAAAACTAACGAGAAGGGGGCAGAAAAATACAGGCGGCCCATGAGCGGCATGTAGGTAAATCCGGCCCTGCACTTCAGTTCAGATATATATTGGAGCAGTGTATACAAAATCGAAAAGTTCAAATTAAGCAGTAAAAACTTACTTAAATATTCGAAATGTTAAAATTGTCAATTTTTCAATTCTGTGAGTAAAGAAAACTTGTTCAATGCCATCAAGAAAATGGTTTGTCATCCAAATTGAGTGAAAATTTTTCCAATGCAAATGGGTTCTACTTACTTGAGTAGTTTTGAGAGCTGCCCATGAAATTGGCAAACGAAATTTTAATAGGTCTAGTATAAATCTTATCTTACCTAATATAAATACATGCAAATAAAATATTTCCGTCAAAAATGAATATTAAGTACCTTGATAGGTTTGATGCATTAACGTCAGTTTAATACAGTGCATAAACTGTAGTGGAATTTCTACAACACTGTCTGTGAAATCCAAGATTTTCCTCAAAATTATGGGGTAATGGAATATTTTAAAACTTTAAATTATTTTTCTTCGAACATTCCGAATTTGTGTATACCTCTACTATTTATGTGAAATGAAATTAATTAAATTTTCCTTGGTTTTTTCTTTCACAGATTATGCATTTCATAACCGTGATAAATGCGCTGAATTTTCCTAGTGAATAACACCAGGGTATTTCTTATTAAAACTTAAGTAGCTATTTCTAAGTAAATTCAAAATTTGGCATAAAAAGAAATGAGATACCTATTGAGGAGAATTAGGAGTGTCCTGATTTGAATCATGTATAAAAACTTATACATGAACACATTTTAAAAAAAATGAGCTCCTCAGCAACTTCGATACCTGATTTCATTCAAACCTTTAGAGCACTTGAAACCCATGATATACACAAAATAAAGTGCACACTGGCCCAACTTCAAAGATTAAAGAAATAAGACTTCAAGATCTAATTTTAAAAAGTTTTATATTTATTTTTAAAAAGTATTTGTGTATCATACAAAATCAACATAGGTAAGACATAAAGGTAATTGGTTACCTTTGACCCGTCCTTTTTTTAACCCTCATTAGAAAAGCAGCTAACATCTACAAAAATAATAAACTCTTAATATGTATTTAAAAGTGAATTTTAATTAAACTGGAATGATTATTACACGCAGATAGTGTATGATGAATTGAGTGAATGACTTGAATGATTAATTTAGTATGTATGAATTTTAAAAAAATCCTCTGCTCAACAAGTGACATTTAAAACTGGTAAAAATCACATTTACTTTCCACTTGATTAGATGACTCTTCTTACATATATTTACAATTGACATATTTTTCTAATCTTCATTAGGAATATGCAGTTCTTCCAGGTACTAATTTTAACTGCCTGTTAGCTGTCTTGGTTTCTTTAAATGGTGGTAATTTGGTAAAACCTTGGCTAGGTGATCTTTCTGGGATGTTTGAGGCTGAAAAAAAATAAAAAAAGGATTTAAATAATAAGCTCTAAACTGAAATGAAAATAAAAGAAAGCAAAAGAAGTTTATTCATTTGTAAATTTTATCATTGTTCTTTTTCTTCCAAGTACTAACTGGGGAATGATTCTTTTTCGTCAGGTATCTCCTACATCCCTTGTTCACTAATTCGATGCAAAACTTTTGTTCAAAATCAGTCAAGATCCTCTCTATTCTAATAAAATCATTTTTAGGACGCTTAATGGACGGGGTGAGGAAGGGGCATAAGACGGTCAATGGGTAGGAGTGAGGAAGGGGAGTTAAAAGGTCAGAGTTTTTATAGAGTTCTTTACTTTGAGAAGCCTTTGTTTAGTCATGGACAGCTATATGTGGCCCTGTCATGGTTGACTTCCAAAAAAGGAATCAAAGTTCTGAGTAAGGAGAAAGTCATTAAAATTATTGTTTGGCAGGAAATTTTTCTTGGAAACATCGTTTTGTTATTCAATTAAAACTGTTTGCTCATTAACCGCCAGCGGGCGATTTCAGCGATTTTCCTGGCTGCTAGGCGGCCTTAGGGGGCTCTCAGCGCCACGACAAGGGATGGGTCGCGTAGCGCCCAGGGGGCAGAGCCCCCTCGTAATATTGTTATTTCAAAGTTTTAAAGTATTAAAAGTCCGTACTAGGTTCACTCTCACATATCATTTGAGTACTACCATGTTTGTAGAATTTTTCTTAAATGACTATGAGGAAGTCAATACATCACTTTATTTAATAATTGAAGTACTTTCACGGCTATTTTCATGCTTTCAACAAGCCAGTAACCATTTTGAATGGTTCAAATTATCAAAAATCAACCATTGATTCAGTTCTGATTTTCATACTTCATTGTTTCTGAACATTTCAAGCAAAATTTTGCACTGTTCCTATGAGATTGCAGATGTACTTGCTAGTTGAAACCTTTCCACAATTTTTCTAGGAGCTCAAACAATATGAACAACTATTATCATGTTTAAGTTTCTGATGTGTTTTTGAGCAACAAAAATGCAACCTAGAGACCTATTCTGTGACATGAAGAAAACTAGCTTTAATCTTACCGCTGGCCTATCAGACATAATTTTTCGCAAATGATTGCTTCCACAAACAGACAAATTTTCTGGCAGTTTTTCAGGAAGAGTTAGTCTGCAAGCAGCGCCAATGAAACACCCATTGCTTATTTCAACTTCAGGCCCAACATAACCTAGAAATTTAATAAAAAAATACTTTCATTATTTATGAGAGTATCCTATGACAAAATTTAAAGCAAAACTTAACACTTGACATAAACATTAGCATCAGAGATACTGCAAAACCAATCATATTATCCACACTTACTCTAAGGTATTCTCAGTCCAGCAATGTTTTAGGACATTTTCTCCCAACTGATATTTATTGCTGAAATCATTATGATTTAGAAAGATGGCTGGAAAGTTTTTTCTTTTCTCCTTCAAAACAATCAGCGATAATGGACGTTAAACTAAATTTTTTATTCCAGTCTTGTGGAGAGAAATGCATTTGGTGTGCCAAAGAGCTTGATGCAAAAACGGCTTTTTTCGCCCCCCGTCTGGAAGTTCTTCAGACTTTGTCTATTGATTACTCATACTTGAGCGCTTCTTTTCCCAAATTTTCAGACCCCCAAAAAATTTTGGGGGGGGAGCTAGGGGGGGTGGAAGTCAAAACCTGTGAACCTCGATATCTCTTGAACAAAGAGAGATATTGAGGTCCGGTTTGGACGAAAAATCGTCTAAAATTGCATAATTTAAGATTCTAAAGGTCAAAATCCCGATATCACATTTTTAAGTCAACATATGTGCTTTTTTCCAGTTTTTAGGTCTAGAAAATTTCTTTAAAACGAAAAATTTACAAAGATCTCAATTTTTTATTTGAACCAAAACCAGTTTTTTAAATTGTTCGTCTTTTTCCGCATCCAACGAGTGGTCCATTAAGCTGGGGAACCAAACGGTTCCGGAGTTATGATCGATTGAAGTTTCCGCTCAACGCGCGCCGACCGATTTTCGCGTGCAAAAAAGTCGGATTTGACTGTTATTAGATCAGATTGAATGTTCAAACTGAGCAAAATGCTTTATTAGGGACTCTTGAGGGGCGCTGAGTCCAGAAATTACAGATACTTCCAAATAATTTACGTTTTTAAAATTACAGCTCCGCAGCGCTATTTTAGAGGCCCACTGAGCGCCGACCGGCCGCTCAGTGGTCCTGTCCGAAGCTGCAATTTAAAAAACGTGAATTTTTTGGAAGTATCGGTAATTTCTGAACTCAGCGACCCTCAAGAGTCCCTAATAAAGCATTTTGCTCAGTTTGAACATTCAATCTGATCGAATAACAGTCAAATCCGACTTTTTTGCGCGCGAAAATCGGTCGGCGCGCGTTGAGCGAAAACTTCAATCTATCATAACTCCGGAACCGTTTGGTTCCCCAGCTTAATGGACCACTCGTTGGATGCGGAAAAAGACGAACAATTTAAAAAACTGGTTTTGGTTCAAATAAAAAATTGAGATCTTTGTAAATTTTTCGTTTTAAAGAAATTTTCTAGACCTAAAAACTGGAAAAAAGCACATATGTTGACTTAAAAATATGATATCGGGATTTTGACCTTTAGAATCTTAAAGTATGCAATTTTAGACGATTTTTCGTCCAAACCGGACCTCGATATCTCTCTTTGTTCAAGAGATATCGAGGTTCACAGGTTTTGACTTCCTTCCCCCCTAGCTCCCCCCCAAAATTTTTTGGGGGTCTGAAAATTTGGGAAAAGAAGCGCTCAAGTATGAGTAATCAATAGACAAAGTCTGAAGAACTTCCAGAGGGGGGGCGAAAAAAGCCGTTTTTGCATCAAGCTCTTTCTGGATGATTTAAGTCCAATTTTCCTCAAGTTGTGATTAAATATTAATTTTGACAGTTTTCCTGGTTGGCTGAGAGAGAGAATCTCCTAATGCTTCAAGCTGTGTTACTGGGAGAATTAGTTTTTAAAGTCTGTATGTATTAAGTTTTTTTCATTTCTTGATTGATATCAAAGGTATATTCATAAACTGAGCAAAATACTGCCTTTTAAATGTTGTAAACAAAAAAAAAAAAAACCAACTTTTTGCCTCCAAAACGTTATTATCCCCAACAGATTTTGCTTCACACACACAGCCTACTTCAAACATGTTGTTATTGCCAACAAAGAGAGTCTGAGGTTCTCCATTGGCATCTGCTGGAAGTCTGCAAAAACATAAACAAAATATGTAAATCTTGACCTGGGAGATTTTCAAACATTCAAAGCAACCTCATCAGACATAGCATTCACATTTAGATATTCGTATGCTAAACAGCAAGATCTTTTATCTGCATGTTGTATAGTATTAAATAAACATTAGTAAGTAGAGAGATAGAAGAATATATTTAATAATATTTAAGTGCTGTACTTATACAAAGAAGTAGTTAATTTAAAATAGTAATGATGAAATTTCCTGAACCTGGGTAAGATTGATGATACACCTGCAATGTGTAAGGAAAAAATTAATAAATCAACATATGAGCCTCTCTATGTTGCTTAACCTCAAAGATAAAGAAGGATGAAAAATACATACTTATTTGCTATGACTGATTGCTCTTCAATAATGTTCCCATCTCCAATCACAATAGGACCGTTTTCTGCAAGGATTGATGCTTTCGGGTGGATTATAGTTAAGGTGCCGATTGAGACTGTGCCCTGAAGTTTTATGTCCTTGCAGACTGTGGAGCCAACAGCAATACTTGCTCTGAAAAATAAAAACGTTGGAAAATCTTCAGTAAGGTTAAATTTATACAAAAAAAGTGCACTGAAACACTGACAGCTACCCACTATGGCAAGTTTCCTCTCCAGATCCTTACAACCAGCTAAGGAGTTTTGACTAGATGAAAGTAAGCTTGACTCAGAACCTCTTAACTTAAACTATGTATGTACCTTCATCCTTTAATGAGATGACAAGGAAATAGTCATTGCCCAGTCAAAAATGGAATTAAACTGATGGGATAAAGAAGTTCATTATCATTAGGCAAAGAGAAAAAACAAACGTAGTTGATCTGGAAATTCTAAAAAAAAAAATGGGAAAAAATGGAATTTCTCAAAGATAATTTCCCCCAAAATATCAATGAATAGCACGGGATAACTTCTCAAGGAAAAATTATAAAATTTTTCTGGGAGGGTTCGTGGGTTCCCTAGAACTCTTTCTGATAGTATAGATTTTTCTATAAGCCCCTCAGTAAGCTGTAAGACAGCTCCTTGGAGGAGGTATGTATACAAAATATTTGCCTAGAGCACTACGAAAGCCCCGCACGTATAGGGACCTTGAGGATAATTGCTCGTGGGTTCCCTAGAACTCTTTCTGATAGTATAGATTTTTCTATAAGCCCCTCAGTAAGCTGTAAGACAGCTCCTTTGAGGAGGTATGTATACAAAATATTTGCCTAGAGCACTACAAAAGCCCCGCACGTACAGGGACCTTGAGGATAATTGCTTCTATGGACATTCAAGTAACTTCGCAAGTCACCTGGATGCAAGGTAATTATGCACGACAAGCTTTTCCTCTATTCAGGCTCCAAAAATCAACAAAACGTTTAGTTGTGTGGGCACCATTTTAGCCTTGTTAGCAAGTTTGAAGCAGAATTCTGATGCTATCATGTTCTATTCTTATTACATACTCTTTCAGTATAAATACTGACCTGGTACAAAGGAGCGACAGAAGCAATAAGTGTCAAATATGACTAAATTAGCATTTGTTTTTCAAAATTCCCTCCAAGATTGGAACATCGCTGACACAAATGCGTGTTTGGTAGATTTACGGTAGTCTATAGCGGTGCATACCTTGATTTTACCTACCTTGACGCAGGTGCACTTAGTTTTCCTAATTTGAGGTGGTTGTAAATCCTATTTTGTCCTCCAAAAACTGGCGAGAGTCCACGCCAAATAGGGTATCGCACCAACGTCACTTTTTCAAATTGAGTAAATGCAAGAATCAAGATGGTGGATTTTAATTTTTTTTTTAGCACTCAATGAGCACTAGGGGTATTCCCTCAAAGAGAAAAAATTTGGCTAACATTGTTGGACAATTCGGCCACTGCAAATAAAAGATATTTTTCAAATACTGAGGTCACAAATATTTGATCATTTCTCAAAGTGTCGCCATCACTCTCTGGATCCTTTGGCTGATAGTGGATCTTCAGTTACAGTCTGAAAGTGCATAAAAAAAAAACTTATTTGGCATCGACTCTAACTGATAGACTAAGAACTCCACCGGCTCTTTTCCTACACATAATAACAATGTAAGTGAAGTTAAGTTTAATCTAAAATGTAGCGATCGATTTTAGGGGCACACGTAATAAGAAATAGAGGGGAAAAAATCATTGAAAGGATGAGAATTCAGAGACTTACTGGTAGGATACTTCTTTTTTGGCTTTCGCACCATTGTCCATGAGGGGAAGAGATGTGTAAGAAAGAGATTGCACGGATACGGCTTGTAAAAAATGTTGAGTAGAGAAGTATTATTATTCCAATAAATTACATTACGTCAAAATTATACAGAGTCAAGTAATTTTCGTTGAGGCCCGTTGTCTCTTATCACGAACGCACCTGTCCATGGACTTGTCTCAGGTGCAATTTGAGGTTATAAACAATGATGACTGTTGAGTGTTCGTTGTGGAATTCTTGTTGAATGGTGATGTACGTGTTTATATTTTGACGTTTCTCTCAAAATTTTCCCACGGTCGGAAGAGTTCGAAGAAACACCAAACACGACAGAAATCTATTATTTTATCAAAATTTCGTGTGATACTTTTAGTTTCAATCGATTATCTTTGTTTCATGTTTTTACCGCAGAGATTCAACTCCGCGAATTCATCCAATTTGATCCAGTTCTCTAGCCGTGTCACCAGTAGCAGTTGAACTCAGAATCTGGAGCAGTCTCAGCCACAATTCAGACATGTATTTGTGCTCACAGTAGCAAATCATACGTATTTCAGCTGTTCTTATTTGATCATGGGGAGTAATATCAGGTAAGTCAAGTAAACCTCCTGTATCTTCAAATTCTTATCTTACTTGACCAGCAATGAGGTAAGCTCTGTCGAACTTGTTAACTTGTTGGTGCCTCAGGCATCATTCGCTGAGCTGAAACTCGATTCCGATCGAGTTTAGGTAAGTTTTGCAATGGACCTAGCATTGGCAAGATCCTTCGCTGTTTTCAAGACTGGAATTTGGTGAAACTCTCCTATGATGGTGCCTTATATCATACATTGGCCTCCGGCTAGTATCTTAAAAACGGTCAAAAAACACTGTCCTGTAATGTCCTACCCATGATTGATTCTGGAGTGAAAAATGTAGGGGAGATCAAAGTGAGACCTAATCATGGCCAGTAAAATCAAATATTTCCCTATAAACTCGCGACTGAGTGAGCATCTATGAAACTCAATTTGTGAATTTTGGTAAGAAACTGGGGTAGCCTTTTTCACTGGTTTTCAATTTATTCGCAAATCGCCTCTAAAATTTATTTCAAATTCATATCTTTAAATTAGCTGGGAAGGAACAGTATGGCTTTTCACATAGCTGTACTCCTTGTCCCTAATTTAGGCTCACTTCCTCATTTTCAATTTTCTGCCTGCAATTCGAATGCTGTGCAATCAATGATCGGTGCTCTATGAATCAATTTTATTTCCTCTTTTTTCAGTTTTTAAAAGCGCAAGTCATGGCAGGCCATGCTGTTGTAGTGTGGGAGTGGGAAAACAGACAAGGCCGCTGGAGACCATACAGTCCGGAAGTGTCACAACTGCTTGAGAGAGCTCATTGTAAAAAACTCACTCGCGTTATTCTCTCAGATGCTGATCCAAATTTGGAGTTCTACTACATCAATTTGAGAACTAAACAGCAGTGCTCAGAAGAAGATGGTAAGTATTTTTTATAAATGCAAGTGAGAATTAAGAAAATAATAATAAGCCCTCAGTCCGTATTACTTTTCTGACTCGTGTCTTTCATGTAACATCGTTACCCAAGTTAGAGGATGCAGCCCAGATTTAGTCTGTAATTTATGAAAGCAGCAAAGCTTACTGCATTGTAATTTTGTACTGTTTGACTTAGTTTAATCATATTTATTTACAAATTTCAGGCACAGTTTACAACGTTAAGCGGACGTTCTATCCACCAGATTCACCAGCGGGGAAAGGTGCTAAGTGGGAGTGGGAAGGAGATATCACAAACGAGTGGCACACTTATGATATGGAGGCTCAGTGCCTTATTGAACAAGCTTGGGCATCGGTAGGTGGCTCTTTTATTATTGGTAGCAAGAGTTGATCATACAATAAACATCCTATGATTTTGGGGTTTTCGGAAGTTTCTGGGGTCCTTCCTTGAAAGATCTAAAAGAATATAACTCAAGAAATATTTTAAGCAAGAGAACTATTAGCAAAATTCAGCAGTCAATGTGGTAGTCGGAAAGACAAGAAACAAGAAATTTTTGTACAAGAAAATTTTGTGGTACAAGAAATTTTTTTTCCAAGTAGTCCAGTTTTTTTCATCAATTTATTTTCTAAATATTTTTCAGTTCTCTAAAAATAGGAAGCAGCATTTATCATCAGGAAAGACACTGAATAGCAAGTTGGTTTCAGAGAAGAAATTAGCAGAGTGCGCTACTTTCTTGTGGAAAAAAAGTTCGAATTTGCTACTTTTTTTGTGAAAGTGGGGTTTCTCCTGCGCGCTTAGTCTTTTTACTGAAAAGATATTTTTGTGGAAGCGAACTTGATTTTTGTGAAAGCAAAGAACTTTTTGCACTTTTGGAAAAATTTAGCTGAATGAATTCTCAATGAAAAGAATGGGGACACGATTGAACTGACCAAAGAATACCATCCAAGTTGCTTGGAGTCAAACATTTTGTAACAAGCGAGGTATCACTGTATAAATGCTAGATCAATTTTGAATAACCTAAAATTATTAAAAAATGTTGGTCGCAAGGAAGTTGTAGAAAGTTGCTTTTATTGTTGTGGCAAGATTTTCAGCATAACTTCAAGCTACTTCACTCTCAATCACTGTTGTCCTAATTTTTAAGAAGCTGTAGTTTTTTAGTTAACTCATACAGGGTTTACCTTACACTGTCCGGGAAATCTAGGGGACTTTAAAATAATGACAGTGCCTGGAAAAAATTGTTATTCAGAGCATTTTAGACATTTTGAACAACAAATGATAAATGCTTGTGTTCGGGAGTGGCAATTTGTATCTATTTCCATCATCTTGCATATCCTCAAATGTTGGGGAATATTACCCATTCGTTGGATGGGATGTGCCAAGGATCTTATTTTCTAAAAGAACCCAGTGACATAGAACATTCCACATAAACTCTGATCCTTCAAAGTTTGGAAAAATGTAACAATCATAGTATTTGAAGTCACATTTTCTTCAAGTAAAGAATTACAATTCATATTTACAGAAAATGAAACTGTTCAATTTTCCTACTATTACATGAATTTTTCAGTATTTAATACCTCCCCTCTGTGTGTTTCATTAATCAACAGG
The DNA here is from genome assembly GCF_001854935.1 of Bemisia tabaci. Classification (NCBI taxonomy): domain Eukaryota; kingdom Metazoa; phylum Arthropoda; class Insecta; order Hemiptera; family Aleyrodidae; genus Bemisia; species Bemisia tabaci. The sequence goes on along the minus strand of NW_017548020.1, from coordinate 4,895,701 downwards.
GTGAACAAACAATAGACTTTAGCAAGACATATCTTGGTTTTCCGTACAAATTAAATTTTTGTAACCTAACACAAGTAAGAAATACAACAGGTTATGTGAGGAATATCCGAAGAACTCAACAAGCTCCATACCCTCTAGTCAAAATGCAGCCTGAGGAAGCCTGTCTCATGGCAAGTAAGTAGATTTTGTAGTCATTTTATGCTGAAAAATCTATTTTTGATAGACTCCCTTACTATTTCTATTTGCACTTGAGGCAAATATTAACCATTTAATAATTTGAAATCGTTTGTCTGCATCTATTTGGTGTAAAACCTAGAGGAAACTGCAGGAAGAACTCATTTCTGACCTTGTCAACAGAGGTGTTGAGTATGAGATAATAATTTTTCCTGCGCAAAGTTTCAAAATTTTCATAAATTAAATTTTTTTAAATGATATGTATTATGGTAAGGAAACCACCAGCTAATTTTATTTAAAACTTCGTATATCATTTGCATTCTACAAATTGTCAAGGAGTGCTGACATTTATTTTACTTCGAGGACAGAAAGGCGAAACAAATTCTAACGTACAGAAACCGAGGAATTCTCTTGATGCATCTAAGGTTTAAGGGGCCGTTTACGAAATATGTAACGCTAAATTTTGGAATTTTTAACCCCTTTGCCCCGTTTACCTGGGTGACACTATTGTGACGTAGGTCCCTATGCTTTAACATGTGAAACAAAATGTTGTGGTGTTCCTCTCAGCCCCCCTCCTTCCTATATCCTTACATATATAATGAATATATTATTATGAATATTTTATGAATATATTATATTTTATGAACGTCTCCTAAGGCCTCAATCATAGAGAAAAGTTGATTCAAGAAAAATTCCTATTTGACAATCCTCAGTCCTGGCTTTAAAGAGAAAGCCACAGCAATACTGCCGTGCCAAGGAATAATGCTGCATGAACATTCGAGAGTTGCCAAATTTTCCTTGATAAAACATGTATTTTTGATCACATTCATACTTATTATTCCTTGAAATTTTCAGATATGTTGGATTAAATTGCATACAAAATTGTCTGAAAGTTTTGGAAAATTATATTCGCAATTTTCCCAGTAAATTCGGTTTTTATCAGAGGAAACTCGGCAACGTCTGAAGACTCGTACAGTGTTCTTCCTTAGCACAGCAGAATACCGCCCTTGCCTCCGCCCTTTTCCCTCGTGTACAGTGGGAAGGAGGAAACAAAATCCTCTTCATTGCTTTTTGAATTAGATCGAATTTACGAACTATTGTCTACCAAAATCTCCTTTTCTTTTAGGCCAAAGGATATATCAGCATCCTAACACAAGTAGCTGTTTGCCCGATGGAGCTGTGAAAAAACATCCAAATTTATTTTCTAGCACCCACAAGAAGCATTTGAAAAAATCCAAATTGCCTGCAGATGCGAGTCACTCTCATAGCAACAACATAGCTCGAACAATTTTAAACAATTTAAATATCTTTAGTAAGTATTGATTTATGGCTGCCTCAACACACAGCTGCAACAATTGATGGTATTACTTTCATCATTATGTCAAAATTTTATCATAATCTACGACACAAAAAAGCGGGGCCCAGAAGCAGAGTCAGTGACTCACTTATGGTATTGATGAAGTGTTATATCTTGGGTACATTGGCTAATTCATACAACCCTGGTCAATCAACCGAAGCCTATCAACCCTTAAAGTCCTGAAACAATAGACAAAGTCGCTTTGTGGACCCTGCAATTCCACTTTTCATGTCGTAGACTATAGACCTCATGCGAGGAAAATTAATATTCGTGCTTACATTATTTCTTACCACATGGACAAAAGAGCTCACAAGCAGACTTGGCAACAGCTCTTTCCTTGATCTTCAATCTGCAATCACACTCCAGTCCTGTTTTTCTTCCTTTGATATTGAAAAAACTGCCGGAAGCATTATGTAGTTGATCAACATTTTTTTTTCATTTATTTTCATCAGATGCTAGAATTGAAATGGATTTTACTTTTCAAAATTCATAATTTTTTTAATTATTTGGGGTGCTCAACAGGCATGTTTTCATATCTTATAAATTAGGCCTCCAGAAACTCTTTCTATTATTGTATTTTTTGTAAGTTATCTTTGTAATTGCTTAAATTTCCTCTTTTTTTATACAGGTCATAAGGGTAGCGTAAGTGAACCTTCTCCCCCAGCGAGTGATTCCTCAGTTCTAGATGCCGACTCAAGTAGCACCAAAAGTGGAAGAAGGCCCAGTGTTGATACAGTTTCAACCTATCTTAGTCACGAAAGTGAATTCCGCACCTCTCGTGTAAGTCAGATGTTAATCCACTTTATTTTTTTTTAAAGATGACCCGCATCGTATGAAAAGTTTTAGGACTTGTCTTTTCAAAACTCTTTCAAAGTAAAAAAAATCATCGCTGATTTCCATGAATCATATGATCCCCCTTTTGATAAAAAAATTTCAGTTGACCCAAACATGTAATTCTACATCCAATTTTGCCACTTACAGAGTGTGATTTTCATTTTTTTATACCTACAAAATTTATTTCATTTCTATTTCAGAAGAGTGATTTGTCCCTTATTTTTTACCTAGCCATCTGAGTTTTAGTTTTTTTCTTAAATTGATTAGAAGACTTAGAATTAACATAGTTTTTTTAGTAAATTTCAATCGTTTCACCTCCCCTATCTAACCTTAAGACTTGGTAGTATGCATAAGAAAATTCCTCTGGAGAAACATTGGATGTTTCCTTTTTTAAATTCACCGTAGCTCTTTAAATATTGCTTCAAATTGAAATTTCTAAAAACTATTTTTTAGAGAAAATTTTGTTCTATTGAAAATTCTTAAATCAAACCCTTTTTGACCTAAGAACGTATTCAAGTATTCGTAGAAAGTATTCTACTTTTAAAAGTCTGAATGTGATTTTCTTAAAACTCAACATCTGCCATTATTGCCGATACGGCCTCATAAAGAGAGCCCCTTCCAGCATTTTGAGAATGGAAATGACTCTATTTTTCCAACAATATTAATGTTAGTTACAACCCATTGCTCGAAGCTACTGATGTAACACTTTTGAAGTAAAGCTTTAGTTTAATACTCAGGTATTAATACATACAAAGGATCTCCCCCTTAAAAATAAAGTTCTAATGTTCTAAGGTGCTTCTCACTGAGCTATAATTCTATTTCAGGCTGATCTATTGGATGTCTCTGCTAGCAGTGATGATGTCTTTGAAATCAGAAGCCGACAAGGAACTCCAAGAAAAGGTGCAATTGTTGGTATCGATGCTGCAAGTGAATGTATATCTCAATATGTTGAAGTTGTTGAGAGGAGAATTGAAGAAGCATGTCCTATTTGTCTTGTCAGCTTAACACAGGCACCAGATATTTCTTCCGCAAACATAGTAGTTTCCTTAGTGCGGTGTCGGCATTGCATGCATCTGGATTGCCTCAACGAACTTCTGTCAACTCAACCAAATGCTCGTCAAGTAAGTTCTGCTCGCTACTTGAGTGGCTGATACAACATTTTAAAAATTTTATTTCAGATAATTAAATAGAAATTGGAAATAACCTCACCATTAAAGAATGCAGATGTCAGCTCTTGTTAATACCCCCTTGATTAGGCTGCTTAGATGAAAAGTTATACAACCATCTAAAAAATGTCTTCTTAAAAGTAGAAATGCTTTAATTTTTTTGTAGTTCAACCAAATGGTTATTTGGGAAGCTAACCAATTTAATTTGTTTTTCTTCTCTGTTAAATAGTGGCTGTATATTCAGTGTCCAATTTGCATGACGATTTATGGAGAGAAGAGAGGAAACCAGCCTCCAGGCACGATGGAGTGGGTTACGCTTAGCACGTCTTTGCCAGGTTTTCCTCAAGCTAGAACTATACAGATAACTTATCAGTAAGTATCACCTAACATTTAAGTTTCCTTCATATTTATTGTCAAAAAAATTGAGTTCACACAATAGGAGACGGGTCCGCTATCCATTCATTATTATTAGAGTAAAAATATTTTTATTATTCACTGTTGTTAATTTTGAAGGGTGTGTTCCATTGAAGAGGGTTTTTTTGGCCTGAAAAGTTTGAGGATCCAAGCATGGTAACCTTTTAGTTTAGATCGTAAATCACATAGAAACATCCATATTGGCGGACAAGTTTGTTTGAGGAATTGCAGAAATTCAATGTTCAAAATATCTTTAGCTTACTGAAGTACTGATGAAAACTTGTTTCAATCCTTTTTTAAACTATGGTAGGCATCTCCAGAAATTTTATTATCATACCAATGAAGTTGCACTTAGACGGACAACAGCAGAAAAAAAATTCAATGCTTACAATAATCTGAAAGGAGTGTAGCAATTTCTTTTTCTCTCGGGCCTTGTCTCTGCAGGATGTTTTCCTGCGATTTTTTGCAGCAAAAAATTGCACTTACAACAGTGCAAAAAATATTGACGAACTCAATATTAATTGTAGTCCCAAGTAGGGTCCTCTTGGAGGTCCGAAACTAACTGAGAAGAGGAGTGAAAGCAAATATTGCAATATTTTCTTGTTCACTCCCGTGTTTGTGTTTGTTTAATCTAAATAATTTGTTTCATTGAACTGCATTTTGCAATTAGAAGCTACAATTTCTAGTCCAGTCGTAAAAACTATCATGTGCATAGCGAAGCTAATGGTACTCACGTCATTCACGAACAGATATTGTAGTTTCAAATTGCAAAATGAAGTCCAATTTTTAATTGTCTTCAATTATTATGTAAATTCCGCTTAAATACTCGATTTTTACTAGTTTATCTTTCCGCACCAACTTGTCACCGGAAGGTGAGAGCCCTGCCCCATGGAGATGGGACAGCTGCACATCTCTAAAGTTTTTTGTTAGTGGAATTTTGATGCTGTGACAGATCTCCCTAAAACTCCTTGTGGGGACAAGGCCCTTAGAAACTTTAATTTGCACTAGAAAAAGAGATTTCTTCTGATTGTGTTACTTTTCAATAATTATTGGTGCAAAAACAGCACCTTTTTTTATTTTTTTAAATCGCTTAAGGAAAGAGAACGAAGCACAATTCTAGCAACATTGCAATTTACTTGGTTCTCTTTTAACACGCTCAGTCCACTTGAAGAAGACAAGGAAGAAATTTGCGTTTTGGTGCTTATGTTTTTTTTAACGAAATCTATTTCAAATTTTGAACAAACTTAAAATTATTTTTTTTTTCAGTATTGCCTCTGGCATTCAAACGGCAGAACATCCAAATCCAGGCCGACCTTACTATGCTGTTGGTTTTCCTAGAGTATGTTATTTACCCGACACGGAGAAAGGCCGATTAGTTCTAAGATTATTAAGTATTGCTTTTAAGCGAAGGTTGATCTTCACAGTCGGTCGCTCAGTCACCACTGGACGCGAAGATGTTGTAACATGGAACGATATTCATCATAAGATACGACTGGATGGCCATCCTGATCCAGGATATTTGGATCGATGTCTTGAAGAGTTGGCAGCTCACGGAGTGTTTGACTATAATCAGATATATCAAGAACTGCAATGAATTTGATTTGATTTTTATTAATTTTTCATTATAAAATTATCTTGTTTATCTTTCTTGCCATATCTTTATTTTATTGTTCTGTATGTAACTATTTCTATTTTTATTTTTCTATCATATATTTACCTTTAAAATTTTGTTTTTTATATTTTTACATTTTTATAAAATTAATTCGAGAACTGTGCAAAATATATTTATATTTTTTATGAAAATTACAGAATTTGTCTCCTTTTTTACACCTTCTTGTTCCTTAATTTCAAAACTTGAAATTCTTTAGGGATTTAAATGTGTCATGTACCATATTCCAAAAGGATCCCACCAGTGGCCGGTCGGCCCTAATTGAAGCGCTCGGATGCGGAAAAGGCCTTTCCTTGTCGCAGTGTCTCAGGATCTCTGTTGACGTTTCATCTACCATAATATCTACCTAATTAAAGCAAATGCATGGAATTTGTCCATACTTTTACTGAATTTTCTTTATGATTCTACAATGATGAAGACTAAAAATTTCAGGAAATTCACCCCTAGTTTCCTCTCTAGAATATTAATTAGCAGTAGAGAGTCTGAAACGCCGCAACCATAAAATGTCCTCTCTGCACCCAATGCCTCAATTAGGGTGGATCTTTGGGTTTTGCATGATGCATTCTGACATACCTACGATCGATATAATTTAAATTTTAACCATTTTGGTGGGTCAGCTTGTGGAAATCGAAATTTCAGTCATTAGATCAATCATTAAGGAATGTTTAAGCCGAAAATCATCCTCCTAAATCTTCAATAAAGTCAAAAATACATTTCCATATTGCAACTGCAATTTCAACGAATTGTCATCGATGGTCAATTGGAAACACGTCTTTTAGTTTTGCTGTAAGATTTTGGAAAATTATTTTTGGTTCGATTATTCTTCAATGACACAGACTGGACTTTTGATTTTCGCTAAGTAGGTACTACAATCCATCTATAAATCAAAATTTGAAATCTACAGAATTACAGATCAAACCGAGAAAGCATGCGCGAAAGATGAGGATCCACGTTTATCAAAAAAGCCGTCGCGGCGTTGCCGCAGCGTGCGTAATTAAAAACTTAACTGCACTGTTGCACTCAAACTGCACTGTAAGCAAGTTCTCATTGGACCGAATCAGGTTCAGGAGATGGCTGCCTTCCCTCCTCCCCTCCTCCTCCTCTATTTTGTCCTCAACTCCTCACTCCTCATTCATCCTGCGATTTTGCCCCTTGCGTGCCGCGAGTGCCGGGACTGAGAAAAAGGTAAACAAAGAAAGAAAAAAACCGATTGAACGAAATACGAAATTGCTTTTTAAGTTTGAAGTGGTTACAGGCAGAATGTAGTGGTGTTTGATGTCATTGCATGTAGTAATCATGACCCTCCAGAAGATTCACAATGTTGATGCTTCATCCAGTGACTTATCAATTATTTTCAATGCAGCTCAGCAGTCTTTGGAGCAACCCATTTGTGTCCGACCGATCAACTGTGCTTATGGAGCCAATTTTTTAATAGTCGTGAGTATAGATTCACTTATCTATTGCATTATCAGAGTAGCTCAACTGCCCAAGCTTGACAAAAACAAAACTCACACAAAATACTGATTGAACATGTTCCATGCCATGAGATTGAACATGTTCAATGCCATGAGATTGAACATGTTCCATGCCATGAAAAGTGAGATTGAACATGTTCCATGCCATGAAAAGTGAAATTTGAGGGGGCTGACCTCAGATTCCGCATCTAACTACTCAAAAATTGCTCCAGTTCCTTTATCCAGTGAGCCATTGGCATAGGGTGATCCTATTCCTAACGGTCCCTTACATTTCTGTTTGGCGACGCAACCAGTAGCTATGTCAACATACCCATATATGTATAATTACGTATATGTATAATTGCCTGTGAACTGCATAGAACCAAAAACTGGAGGAAAAGACATTGACAGTTGTTTGCTAAACTTTAGAAAGATGACAGCAGAGAATGTAAGCTGTTGATTAAAGTGTGGCCTCAAAACTAAATGTATTAGGAGTTCACTTTCAAGGCATCAAATTATCACCTGATTTAACCCATTCACCTTGTTTGACGAGTATACTCGTCAGCGCGTGCGCGGGACATATCTCAGTTGACGAGTTGATTCGCAGCATCTATTGGCGTTGCTATGCGATTTTTTTGGCAGTGTTTTTTCACTTTTCCGATAGATGGCATCTCAAGCGTCAAAATGGCGAAAATGGCGCGAAGTAACTCGTCAGCTGAGATAATGTCCTAGGCGCCCGCTGACGAGTAAACTCGTCATGTGAGGCGAATGGGTTAAAGGGGATGGCAACCCTAAAATTGAAAATGAGATAGTATTAAAAACTGAAGCTGGTAGGTCTAAGAAGCAACATGGCTCTGTCCCGAATGAAAAATTTGCAAAATCGGCAGAGATATGAAAGATTGTAAGTCTGATTGGTGACGTCATGCGTTCCTGGTGCAACTGCGGTTCACTTGCACACAACTCGAGGCCTGGCGCGTTCCCTGTCTGGCGCCGCAAAGTTGTCCTAATAGTCACACCGAAGCAAAGAAAAAAGAGTCGGCCAGAAACGAGCGAGATCGGGGCGAACTAATAAATTTTTGCGAACACGCGTTGGCCACTTGACACTGGAGACAGTATGGAGAGCGCAGACTGCGAAACACAAGACGGAGCTTATGATGTCACGCACACAGCTATTTTTTCGCATCAGCAGCTCAACGAATGGAGATATTTAAACGGATTTTGGCATCGTTCATTGCACACTTTTCTTCGTCGATTTAGCCAAGCTTGTTTTTAAGGTTGCTCTCTCCTTTAAAGTCTGATACAGTATTCGAAACTAACCGTCGAGTTTTGGGAGCCATTAGACTCATCAAGCTCGATTTTTAGGGGCCAAATTGACTGTTTGCCTATATATTACGGCGCATGTAGTGAAAAGTTGGAATCTGGTGCCGTGCATCGAATTTTAAAAAAATCGCCAAACAGAAAAATTAGGATTTTCTATTTAAGGGGGGGGGGGCAATTTTTAGGGGTCACGTTGACGCAGAGCCTTCATTTTTTAGGCGCCAGTACCGATTTCTTGGGCGCATTTGGCGCGTTGGCGCCTGTGAGTTTCAAAGTTGGTCTGATAACTTATGAAGGAGATAGAAACTAAAAAACGCTTACCTATTTTATAGATTCATTTTCTATTTGTAGAACTGCCGCCTCTAATTCTGTTTCTGAAATTCATTTTAAGAATAACATTTTCTTGGAGTACAGAAACCTATTTTCTTTCAAATCACTTTTATTTATCAAGTGAGGAGAGTGTATAGGGTGGTACTGACAAAATTGAGAGTGCACTGATCCACTGATCCCTACATTTGGATGTACAGTCCAGAGAAATAGGTTGAAATTTGGCAACAATGCACCTCAGAAGAATTTCTAAATGGTCATTGGTTATAATTTGAAAAATTTGTTAGTTTCAGTGGCCATTCAACTAAATTTCTAAAGGACTTTACCTAGACGACCATATTTTTATGAAGAGTCTAATAAAAAATGTTCTCATTAATGGTGACCACTTAAGTAAAATGATGTGGGACTTTACCTTAACATCGGTACTCCAATGAGTTGACTTGGTTACTGGTTGTCAGGAACATAAAGGGCTTTTTTTTTATCCGAACCGCAGAGGAACTTGGAACGCATCACTTTTTTATCCCGTTCCACTGGCGTGTTCCATGTGTTCCATGTGCTTGGACCGCTCTTCCAAGGTGGGTTGAGGTTGGTTGGGGCCACGGTTAGGCCGGTTGAACCAGCCCGAACTGCTACCAACACGTTCCATGCGTTCGACGGATAAAAAAAAGCCTTTAAATGTTGCCATGGCTGTCTTTCTGAAGTTCTCAAATGTTAAATCAATGATTGGCCCATTGGTTATTAACTACATATGTTTCTGTTACTGTTGTGTTAAGTAAGTAAAGTTAAATAGTTGATTGTAAATGGAAGAAAAATAATCTCTCCCACCAACTTACCTTTTACCATTTTGATGTGTTTCAGGGACATATCCATACTGCGCATGATCTTATTCAAAGGACGCGTATGTGCAGCAAAGTTTTATATGTGCAAGATGGTAAGATTCTTTCTCTTCCTGTAGATTCACTGCAAAATATGTTGATTGACTTTTAGATCAAAACATAAAAGCTGCTTTCTTGATGCTTGCATCTCTTTTCAATGCATCAGTGGAGACAATGTACCTCTGTTGCACCCTGAAAGTCTTTTAACTTAAAGGGTGCGGTCAGGGATCGGGAGCTGTAGTTTCTATTTGCCATGCTGCTATGTAATTTCTATTGGATAGTATCATTCCTAAATATATGTTGTTTGATTCTAGGAAGATTTTTGGTAACATTTCAGTCCAAGTTTTTAGTTAAAGGGACAAATGCAAAGCGCATGCGCATCGTTTTTTGCGACTGCAAACTGAGTGTTAAGTAAGCAAACTTTTATCGAAAAGTCTTTATGATTTCATGGTGTTTTCAAGAAACAATTCCAGAAAAATTGACCAATAGTTGCCCCACTAAAATATAAAATAGGGGAGACTCTTGACACTTTACCCCTTCGCACCTCTGAAGTGCCCCTCCTGCACCCATTTGTTGTTGAAAGTTTACCTATCCACTTACTTACTCTTTTTGCCTAGTTTGCGGCTCCCCCCCCCTGTTTTTGCTCTTTATATGCAAACAAATGCAACTTTACATAAAAATTACCATTTTTAAGTTGAAGGAAGTTGGACTTCCCATTTCCAAAATCTGTTTTCAAAGTCTTCCCATATTTGCATGCCACTGACTGTGATCCGTCAGTCGGGTGGTCGTGAAGTTTTTACCCCCTAAGTTATCTAGTCAGCTGCTCAGCCATTTGATCGGTTTACCAATTAAATGTTCATTTGATCAATGTTTCAGCAAATTCTAACAATTTATTCCGTGTAATACTCCTGAATGCCTGTGCAAAGGAAGCCGAAGAGGCAGGTGTGAAAGAGATGGATTTGGTTGCGTTCTTGAATCCTCGTCTCTCTCCTCATCCCGCTCTGGAGTGGTCCAGTTTAAAAGTTTACAGAAAACAAATAATATTTCATGACAAAAACAAGGCGTCACCTTCTATGTGGCTCTATCAACAGGTGAGATTTTTTTTGCTTACTACCAACACAGCCTCACAAGATTGAGGTAAACATAGGTAAAAATCCTGGAGGCGGTCACGCTGCATGTCATTTTCAAAACCCTGCACCTCTGTCATTTTTTGAGCTAGAGAGCTGTTCTTGGTCTTAAAATATTGGTAATTATGTCTACTTTAAGCACACACAAACCAAAAATCAATTGCTGCTTTTGTTTGCTTAAAACCTGGAAATAAGCAAAACTTTTTGAACACCCTAATCCCTAATAATTTGCCAGAAGTTGTATTGGAGATAAAACAAATTATAATGTGGAAGTTGCCATATTGAAAAAGTCTGAAAAGAAAGTTACAGGGTTGGAAAACCTTGATTGCTATGACCCATTCTATAAAGATGTCAGTTAAGATCAATGCGCTTAACAGGGCGTTGCCATACTTATTCTGAAGAGTTTACATTTATCTATCAGTACTCGGAAGTAGTGGACTAGTGATGCATCAGGATGCATGTTATAGAGTGTGATCATAAACTTGTCTTGTCAGGGGTATATGGTGTGAATGATGATGCTTCTATCAGGGTGAAGACCAGTTCTTCAAGCAACTTAATGATGAGGTTCTTAGGGTGAGAAGGACAAGGGAGATCATACTGCTGTGATAGCAAAGAGAGCAAGCAGTAAGTGCAAAACTGAAGTTTCGAGAAATCAGGCTCAGAAGCTTCTGACCGGAAAATTTTATTGAAAGAAGCCTCCTTTCTTTCTCAAATTGCCACTTATCATCCGAAAGACTCCTAGAAATCATTTGGATGATTTAAAACGGACTGATTTTATTTCCATTACATAACATGGGTATTTGTCATTTTCATGGTAGTTATTGTTAGGCAAGACAGCCGTAAGCGCTATCCTCTGCATGTTTTCATAGTTGCGTTTTGGAGACACAAAAAACACATCTTCAGGTTAGAAATTCACAGGAGAGGGCGGCACTTTACTTGGAAGCACTGTTATCATTGGCTCTTTGGAGAAATATTGTCACTCATTGCTGTCTTGCCGAAAACTACATCATTTTTTGAGCACTTACAGCTTTCTCATTGTCTCGTTTTGATACAATTAAGATGAATTTTCCTGTTTTAGCTATTTCAGTGATTTCATTTAAAAGAGTTTAGACGAATTTTGAAGGGTTTCTCTATAAAACTCGATTTCGAAAATTTGACACTTACTGCACTCTTTGCTATCACGTAGGGTATTTGAATGGTAAAATCGGACAAAGGATTGGCTCCTAAGTTGTCGGACATCTTAATGAAGAAGTTAGGAATAAAAATGGTATATGCATCATTAATTGATGCAAACAAAACGAGTCGAGAGTATGGAATGGAATCTTTATCCATCAAGATATCCATCATCAAACATTATATGATTGTGATATCCATAAGTATACTTGGCTTCAGTTATCTCTAGGATCAATGTCAACAAAGGTGAACAAAGAGGATTGACCACATGGTCGCCAGACTAATTGATACGATGAAGGCGCAACACACGAGAGTTTGCAAATTCTCCTTTGGTTATCTGTTTTGCTGGATGGCCTTTGCTGTAATTCCATCTGCAGGCTTCGGACGGTCATCTGAATTACTTTGTCTGATCTTTCTCTTCTCCACATATTTATGAAATCATCTTCCCTTTGTATCTGCCTTTTTCTTTACACCCTTCTCTCTTTTTGTTTAGGTTCAATGTAACTTTGTCCGGCGTAATTTAATAAAGAACAAACATCACTTTCCGGAAGATGAAGTTGACAAAGACCTTGATCCTCCTCCCGCCAAGAAATTATTATCAAGTAAATCACAAGGATGTGGCTCATCAAGAACTTCAGCTTCTTTGGAGAAAGGGTTAAGTTCAGAAACAGTTGAGAACACCGCAACAGATTGCAGCGTTCGATTGCAGCCAACGAATCAGAATTTCACAGAAACTCTAAGTACAGAGTCTGTTAATTCCTCCGTGACTTTTTCCAAAAAAGTACTGCCTGATAGTGTTCAACAGTCTGTTGGTTCATCAAGTACTCAAAATTCTACTTCAGTTGATCTCAGGTCTAAAATAGCCGACAAAACCTTGACTGATTTACAATCATATCCAGAATTAGTAGGGACTCAGCCCAAAAATCATGATTGCTTGCAAAATCATCATTTAAAACCAGTTCCAAAGCTTTCTCCCAAAGAGATATCGTCAAATAATTGTCATTCTTCCATTGGATCATCAAATACCTCAGCTTACTTTAGCCCTGAAACAACCGAGAACACTCCAGCAGAAATTCATGAGGCTCAACTAGTTTTGGAGCTATCCGAAAATAATAATCGCCGAAAAACTCCTAATACAGAGTCAGTTTTATCTCCTGTGCCTTCTTCTAAAATATTGCCAACTAACATCCAACCTGGCATTGACTCATCGAATACCCCAGTGTCTTGCAATGTTGATTGTAGCTCTAAAGTAATTGAGGACATCTCAGTAGATGTTCAGGTGTCCAGGCAAATGGTTGGAACTCAGTCAGTGGTAGAAACTTGTAGCTTAGGGTCTGTTGTTTCTCCCAAGGAAGTATTGTGTAGTGATGTTCAACCCTCTGTTGGTTTATCAAATATTTCATTTTCTAGCCCAGTTGATTGCCGGTCTGAAGTTGCCCAAAATACCTTGACTGATATTCAGATAAATAAAAATCATGATCGCTCAGGAAATCATCATTTGAAACAAAATTTCTCTTCAAAAATTTCTTCGATAACTTCTACCAAAGATAAATTGACCAATGATGTTCAATCTTCTGTTCACTTATCAAATACTTCAGCTTCTTGTTCAGCTGACCTTAGCGCTACAGCAATTGAAAACATCCCAGCAGATATCCATGCGACACAACTACCTGTAGAAAGCCAGTCCAGAAACCACGGTCGCCGAAAATCTCTTGATACTGAGTTGTCTCCATTTTCTGTGCCTTCTTCTAAAGTATTGCTAAGAAATCCTCAACCTGGCATTAGCTCATTAGATGCTCCAGTGCTGTGCTCTGTTAACCTTGATTCTGAAGCAATAGAGTCAATCTTAATTGGTGCTCAGGTGTGCCAACAACCTTTACAAACTCAATCGAAGCAGCATGATCAGTCAAAAACTCATCATACTAATTCAGCTAGCTCTCTAGGAAAAAACAAAAACAGCACTTCACAAAATGAACAAACAAGGCTAGAAACCAATTGCAACAAAACTAATGAGTGCCCACCAAGAATAACAGACACGATTGTACATGACGGGCATCAGAACGGAGAAGTAACGTCAAATGATTGTTCCTTGACTCCTCGGTATCCATTCGATTTCAAGCAGTTAGCTCATATCAAAGAAGGAGAAGTTATTCATTCAGTCGTTGTAATTCAAGCTATAAAAGTAAGTATACATAAGATATCCCAAAATGATCCTGGTTTCATTTGAAAGTAGACAAGAATCAATTCTGCAGAAATTTACTTATTTGAACATAAATTGACGAAGTTATGACAGTTTGTATAAGGGATCCGTGGCAACAGTCCACGGTTGTTTTAAAACAATTTTCTCTTACCAAATATACAGCTTGAAAACATTTGGCTTTAAATTGTTAAATTGGTATTAATGAATTGGTAATGCTGAAATGCTGGGTGGAGTCTCAGCAGTGTTTTTTTTTTTTTTTTTTTTTTTTTTTTTTTTTTTTTTTTTGTGCATTCGTGTCTCAAGCAGCTTCTCATCGTGGCTTCCGCCCTTTTTGCGAATATTTCTAAAAACTCTTCTGTTCTCCATTGCCTCTTTGTTTTATTCATGTCCAAGCAAATATTTTTCAAGAAGCACAAAAAAGCAATAGCTGTAGCCAGAGAAATTTTCTGGGGGTAGCTTGTCCACCGCTTTTTCATGAGGGGTCTGAGTCTTCTCAGTACAAGACAAGGGTATAAGGAAATGTAAGCAGGTTTTGCTTGGAAAGTTTTCTCTCGGGTGCATTTTAAGACTATTCTTGCGCCAACTGAAGGCTCAAATCCACGCATAATCCTTTAAGAACATTTCAAACTTTTTTCTTTTTCCCCATTGTATGCAATGAATTGAGAAAATCTACCTAGTTTGAGGTTATTATCTGATGTTCAGATTTTTTTGGGAGGGCCAGATGACACCATCTCAAATTCTATGGGGAGCAAGGTCCTCTCTGGTCCCTCATGAATTCCAATGGAAAAACAATTAGAAGCCTCACAAGACGTTACTTCACAAAAATCAACAGGCGCGGCAGAAATTCATCCATAGTTTTTGCAATACCAATTCATTCATTCATAGATTTTCGCATCGTTACCATAGTAACTTTACCAGTTATGTGAAAATTTGGCAATGTTTTTGCAACATTGTTTCGAAATAACTGGTATGTCCTCGAAATTTATTACGACTGTTGTGTACATTTGTTAACAGTTTATGCAGTCATGCAGTTTAAGCAGACCAGGGGACAGGAGTTGTGGCGTTTTTAAACCGGAGGCACATTATCTAGTAAACGCTCTCATCCACTTCAGTCCATTGATTAAAGACCGCTCCTTATTTTACTGTATTAGAGCTGAGTAAGGACCAAGTATAAGGTCATAGAGTTGTAATAATTTGCCGATTCTTCGCTAGAAACAGATAAATTTGCTCCTTGCATCTACTCAAAAAATCACTCAATCATCCCTGTACAATTAACTTAAGCATCATATACTAGTTTTTGCTATACATTGCCTCATGTTATCATTTCAGAGGATAGAGAAAGGGATATAAAATCCATAATGTAATATATGTTACCATTGCCAAGTCTGTTACTTGCAAGTACACCTACTGCTCTCTCTTTTGATAATCCTAAATATAATTAAAAAATAAGTATGTATATCTGTATCAGCCAATGTATTATCTTTTGCTTTACCGAATGAAAGTCTAACAAGTGAATTTTCTTTTTCTGTCCTGTTTCAGACACCAGTTTTATGTAACTCTTGTACTGCACTGGTGTCAGTTTGCGTGACGGATGAGAGCATATTTCCTGATGTAATGGATATTACAATAGTAACTCATGTTGAACTGAAGCCTTTGCTGAAAAAGGATGATATCGCAAGATTTATGAATATACATGTAAGTATGTTAAAGTACTCTCTCAAACAATGAAAAAACTAAAATTAACATAACTTGCGAATTATTATAAACCTGGAAGAAATTATTCTGTCACTTCTTTAATAAATATATGCATGCATTGTAAGAACTCATCATAAGATAATTTGAGGATTACAGTTATCAAACTTTGCTCAGCAACAAAATGCTGTAAAAAAATTCGCTCTTCTTCAATCTTTTGCCATCTATATTGTTTTCTAACTACCTGTTCAATTTGATCTTATTGATCTCTGATTTGGTGAATGTTTATTGATTTAATTCTTAAATTTTGGCCGTGCCCAAAAATTGCTCATTTTTAAGTCCAAGTTAAATAAATTCACGGAGTTTTAGAGTATGACAGAGGATGCAACGCCTTAATTCTTTTGTTTACTTTCAATGCCAATCTGAAGATAGCTGATATTTTGTCGCACTCAGTAAGTGTATGAACTTATTTGGCGTGGACTCTAACTGAGAATATCTCATGTTTTTTTGTTTTTCTTTCAGCCCACTCAGAAGAAAAGTTTTAGTGAAGGAGGGAGAGGGAAGAGTAATGTGGGATGTTTGAATATTCGTGCATGAAGTATTGATACAGCCTTACTTTGATATATGTTTCATTTTGTTAGTTTATTATTTTCTTGTACACTCAACTAATCCTGGCCAAACTGCTCAAAAACATTACAGATAAGTTCGGTAGATGGTAAACTAATAGGAAAGGTATTTTCTGGTGATGATGTTGGCATCTACAAAAGTCCAGAGGAAGTCTCAAGTTCTGGAGGCTTCAGCCTAATTAGACATTGCACTTTTTCAGGTACTTCAATGTTAATTTTTTTCAATATATTTGCCTTCTAGAAGAACTTAATAGAGCCTTCCGAAAGAACTTAATAGAGCCTTTATTACTTTTATGTTTTGATAATTTTTTCTCTGACTTGGAATTTTTTTGTTTCCTCCGTTTAAATCTTTAGACTTTGCTTTCCTTCACGCTCATAAGCTAGCTTTTGAAATTACTAGCTTTTTTAATTTATGGTTTTACATTATGGCAAGAAGCAAAATCAGAAAAAAAGTAAAGAGGTCACAAATTGTGAGGGCGTAGGCGATTGTCACAAAACAAACTATTACTTTACAGCACAAGAAAGCATCAAACCTAATGAAAATCTGTACATCTATGTAAACCTCACAAAATTCCTGTATCTCTCTTTGGGAATTTTGTACCTTTTAAGAACAGTTTTAACTTTAGTTAGTATTCAATTCGCTGATTTTTCTTCTTCTTCTTTTTTTTCTGAGGTATTCAATTTTCTGTATATACCCTCTATTTTTCTGGATATAAATCAACTAACTAACTTAACAGTGGGTTGTTCATGTTTTTTGCTCAAGGAAATTAATGCTTATATTATCAATTAATTAAAGGTAGTTGTATAGGGTTCCCAGGTTTAGTCGCAGCATTTTAGGGGGAATTCCCCAAGTCAAAATAAGTTTTTTTTTCCTCTATAAACATGAGTACTAAAGTTAAACTCTTCGGTGCTACAACCACCCAAATTCTTAAAAATATATCAGTTTTTCAAATTTTAGGGACAACTTTGGATTGACTGTCATAAAAATTTGTAGCTAGTAGTAATTTTTATTGCCAAAACCAAATTTAAGGTGATTGATGATATGCGTAAGTTTTTGGGGGAGTCTCCCTATAAAGGGACGCTGTGCTGCTTGATTTAAGCTATTAGATAGACTGAGTGAGTGTCGGCCTGTATGTAAATTCCCCTGATCTTTTTTACGTAATAGTCCTCTTATCCAGAAATCATGACTTGCCAACGCTGGGCAATTTTTCTTTTTCTCCTTTTTCCTGCTTCTTGAATGAACCAATGAATCAGTTAAAGATAAGATGTGAAGTTAGGACTAAGTGAATTAAGAGACAGGGGAAAAAATTGCTAAGTACTGTCGAGTCATGATTTCTGTAGAAGGAGAACTACGTGCGATAAAAAATCAAGAGAAATTATGTAGCGGCTGACACTCATCCTGACTGTCCTCAAGCCCAAATCAACTAGCACATCGCTCGTTTTGAAGGGGCATAGCTGAACTTCAACGCTGAGTATCTTGGTAATGCTTAGTCATGGAAAAAAAAAGTTCGGAAGACTGCTTTGTTGTACTTTTTCACGTTGTATCTTAATCTATGGTCTCAACTGCAATCCCCCTTGTGTGAATACCGAATTTGAAGCTTTTAAATTGATTTCCCCCCAAAAATTTAACTCTCTATAATTTAAATTTGGCACAAAAAATTACCTCTTACAACAAATATTCATGACGATCAACACAAAACTGTCCCTAAAAGTTTAATGTAGGAATTAACTTTAGAACCCACGTTTAAAGGAGAAAAAATATCTTTTGACCAAAAGAATTGCCCCCTGAAATCCTGCTGGTTAAACCTTGGACCATCCTGTAGATTCCATGGAGACAAATAGAAGGTGGTTGCAGGTCAAGTTGTGTTATGACTTGTCTACACCACCAAGAACAGACAATGTTGAGAGGATCAATAAAAAGGAAGTGAATATGAAAGGGGAAGTAAATTAATTGTTGTTTGAAGAGGAGAGAAAACTTTCTCTTTGTTTAGGATTGTGATGTCATGTAAAACAATTATTTAAAAGCAACCTCCTTCTCTTTTTCTCGGTGGAGTCCTGTAGCAAAGGCTCCCCACACCAAAGAAAGACATCAGTGGCCTAATAATTGTGTGAGTCGTCAAGTGGGAGGGAAGATAAGTGTTGACCACAGACCCCACCCAAATGAACTTTTTACCAAATATGTATTGTGAATTTTCAATCCTCTCTAACCCTAAAGTGAACTTTTCATACTACGCTGTACTAACTCTTTTCTCCGCTATTTTTCTGAATAGATCCCATATTGGCAAATCTATTGAAAGCCCAGTTCCCTCTCTGTAATGATTGTAAGTACATTTAGTCTGCATAGGAATTTAAGCTCTAATACCGAGAAAAATGGAAAATTTTATAAACCTCCAAACCTTTTAATATAGAGTTAACTTGTTTAAACATAAATAGCAAGACTCCAGTTTTCAGTAGAGAAATGCTACACAAATGAGAAAATTTTAAATTTTCCTGGCCTGACTTAATGCAACAGAAATTAAATTGTTCCCATGAAAAACTATTGGGAAGAACTTCCAACACCTTAGAATAAGAGACAATTTTAAATTCCTAATACATTTTGCCATCCCTCTTGTATTTAGCTCGTCCTTAGTGGAACTTGCTTGACCTAATGCCTACGTTCATTTTATGCATCATTTTTCTGGCATCTTGCATCTTGCATCTGCATCGGTTTTGTCTACAAATTTCTTTATAGCTTACTGCCTTTCTTTAAACCGCATTTTTGTAGCTTTATGTCATAATTCTAATTCTTATCATCTTTTCATTCAAGCTGCTCAAGCAAATAAATATCTATTTTTTCCCCCGCATCCAATTTCAGATGGAGATTCTGTAAGATTCTCAAAAATATCTCAGTGGCAAAAGCAAATAAAAACGGAAGTAAGAGCACAAATGCTGGAAGTGTTCGGCGAGGTTTCTGATGATGATTTCACTGATATTGAAAATGACTGTGAGGGGAAACGGAATTTTTGTCATGAGACAACCATTGAAAAATTAGGAGGTAATTTTTCAACCAATGAACCTGAGCATTTGATATGCTCAGAACTCTTTGTCTTTGACTCATCTACTCTCAATTTTGATCAACTCCTCAACCTTAAATGCAAGGTAAGAAAGTGACCATTTTCCCATTTTATATTAAGGATGCTTTACTTGGACTGAATTCGCAAATATTCAGTGTAATCAGATGTATCATGATGTGTAAATTGAGAGATATTAGCAATGAAAATATTTTATAATTAAATAATAATAAAAACTTTAAATCTACGATGGTATTACATGAAGTTGTGTATGTACTTTGAAACTGTGACTTCCCTTATCTATTCGATTAACCAATCAAACTATTTAAAGGAAGTTGGAGCTCTATCCTACGTGACTGCTTGTGGTGGTGATCCTTGGAAGAAAGGGATATCCTCAGAACTAATTATCCCTGCAAACAGCCATTGCTTATTTCTACAGATTCACTTGTTCCGAGACCTTAAAATTAGAAAATAGATAGATAAAAAATTTTATCAGAAAGAAAATTAGATATTATATCAAATAACTAAATACTAGCTCTGGAAAGGTCATTAATGTTAACAATTAATTAGATGCTTTTACATGAAAAGGAATCCATCTTGATAGGGAACCTATTATGAGTAGGTTTCCTTTACCTGAATACATCCAATTACTAATGCCATTGTTGAATTTAAAACCCTTTTTTTTTGCCTTAGGTACATGAACAACCAATATCAATAGAGGTCATTTGATGCTGATTTTGTTTATGTTTTTACTAATGCCTAATAGAACCTCAATAACTTTAATATTTTGAAAACTGGAGGAAGCATCCTGTTTCTTTTAGAAGAAATCCCAAAGTCCTAGCAATTTTAAAAATCATTTGCTTTCCTCCACTTGAAAAAATCATGGAGACCTTACTTTTGAAAAATCTTTATATGCGTTCTATTGTCTTGCTCCTAGTGAATCATCAGGCAGTGATCCTTAACAAGAAGTTTTCTGTTAGGGATCACTGCCTGATGACTCACTTACATACTAATGATATTAATTATTTGTCTGACTTTGTCTTTTTCTTAAGACATGAGGATTAGAGTCCACGCCAAGTAAGTTCATGCACTTTTAGAGAGTAACAGAAGATTAGCTATCTTCAGTTGAGGATTTAAAGTATATGCAAGAATCAAGATGGTAGATCTTCAGTTGCAGTCCAAAAGTGTGTAAACTCATTTGGTGTCCTCTCTACCAACTGCAAGATGGGCAATCCAGTTTCTTTGTCCTACTTTATAAAAACTTCCTACCTTTTCTCTGTCACAGGTTTGTAACATTTATTATTTACGTAGTAACAAGGCTGTAATTCATGTTGAAGCAAGTAGTTTGTCAAACAATAAATGTAGTTCTCCCAACATACCTAAGAAATCAGTCATGAAAAAACTACGCAGATCTACGGATTGGATTAAGTATTTAATCACTTCAAGATTTACCGATGGATCAATGTTTTTCTTTGTGGAGAGTCTCTCAGCGCCACCCATTGTTCATAATATAAAAGTGAGTATCACCTCTTTCATAATTTTGGAATGGGTCGGCTACACATGAAACAGGATCTCTCTCGTTTTGATCGTCACAGCTCATAGAAAAGTGGAAAAATAATAAGATCCGTCCAAATGTCAAGTTTCTATTTTCATATCGATGGAGGTATCTTTCCTCAGAAACTAGTTGATTGACATCATCCACCGCAAGAGTGCAGGAGCATCGGAGCAAGATGCGTGTGTTTGCAGTGATTGCTTCAGCTCCATCATTGATGAAACCCTGGTGGAATAAATCATGGTATGCACTACTGCATAGGATGATAATGATCACTAAATTTTTGAAGGGCAGTATCTCAGTTTTATTGAACGTAGAAACTCAGGGTTTGGAATGATCTTATTTTTTGCCAGTCTGTTCATCGCAACTATCAGAACTTGATTCTGTGGCACACATGACTGACTTATTTCTTATAGCTGAGTTATTACCTGTAGCTCCTGTTTCAGTACGCTGGGTTAGGTTGGAAACATAAGTACTGGTAGGAGCTTATGCTTCGGTCAATTTAATCATAGTAAGCGTATTTTCGTTGATGATCCAAATGCTGATGCCAAATTTGAGCCAAAATACCGCAATATTGGCGGCAAGATCATACTTGGGTTGGTAAACATTTCAGGCTAGACTGTCAAAATTGATTCTGGTCAGATGCCATCATCTTCAACAGATAATTTCTAAACCCTACTTTTTGTAGGATTATATTTTGGCTCCAACGTTCGCAAGAATTTCACCTTCAATCTGTCTGATGAGTCCCAATGTTGTTCCGAAAAAGTATGATCGCGTCGAAGCAAAATACAAAACTGATATGATTCACCCATTTTTGTTCGACTGATCATTAACAAAAATACGCTTATTCTTATTAGTTCCTAACGAAACTCTTACATGACACTAGGATTCATGGTTAAGGACTCTTTCCTCCTCAAAATTTTGCGAGAAACATGATGGTGCCTCTGATTTTCTCTACAGCAAACTTGTAAGCTCAAGAAAAAAGCTCTCAAAATTAAGGGATCCTCCCTATTATGAGAGTCTACTTTAAAACCACTCAAACTTTCCATGTACAGATAAGGAGTGAATATATTAGGGAGGTTGCTGTGGCTGAGGGCTAGAAAATTACCATTTTGACCCTTGGAGGCCCCACACCAAGTGGCAACCCTGCATTTACTCCCTATCTTTGCATGGAGAGTTTGACTGGATGTAGAGGTGGACCAGGATTGCCCAGGGGATACAGGAAAAACCGGGGAATTTTAAAAAGTTAGGGAAAATGACGAAAATGTTAAGGAACAGTGATTATATTACCTCTATTTGCTTTTTAGAATGGGTTTAACGCTTCAAACAACACATTTTGCCGGAAAATGATTTCTAATTTATCTTTTTAACCATCTGGCATATCTTCAATTGTGAGGAACTTCCACCAACCAATGGTGTCAGGGAAATTCATTTTCCAAATTTTCCAATGGTGAAGTGGTTGTAGCGCTAGCTCTTTGATTGGGAGGTCCCTGGTTTGATTCCCGGCCAGGCGACCCGAATTTGATGGTCTCAAACAATGGTTGCCTGGGACTGGTTCTTCAGGAGGGATGGTAAAGCGCAGGATTAGCCTTTGTGGGCTATTTGAAGTAGGGGGGGAAAAAAATTCTGTGGCAACCTTGTGTGGACTCTTTTCATAATGGCAAGGATCCCCTCCATCATGGTCTGAACTTCAAGAGTTTTTTTGAGCTTGAGAGTTTGTTTTCGAGAAAACGATTGGTACCATCTGGTCTCTTGCAAAATTTTACATTTGATCATTTACTTCAATTGCAAATTCTCATGGCACACAGTATTTCATTTCAATAATTGCCTTTGCATGATTTTGTGAAGAAAGCACTCAACCGTTGCTATCTATATAATTATGGGAATATTCTTCCATATGCACAGCCTTATGACAATTTTCCAAATTTTGGAAGATTATGCTAGCTATTTCATCCATGCCTAACATTGTTTAATCTTTTCTGGTATTTAATGTACTGTTTAAATTGCCCTTATGCAGAAGAACAAACAACCAATCCAAAGGTATCTCTATATCTTTTTTTTTTTTTTTTGCGTGAAATTTTCTCTTTTGCCAAGACATATTTACTTTTAATTTTTCTTTTTTCATTTTCTGTCGCAGGCCAGAAGCCAACTTCTAATATCAGCAACCCAAAAGAATGAGCGACCAGCCAATCAAGATTTTGAAACAATAAAATGTGATTTAAAAGTAATTAATAATGATGATGATTCCTCGTCAACTAAGTTGGGTATGAATCCAGAATGTGAAGCAACGAATACCTTTGTTCCTAAGACAAGTGAATTCAATGAAGATCAAAAAGAGATCTTAGAACAATTGGTTGTGAAGAAATCTCCCAGTCCACAGAGAACATTTTATTCTAGTCCAGTTAATTATACTTTAAATGGTTTGAAAGACAATTTCTCATCAAAGAACTGTATAAGGGATGTAAAAGTGCTTTTAGTGCGGAATCCAATAATCGAAAATATGTCTCCGAAAAAAAAGAAATTCCTCAAATTATGAAAGTAATCAAGAAAAATTAGATGGAGACACCTAGAGTATCCTTATGAGGAGAGTGAAAATTTGGCTTATCAGAAGTTCCATAGGCCCTACAAAGAGCATCAACTTAGACTTAATTTTGAACGCGTCCATTATCCCCCCCAAATCTTCTCACTCATTCAGTGCTCCACGTAAGTTCATTATATAATTGATTTTTTCTATGTTTACCCTGCATCTTAAAGAATGCAAAAAAATTTTCTTCAATGTACCTATTTGGCTAAGTAGAAATGATTGAATGGAGCTTTTGTGTGTGCCAGGGATTTGTGATTCATGCACTTGTTCTAAAATTTTGCAAGAAATACTATGGTGATACTTCTATTCCCTGAAATGAACTTCTTAGCTACAAAAAAGCTACTAAAGTTGAAGCTGTAATGGAAATATCCCTCTCGCTGTGCTAAGAGTCCACCCCTACATCCTGTCAAACCCTCCATGCACAAGCAGGGAGCAACTACATAAACAGGGTTGCCTTTATGTCGGTGACTCCAAGGCTGGAAACATGGCAACCTTACTGATGTATTTGCTATCTAACTGTGCATGGAGCGTCTGACTGGTCATGAAGATGGATTCTCAGTGTAGCGCATAGGACCTCTTCCATTGCGGCCTTAACTTTAAGAGCTTTTTTTAGCTTCGGAGTTTGTCTTAGGGATAACTAGTCGCACCATCATGTTTCTCTCAAAATTTTTCATTAACAAAAGTAATTAAATTGCAAATCCTTGACCCATGCAAAAGCTTCATTTTGGAAATATCATTATACCACTGCTATTCAGTGTTACACATTATTTGTTTAGATCAAACAATTTTTCTCTCAAATAATCATGTAGTTGAGCAAATATAAGCCGTGTAAATTTGACTTAAATGTGTCGTTAAAACATGTGTTTTTCCTCGATAAGGATAGGAACTGCTAGTAAAAAGAAGAAACATGCTATCTTTATTGATAAATGATATTTATTCTGTATGGACACAATGGTTTTAACGGAGTTATTTTGTGGGAAGAAGAAAAAATGGGAGTCCGCTAAATTTCAGTGCTCATATTCTCTTGATGACTGTTGAAGCAAAAATTGAACCCACAACCTTTGAAATTTCAGTATTCTAAACCATACTTTCATTATATAAGAATCTTAATGTAGTGCCACATGACGACACTGTAAGCCTAACGGTCGGGGCTGTTGTAGAGACAACCCAGAATACGTCCTCTGTTCTTGCCTCTTAGTAGCTGGTTTAATGTCATTACCCCTCACCCGACACTAATGGTACGTTGTAAGGTCTCAAGGTAATGACGGAAGACTTGCTGACAAGAGCGAATATGGATTGCTACTGTGACAGCCCCGACGGTTAAGCTTACAGTGTTACCATGTAGCACTATATTAACAAGGGAAACTTCATAGTTTATATCATGTCATCTCATCAATTTCTTCTAATCTCTCTTTCCCTTTCCTTTCAATTATTGATCATTAATGTTTTTTTGTTTTTTTTCATCTTTCTTCCTTTCACAGAGATCTTTCAATTGAAAAGGTTTGCAGTCAAAAAATTCTCTTCACATCCAAAACAAATGTATTCCTGCTCCTCTTCTCAGGATTCAAATTACTCAGTGTAATATTTCTTTGTTAGTGTGTTACATTAAATATATCCTGAGATTGGCGAAATATACCCCAATAAAGGTATTTCATAAAATTTGGTCTCTGTTTATAAATTCTATAAAAAATGTTTGTGAATTATTAATTATTCTTTGAATGATTCCGACCGATCTCTCCCTCACGATTTAACAAAAACAAGCAAATCGATGAACTTGTATATTAATTAATTAATTACATGATCAAAGTTATTCTTTGATCACAATTGAAGGTAGCAGCTGTAAAGTCTAAATTTCTAGTATCTCTGCGCCATTGAATGTTCTCACTGAATCAAGCGAAACAATTTTCAGTGTAAATCAGCAACGAAAACCATGGTTACCATATTATTTTGTAATCAAGTCATATGATGGGCAATGACATCTCTCTGCCAATTTTATTATTTATACAAAATTTTCTTGCAGTACTTATTTCATTTAATAATTTTACATGACTTTCGTTAGAAACTCTCTTTTATTCCTCTTCGATTTATTTTACCTTCTTTGATTTATTTTAACTTCTTTGATTTATTTTAACTTATTAATTCGTTTTACCCCATTACTGTGATGTAAATTGTTCTGTATTCTTCTTCACATCTTACCTAATGTGATCCAAGAATGTTTCTGCGAAAATGACAAAACTTCCTTTTTTTATTGTTGATTATAAAGAAAATAAAGAAAATTCTCTGTCGTCTGGTGCAGAGTAAAAAAAATCCAACTTGTTATTATTCATCAAAATTCTTAGAATTTAAGTGCATTTCATTAATTGATGCTTGGATCATAGACATGTAGTGCAAAATTTTAGTTAGTTAATGAATGTGAAAAAGCTTAGACGTGTTGGATATTGTCATTAACTAGTAGAGAGCCCAGGGCAAACATTTGACAATTTTACAAATTTTAGTTTGCAATTCTTAAATATTTAGCCTTTTTTTGGAAAAGGGAAGTGTCAGTCAATCATCAAAAATCGGTATTGTGACCCTAAGATAAAAAATGTTTAAAAAATTATCTTTGGAAAAGAAAGATGATCTTTTAAAGCTCCGAATGATTGTGCTGAATTCAATATTGAATTGTGAAATATTTTATCCATCCCTGACTGGAAAACAGAATTTGCTAAATTTTGTTCCATCTGCGAATATCCAGGAAAAGTTGGTTGGAATAATGGTGCATCAATAAAAATTTTACCTCCAGCAGTTTATAACCAGGTGTCTAGATTCAAGCTTCCAAACTCCTAAAGCAAGTGCACAGACTTCATTATGCACCTATGTCTTTCTCTAATATTTGCGGTCCTATTGTAAGACAGTTACAATTTTAACTTCCAGAAATCTATGAAAAGAAGAATTATCAGTTCAATAAGAGGTGAGTCTTAGTCAAAAGAAATGGTGGATCAAATTTGCTCATAGTACAATAATAGTAAAAACTTAAGCAACTCATCACATTGTTATGGGCGGAAGCAATTTCAGGACATTCCATCAACGATTTTTCGTCCGCGTACCTGGTTTTTCCAGTAGTTCGTGTCCACACGTAAAGTAAGCAACAGTGATTTGGTCCAAGTGTTACATTTTAGTCCGCATGTAAAATTATATTGACAATATCGAAACGAGAAAATCAAGAGAGGAGGTGTTGTTATGGTAACTCATTTTTTAAATGAAATGTTACTTTCTTCTCATGATTCTCTTTTAAGTTGTCATCTTCACATGGTATGTTTTCCATGGCTCAGTCAATCATCTTCTTATTAGTCGCTATGTCGAGCCTCTTAGCGTAAAGCTGGTGTAGGGGCCTCTTACTTCTACTATCTCCCCATCTAACTCCCTAAAAATCCTAAAAATGTCCAATATTACATTCCTACTCTTTCAAATCCTACTAAGTTCAAAATAACCTCATTTGTCTATAGATAGCTGTAAAATCCTAAAAAATTTGAACAAAGGAATAGAAGCCACAAAACTCCCCCCCCCCCCAAAAAAAAAAGTTGCCATCGGTAAATATTTGATTTTATTTCTATCCTTAAAATTTTCGATGTTAAATATACTTTACATATACCTTTTCTCTTTTTTTAATGAAAATAGTATTACATTTTAATATAACATTTACATTTTTAAAACGTGGTAAATATTTGAAATACGACCTTTTCCAAACGATGGCATCGATATTAAGCTCAATGAGTTGTAGTTTTGTTGAAAGGAACTTTACAACAATGAATAACAGAGAAATAAAAACCAAGAAGCACGCAATCTTTGATTTTTAACCAATTTGTACATTGATCTCTTAGAGTCAAATACGTCCAATTTTGAGCGTTTGATTGCGTGTACACCATGCTACAGCACAGTAAAAGCACAAAATATAAAAGAAAAAATTAGAATGCTGTGGAAATCATTAAATTTTACACGGAACCACCACAAAACACACACTATATTTCCCTGTAGTACATTTTTTTTTCTTTCTTTTTTTTCATCAATTTAAATGACAATAGGTAATCCACGCAGAGTGTACAAACATTTCAAAATTATGAGTTGGAAAACGCTGACTCCGCGAGTTCAAATATTAGAGCCTAACTCCTAACATAGCGATGCGGCCGACGGCGTGCTGCCGGCGCGTAACGCGCGCTGGCGCCTACAAACCTACAGGGATACTTCACGCATTGCGCGATGCTTAAAGTTTCCCCTTAGGTTTGTAGGCGCCACTGCGCGTTTCTTGCTGGCCCGCTGGCCGCCGCGCCTCACGCCGCAGCAGCGTGCTACGGCGCGGCGCCTCAAGCAACTATTTCGCAACTGAGGTGGTGCACAGTATCATACGAAATGGAAGGTGCTGCAACATATTAAGAATGACAGGCATCCTTTATAAGTACGGAGCTTTCCTCGCAAAATAAATCAAGATACTATGGTACAAAAAGAGAGCGGTAGTCCAAAAAACTCACCAAGTCCTAACATCCGTATTTAATAACGTTTAGCATAATTTTTGAATTTTATTAGAGAAAAAAGTAACTTGATTTTTGCAGGATCATTCTTGAGTATGCCATAAAGAAGATTTTTTTGAATCAAGAAAAAAATATCTGAATGAAAGCTAGTTTCTGCTTGATGTTAGTGACTTTTCCTTTAATGTAAGCTTATTTGTCTTCATTGGTTCATAAGGAAATTTTTTCGGCGATAAATATGAGCATATTTCTGCTTGAATCAATTAAATTTTTCCGCTAATGAAGTTCAAAAATCATGCTGAACGTCATTGAATACAGATAGTTACTAGGACTTAGTAAGTTTTTCGACTACCACTCTCTTTAAGATTATCCGGTTTAGGTATAACAAAATGGAATTTTCTTGATAGATAATTAAGTCCTGTTGCACCAAAGAGGTGTAGGAAGTTTTAGTGAATTTTGCCTCGTGGAATTGATGCTCCCCCATTTTAACCAAAAATCTCAATTATATATTTTTCTCCGTTGGACCAAAAAAAAACTGCAGAAGTGCGTTTCTCATTTGCAGTGTTCTGAAATATACGTACCCCGGCTCACTTTTTTTAAGGAGAACGAACCAACATTATAACTTGAAATTGTTTCAGAATATTTTTTACACAGAGGAAAAAGATAGTGGAAGTTTTAAGACATGACGTCAAGTAAAAAATTAAAAAATTTAAAAAATAAATAATGACAAGAAGTCTGTAATGATGCCGCAAAGCCATCAAAGCATTCCATCTGCCGCAGCTTTCCCGCCGCGCGCCGCTCGTCAAGTGTCGTCGAATCACAGTTGAGCGTGAAAGCTTTGGCGGGATAAAGTTAACTAGAAGTTAACCAATCATCAGTCCACATCATACCTACCGTGTTGCAATGCCGTCGTGTTTTTATCTATTATCATTTGTGGCGGACCTAACCTTAAAATTTAAATACTTGAACTTTCATCTTCCTTTTTCCAATTCATCGACTTTTAACTTCGAAGACACATTCCAGTGGGTGAAGATTTCTTTTCTCCGTACGATTCTCACGGTTTTTTTGCCTGGTTCATCGATTTGTGAGACCGACGCTTGCTGCCTACCTCCCGGCTCCTGTCACAACAGTCGAAACACCGAAGTTGCATTATGATTTATTTTGTGCATAATATAAGTAGTTCTTCTGTGTTCTCGTGTGTGACAGTATATTAGTAACTGAAAACAGTAAGGTAAGAGAGAAGGGTGTTTTAAATATGTGTATTGCATGCGTCCTCAAAATCAATTACGATTTTCTGTTATAATATTATCTTCTATCAGTAGCTCAAGTTTGGCTCAAGTGTAACGGTGGTGCGATAAAAGACGCAAAACTTGCACACCTGTTACAAACTAAAAAAATTTTAAGTTTAATGCCTTCCCTTTTGTACGTCGATGGCTTACATAGAAAAGTGTGTAAATGAAAACTTGGCAGGTTTGAGTTTTTGACGCTATCATGTAAAAGAGGTCATCGAGAACTCAAGTTGAAATTTTTCCTGCAGTTTAGGGTCTTGTCTCTAAGAGTGCTGTTCGCGAAACTCTGGTCATATTAGTTCACTGAACTGGAGTTCTGGAGATTGTAACAAGTTCTGGCAACAAGTGCGCCCATAATGCTGCTAACCACACCCATGTGGATGGGACTCTAGTGTGTTCAAACAAACGTTTGTATGTAAGCTATCAATCAAGTAATAAAGATGCATGACCCCCAAAAAAAAAAAAAAAAAAAAAAAGAGCCACCTATACTCCTTGTTTTGAAATACAGATACTTACACTCATGCGGAAAACAACCAGCACTGTCAGAACTCAATGTGATAGCGTTGCTGCCCCATGGCGTAAGGAGAGCTAGGTCCATCCTTGCGCAGATCCCCCTGCCCGCCCATCTACACACCGGAGTTTTGCTGTGACATCAGCAGGCTGAGTCCCCTTCAGAAAAGGACCATTCAGACAGCTCGCCGTGCTGCACAGCTATCACCTCATGTGTTTTCAAATCAGCTGCTGGAGTGGGCTTATGCTGATGTCATGATATCAGAGTCTCATCTTTGTCTTTCAGAGGAACTGACATAGCTCTTCTCAGACCATGTTGCTGTCTTGGATTTCATC
Organism: Bemisia tabaci; assembly: GCF_001854935.1. Classification (NCBI taxonomy): domain Eukaryota; kingdom Metazoa; phylum Arthropoda; class Insecta; order Hemiptera; family Aleyrodidae; genus Bemisia; species Bemisia tabaci. The sequence goes on along the minus strand of NW_017548020.1, from coordinate 4,865,473 downwards.
TATTGGATGGCAAGGCCCTTAAGCAGCCCTAAATAGCAGCAGCTCATCTCTCCAAAAAGTTCCTGTAAAGAGTCTTCTTATTGTTACTACTTTTTAACAGAACTCTTTAGCAGGTGTACCAAAAACCAATAGGACACGCCTACTATACTCAGTCGTAAATTGCAAAATACTGACTTGCATTTCAATGCTCCTTACTTTTCTACCCCTTTTTAAATGAAATGCTTCTGCCCTGAAGCAGTTAAAAGTATAATATTCCTACCTCTGTTTCAGGTCAAAATGGGCAATGAAAGTAGTCGAAATCAATTAAGTGGATTAGTTATAGATGAGAAAGCTTTTGAAGTTACGGATAATTGGACATTGTATTCTGCAAATTATAGCTCTGGAAGCAATCCGAAAGTTTCTGTCTTCATAGAAGCCTCTCAACATAGTTCAAGTTTGTCCCCCCTACATTTATTTGCGAAGGTAAGTGGGCAATGATTGACATTAAAATATTTGGTATGTCACATGCGTGCTCAATCCTTTGACCCAATATACCTCATGGAATATCACCATATTTATATCTATTAAAATGGGTCACCTAAATTCCTTGCTTATTTCTTTTCTTTTTCTTTTTTTACTACTTCAAACACCGCACAAGTAGTGTTCCTGCGTTTTCAGTCAGAGCCCCATTTCCCTTCAGTGCCTACTGCACAGGCAGCTCTGGGCAACTGTTATTTGAAACCATCGAAGAGTCTTGTTGTCATCCAGACCTAGGAGCCAGCGCTACAACTACTACAATACAGAAGGTCGGCACACTCTTTTGACCATTGTACAAACCTTTGTATCAATGGACCACTAGACAAAGTACGAATTTCAGCACTCTGATACATGTTTCTTAACTAAAATTTCACGTAGAACACGATGCGCACGACGGAAATTAACGAAATGGACTCCTTACGGAGATATTTAATGATTCTTGATGCGTAAATTTAAACCACCCGCTCATGAAAACTCAATACTCTACGTGATTCACATCGCGCGCTAAACGTTATCATGACAGTATCTGCGATTTAAAAATCTGGCAACGTCAATCTTGACGCTTCGGCTCAGCTATAGCAAATTGCTAATAGTTTGAACAACATATGGTGGGAAATGAACATTGCTCGGTTGAGAAGCTTGCTGAAACCGTTGTAGTGGTCGATTTGACTCTCGTAGAGCTTTGAGTTTCTTGTGAGCGGGCAGTTCAAATTCCTCGTAACCAATGTAAAATAAAAACGTTGATATCTTCGTTAGGAGTTAGTTTCAGTAATATTCGTTGCGCTAATCGTGTTCTACGTGAAATTCTGGTTAAGAAACATGTATCAAATCGCTTAAATTCATACCTTGTCTAGTGGTCCATTCAGGGATTTTACTCAAATTTTAATTACTATTCACCTAATGCTTTTCCCTCTCCTTTATAAAAGTTGTAGTGAATTAAAACTTTTTTATCGGTTATTTCTAGTTGCAAATATTATGATCCCAAAGCCCTAGAGACTTTCCTGATCAAGCACAGGGGGCTCTAAAGTTGTAAATTTGAACAGTTTCAGGTGCCTCATACCCTATCAGCAAAGCCTGAACGGGACCATAAAATTCGCACTCTCTGGGGATGGAAGTCAAGGGATACCTCTGGCCTGTTGGGTTTGGATTTCTCGGGGATGATTACTTATCAAAGCACTTTTTTCTAACCTAGTCTACTAAATGATGAAAAAACCAGAATTTTTGTTTCTTTTCTTTGTTTTAGTGCTGTTTTATTGTTCTTTGCCTTATCTTTGTCTTATGATTGGGCTACTGGTTCAGGTTCCATTCTCCTGGGTAATCATCAACATTGTTGCAAGAATAATTTTAAACCCCCTTCCCTGAAGTTTCAGAATACCTACTTTGTTAAGAATGGGGATAGCTGTAATGCACTCTTTTATCTTTTTTCAGAACTTAATGTTGCACAGACATCCATGTATTCTGAAGTATATTGCATCTTGGACAAAATCTGGGAAATTATATCTAGCAACTGAAGATGTCCGGCCTCTTTCTCATGTCATCAACTCCTTGACGTCAATTCAAAAGTGTATTGGGCTCTACAGTATCTTGAAAGCTTTAGTTTTTCTTCATGAGCAGGTACGGTACCTTAATTATCTTCTGGGGAAAAAAGGGGGAAAAATCCTTCCTCCACTGCATGCAGAAAGTAACTTTTAACGCCCCTCCCTCCCACACTGTTGCAGCAGGATTTATCTCGCGTTGCTGATTACATCAGTTTTTACTGTCCGCTAAGCTGAAAATACGCACAATAATTGACTACCATAAATTAAAATAGCCCAAAATGGCCAATATTTGGCTCATCAGAATGCATAAATGTTCTGCAGGTTAAATTTTAGTCAGGGAATTTTATTCAGCAGTCCTAGAAAATTTAGAGAATAAAAAAAAGATTACCCATATAGTAAGCAATCTTTTGAACCAAATATTGCGGGAACATCTATTAGTATTTATTCATAGGGACTTGAAATATGTTCACCAAACAAATGTTTGAGCCCAAAGTACCTACTTATTCTAAAAAGTATTTTTGATCTAGTATCCTTTGAAAGATGGGAGAGAACATTCAAGATGTGATCCATTCTAATTTGTCCATCTCTTTGTGATTTAGGCCAAAGCTGCACATTTGAATGTTTGTAAAGCTTCCATATACGTTACATCTGATGGCTCCTGGAAACTTGGTGGTCTTGAGTTTTTGAAAAGGTAAGGTTAATTACTATATCTGTATTTCCAAATGATGTTGAAGCATTGTAAATTCAGAGAAAACAGCCTATTTGACTAGATCAACAATTTCAGAATGCTCACTGCAAGGTTCAGTCCTCTACAAAAATTGTTTATAAAAACTTGAAATAAGTACATCAAAGTAATGTTTCAGAGGAATCTTAGTTGCATTTTGTTCGGTAACTTGTTTGTAATTGCTTTGCAACTGTTTAGAGTATTCCTACTCTGTTTGGAGTGGACCATTGCTGTTGAGCAGGACTTATTTAATAGGAAAGTTTTTTGCAAAATGTTTCAAAGCTGTTGTAACATTTTGTTCTCTGTGACAATTTTTAACAATGCTTCAAGCAGGTTTCAGAAATCGTTACCAATCATAAACTCTCTTTTTTTGACTGCACGCTCATTGGTTGCACTTTGATTTTGAAATAGTAATACCAAAAACTCTTTTTCTGGAACATGTTGTTACTTGTTGCTGTTACTTCAAATGAAATACATCTTTACTCTCTTAAAGTGAATATTTTCAATGAGAACAAATATTACTTTTTGTTTGTAGGTTTCAAGACTTAACATTAAGTTATCTACAAGAAACTAAATCTAAACGTTACATTTATGGAATTGCCCCGAATGAAGATGATTGTGCTCCTCAGCCACCAACAATCATTGACCAGTATGCTTTTGGGGTTTTAGCTGATGAAATTCTAGAGGAAAAATCTAATGGTACGGTATTTATTTATATCTCCTGGAAAAAGATTGCACATCTCCCAACAATTTTCATTATGAATGGTTGATATCAGGATAAGTTCTGTAATGAGTTTTGAAAGCAGTGTAATTTTGAACATTTTAGATACATTTAAAAATTATGCTTTTGTCGGTCTTATCAGTTGACAGCAATTAGTCGTAACTTCAATTATTTTTGAAAGATTGTAAAAGACCCTGAAAGGCTGTAAAGTTTCACAGGAAGAAAATCGGTGTTGCTTTAACATCCTTAATTGTGGAAAAAATGCACAGTCTGCTTCGCCTTCTGCTGCCAATTTTACATTTTAAGATGCTGAAATAACTGTCCAGGAGGTTAATTAAGCATCTCAGGAAGTAATTGACAGCCCAAAACGTACCGTATAATTTTTTCAACTTTAAGTATATTAAATCAACATCTCCTTTTTAGGTGTTTCTTACAAAGTTTATACATCAAGTATTTCAAATATCTCTGTCAAAACTCCACTTTATGCTGTGTCATGCTCCTTGGTGAATACATAGAAATCAGCTAAGAGGGAATGCAGCAGAGTTTTAACTAGAGTTGGGCCGAAATAGATTTTTCACACCACCAGATACGGATATTGATTTTTTGTATCCGGCCGGAGCTGAATACCGGATAATTCGCTGAGGTATCTGACCGGAACTGGATAATACCGGATCTGGATAGTGCTTTTTTGCAAGAGAAATATCTCCCGATTTTGCGCTTGAAACATGAGGCACACTGTGTATTAGACCATCGAGACTGTCATCCATGTATGTGCCTTCGTACTGGCAACCTCCTTATTTTCAAAGACACGCGATAAGTCGGCTTGCTATAACGAATACCAAAATAAATGACCTGGCAGATGAGCAGCATTAGCTTTCATTGGGTTCGTGGTGTGATGTGATGGGCCAGATGGATCTGATTCTGATGTGCAGAAAGAAAGATATTATCAGAAGTGTAAGTAAATACGACAAAGGTGGAAAATAGCGCTGCCAACCTCACACTTTTTAAAGCACCGTTGCTGCTTGCCGATCAAAAGTCGCAGCATTTTAAAGCCTGTCATGTGACAGAAAGTTGTGCGATTCATCTTAATTGATGAGAATCTCTGAATGAACAAGAGGAATGGATATTGAAACCGATAATCAAACTTGATAGGACTTTGTTTCGATACAATTACGATACTTGTGAAATTACGCTCAGACTAAAAACGTTTTCAACAGGGAACTTATGCATCTGTTGGTGACATTGGTTTTTTTTCCTTTCTACTCGCATTCTTTGTCTTTGAAAATGGACCTTAAGGCATTAAGGTCCATGTTGCGATCATGTTAATTTGCGGAAAACGTTCCTAATTCTGGTAATAATAAGTTTCGGAAAGTTGAGCAATTACCAAGACTAGTAAAAATGTGCCGAAAAGTGCCAAAATATCACAAAAAATTTATCGAAATTTTCACGGCCGAAAAAGCACCATTCGGCGGGTCCAAAAACCAGATAGCGCGATTATCTGACCGGATACGGATACCCATGAAAATCGTATCCGGCCGTATAATCAGGCAATCAGGATAATCGCTGGATACCCGGCCCAACTCTAGTCTTAACATAACTTTTAGTTATGAGCATATGATCACCAACTTTTGTCTATTGACTGGTGCATCCCGTCACCTTTATTCTTCGTGGAAAGGACGCTAGTAAAAGGGCTCTTACAGAAAAAAAATATGCTAATTTCTTAGACTGGATGAAATATCGCACCAGAATAGGTTTTCTGAGGACTGGAATACCATAACTGAGCAGACACTATCCATTAAAATACTTTGAAAGATTCACATGATAATAATATCTAATCATAAAAATTCTTTGAAAACAAACCTAAAGATATGTTTTTGTCATTTCCTTTCTTCTCTCTCCTTCTTTTTCTATTATCTATATACACTGAGTTTTTTTTTTTTTTTAATTTCAGATCAAGTTCCTGCATTGAAGGAATTCAAAGATACATGTATTAATTGTTTACGCAGTGGGGAACCATCGGAACGTCCATCTTTAAGTCAAGTTTTGAGACACCCTTTTTTCACTCATGAATTTATAACTGTCCACAATTTTCTATCAGAGTTAGCCATAAAAACTCAGGATCAAAAAACTGAATTTTTCAAGTAAGCCTCAAAAAATTATTCTTTTGTTTGTTAGCAGCCACCTGTTACCTGATTCTAATTGAGTAAGAAGATTATTCATTGTGCAGACTTAGGACCCATTAACAACAGCAAGTTTAGTACAAAGCCTAGATCAGTGTGTTCTTAGCTATTGGAAAAACATGACTAACCAGAAGGCTATGTCCCCTGGCCGCTTTACAGTTCAACTCCCAGAGGAAGATTCGCATGCTCTAAGGTCTGTTTTGAGAGTTAATCTTAATAAAACAGGCTCAGTTAGAGACTATCTTCTATTGATAGCTGCAAAAATCATGAAAATTGGCTAAGTAGAATGGTAGAACGAACTGTGACTAATGAGGAATATTTAGGAGCTCAGAGAGTTTATACTAATGATAAGAGTCAGAAGAATATTCAGAGAGAAAATTAGTGTCAGAAAAGATGAAAATGGTCAGGCAACAAACAAATAAAATTCATAGCGCTCGATATTTAAATACAAAAATCATAAAACTTTCAGACCTGTGCAATTTTACAACTAAGCATTTTTTAAGTGCAGATACTGTTCCAAGCTTTTCACTGGCCATTAGCTTAGTGTTCCTACATGTACAGAATTTTTCTTTGATTTTTACTTGCTGAATGGCTCTGAAGCAAAATATTCAGCAATATTTGTCCTCAAGAGACTTCAGAATTGCAAGATTACTGTAATATTGATAGCCTTGCTGTGCCTTAATGCAAGTGGAAAGCTATCAAGATAATGAGGCAAGCAGTGAAGTCATTAAATGGCCATCGTCACCTTAAGATTAAGTTTTGAGTTGATTTGTCCCTAGCCTTTTAGAGGGCATCTCTATCAGCAGCGTTAAGTGAGTTAATAAGAATATTGACCTTTCTTTATTTCACAGAAGTTTAGCTGCAGATCTAAAGGTATTTCCAGAAAACCTAATCGCCAGCCAACTAGGATCATTACTTCTCTCAAGATTGGTGCTATTAGATTCTGCTGCTCAGGCCTGTCTACTTCCGCATTTATTAACCCCTCGATCAGGTAATTTCGGCACTGTCTACTTTTACCACCAGTTTTATTTTTTTATCTACAAGGATCTATCAAGGAGCCTAGTATGCGTTAGAGATAGAGGGGCAGTCTCTAATCTTCTGCAGCAGTGCTCATTTCTTTAGATGGGTGTTATCAGCGCAAGAGGCACAGTATCGGAGACTGTTGCTCCTTGCTTGTCCAAATAAGGCATATCAAAGCACCAATGATGATTATAACTGCAATGGTTATGCTCCGACTTACACATTATCAGTAGGGAACTTATGAACAAGTTTGTAGTTATGTTTTTTTGATCTCTCTTCCACCGTGACCTGTTTCTTAGAAAAAGCAACAAGACTTCAGGATCAAGTTGGAATCAAGCAATGTTGATTTATTTCCTTTCAAAAGTGTGTACCTAGCGATGACAACCCCCCCCCCCCCCAAAAAAAAAAAACACAGAAGGCTGCATTGACGGGGGGAAAAAACGTACAAAATATTCCTTAGAGTTAAACTCAAGCTCATGATTTGACTCAGCAGGGCTTGACTAAAGTAAAAAACCAGAGTAAAACTCTGTTAACTTGAAATTCCTTATAAATAACTCCAGTATAAGGAGTTTAATGTATGTTTGTAAAATATATTTGAAGAGATTTTAAGTCGAGGCATTTTCAGAGAGCATCTTGGAAATCCTGCCTTAGCCGTAAGCCTTGTTTCTAATTTATAACTTATTTTTCAGATGAATATCCGGAGTCGCTGTTTTCAGACTCAGTGTTCAGCAAATTTATCGTACCAAAACTTCTATCAATTTTTTGTGTCAGGGATTCACAAGTTCGACTAATTTTGCTGAAGTATTTCAAACTCTTCTGCAGTTCTTTCACTCAACAGCAACTTCAATTACAAATTTTACCAGAGGTATACATTCTCTTTGATTTTAACCTTTAATGATGAAAATTGAAGTACATATTCTCCCATTCTTGTTGATCCTCGAAAATGGCAATAAGTTGACGGATAATCTTTGACTCTCTTGTCTCAAACTCAGATCAAAAGGTATAAAACCTCAACGTGAGTCAATGAGTTGACTTTAATTTTGATTAATTTTTTTACAACGCTTTACTGTAACCAAAAAGATTATCTTTCAAACACTCAGTGACAATCACTTTATTCAAGACCGCCCATCTAACCTCCAATTTTGCCTCCTCTGATGGCTTATTGGCTTTCACTCCTGTTGAGGTGTCTACAGCTGTCAATAGATAAACTAGTAAATAACCTCAAACTCTGCCGAAAGTATTTAATTGCCCATTGCCAGCAGCTAGCAGCCTTCCTTTAAAACGGAATTTACTCAATGAGTTCATAATTCTCAAATATTCATCTCTAACGTTTCAAGATACAATGATCCCATCTCAAAAATCAATTTCTGTAATTCAATCATCGGCCGTTGCAATATTTACTTCCTGAACTTGACTGCCAAATCCCTAGGGAGGAATAAATTGCGAGGAATGAAGAGATCAAGTTGGTCAGGTATTGAGGCGCACACATGTGCTGAGGACCTGCTCCTGCAAAAAAGTGACCGTATTGAAATTCCTAACCGAATGATTTTTTAACCTGATATTTTGAGGGTTTCAGCAGCTTGATTGTTGAAATTTTTTGTTTGTCAGGACGACATAGGACATAGATGACATAGGTTAAAAGGCGGAGCGTGATTGGTCGGCTATGTCTTATAGCTGCTTTGTCGTGCCTAAGTCGGGTTGAACTCACGACAAGCTAACGGCACCTCTGAAGTTTCCGACAGTATGTCGTCCATTCCTCCTGACAAAAGCACGACAAAGCAGCGATAAGACATAGCCGACCAATCACGCTCCGCCTTTTAACCTATGTCATCTATGTCGTCCCGGCAAACAAAAAATGTCAATGATCAGGCTGCTGGTGGTCTAAAAACTCCAGAAAAATTCCTGTAAGATCATGATCTTTAGTTCTTTAAATACAAGCAATAAAAAGAAACTCATGCAATAAATCCGTTGGAGTCATTTAAAGACATCTATGTATAAATCAAATATTGATTGTGAGCGAAATCCAATCAAGCAACCAAATGTAAGCCACCAACACGTTACGGCCTGTATTGTTTAACTTAGTTGAATTTCTTTAACCATTAAATGTCATTTATTTTATTTATTTTTTTTTTTCATCAAATTATTTTAAGATGGTTTGTCCCACAATAGAGTAATCTACACAGGTCAGTCATTCATGAAGTTGAGTTTTGGAACTCTATTGCGCAGTGACATAGAATTGGCTGTCTGCAATGTATTTCTCATGAAAGCAGCCAATGAGATGTCACGTTGTCTGCGGTTGAGTTACGGCTGGGCGGGAGAATGGATTTCGAAAGGATGCCCAGTGGCTGACTTGTGTAGATCGGTCTTGGTCACACTCAATATCATGATAAAAATCACTAGTCATATTTGGTGTCAGTAGAAATATATTGAAAACTAGCCGTTCTGGGCGCGCTTCGCGCGCCCGTCACGCCTAGCCGGGGGCTACGCCCCCTGGACCCCCGGTCACTCGCTACGCGAGTGACATTCGGCATTCGGATTTTATAGTAGTTGCAAATTTTTAATCACTATCTTTTGAAGATTTCATAGAAAACATTATGAAATTCTCATTCCACAATTAACTTGTAGAATAATAATGGCAGGGCAAGAAATAGACTATATCTTATGGACGGTTCCCACTTAGTAAAACAGCCAACACCACGAGAAGGTGAGGAACCATTGTTAGCCACTTTTTTTACTTTTCTGAAAAAATTTACTGAAATTTTAGTTGCGTCCCCTAAAAGGAAACACGGAGAAAAAAATTTTGTGCATGGAACCCGAAGCTGAGATCATATGGATCTCTGAAGTTTTCGGATCACGCATCCGAAAAGTTAAGGTCCATCTGCCGAAGTTCGGGTCAGACAATTGAAGTAGTTCGGTATATACCGAAGGTTTCAGGTCACACATCTGAAGTACTCGGTGCATACCGAAGTGTTTCAGATTTCCGACCCGAATTTCGGCAGCTGGACCTCAAGTTTTAAGAGATTCATATGATCTCAACGTCGGGTCCCATGCACGAAGTTTTTTCTCCGTGTGAGTATTAATATAAATTTCAACACAGTCAAACACAGTAGAGAACCAAGGAAATCACAGTAGAACAGAGAAAAAATACCGTCGAATAAATAAAGAAAACTATTATCGAAGAAATTCTAATTATTTGGAAAGTAATTTGCTGGCGTAGGTAATCAATGCGTAGCTGCGTAGGAGCATGAGCGAGATTTATCATCAACTGACCGCTGGCCGGTAGGTACCTGGGTGGGCGAGCGACAATACGTAAGCGGTGGCATATGGTTCGATTGACAGAGGAGTGGGGAACGGCCAGACGTAGGGGAAAGGTTCAGGCTGAACCGTTCAGCACAGCGCAGCGTCAGTCACCGGGTGGGGAAGAGAGTCCGGGAGGGGACACTTCCCCTCGAGTGAAATAGAAAAAGGCAGAATCCTTCGAAGTTTATATTAATGATATTTGAGCATTAACAAGGTGAGGAGACATCATAATTTGTGGGTCACAATTTTTCCCCTTTTTCATCCTTTGCCTCCAGTCAATTATACATCTTTATACTTAAAAGGGTACACTCTCTTTCCTTCAATGGGGAACGTTTCCGTCATTGAAGTAAAGTGAGTGAATTAATGAGTTCTTAAAGTTCGACGACTAGGTTTACCTTTCTCAGTTAAAAGTTCACTGTTTTTCAATTAGTTCTTTATCCCTTCACATACATTTTTTTAAATGAAATATTATCAGAATTCTTTTAAGTTTGATCCCTTCTCATAACTGTTTTTCCAGCTCTTACTTGGAATCAAGGACACTAGTGATGAGCTGGTCTGCGCCACATTGCATGCTCTAGCTGATCTTGTTCCAGTTTTAGGATCTGCTGTTGTCATCGGTGGCAAAAGAAGTAGAATTTTCGCTGATGGTAGACCAAAAGTAAGTATTTCTGTTCCTCTCTTCTGTACCAGAACTTATTTAAAATGAGAGGAAGCATGGAGACAAATCTGAAGCTGTTGAGAGAATCAGAAATGTTGATTACTCAAGCAGGAACCAGAAAAACTTAGAAACGAAATGACAACCTAGAATTTCAGAATCTTTGCAAATCTCATCAATGTATGCTCTTGTTTGTACAAGTCAAGATGAAAAGTAATACTTCCTAGCTCATTACTTTGAAAAAAAGTATGTCAATACGTTGGTTTCCTGAAAACCTGATGATTCTAGATTAAGATCCTGTTTTAAGTGTCATTGTTTCAAAGAATTTTTCATTCAAAGCTATGAATAAGGTCTATTAAAATTAAGATAAAAAGTCTCTGAAGTAATTTACATTAATCAAATTAGTTCAATTAAATACGAGGAAAAAACATTTGCTGTTTCAGCTGTGGAAGGAACCGGAAAAGGATCATGAGAGCAGTAAGAAATCTCTTGAAAGTGATTTAGGTGAGTATTTTTCCATTGGATAAAATACAAGAACCGCAACTCTCCTTTCATTCATTAGGGGCAAGATTTTAAAGATCAAGTAACTACTGATCTTCCTACTTTTTCTGTGGAAAAGGTAGGTGCAATACAGGTCAAAACCAGACTATGCGGCATGTTATCGAAACTTGACCCCTCCATTTAGAAGGCAATATGCCTCAAGTTCTGAGCTTCTTTGAGGGATTATAAGCACCAAATTGGCTTGGTTTCCATTAATTTGTCACCTTATAACGAAGAATCATAGCAAAACATTATTTGCGTAAGCTTTTTCGGCACATAAAAAGCTTTCAGGAAATCCATTGCATACTAGAGTTTAATCTAGTTAAATTTGAGGTATGGTTATTATTGCCACCCGTGAGTCAAAATTCAAAAACTGTAGCTTGTTTTAAAGCTGAAAGTATGTCTAATAAAGGACTTCTTTCAGTTTTGCTCCATTCATAATATTTGTGGGGGAAAAAAGTAGCGAAACTTACTTCTTGGAAGACCCTCGCACTAACTTTGAACACCCGTAAATGCATCTTAAATTCATTCTTGACTATAACAACTTAAAACAGTCGATATTAAAAATTGCAAAACGTTGCCGCTAAAAAGCTTATATCTTTTTTTTCAAGACCACCTAATAATCAAATCAGTCAGTATTATGTATAAAATAAGGATTTGTGAAGTTATTTGTTCCTTAAAATAATGATCAATAAATCAAATATAATTTAGAAGTATGGTTTAAAACGATGTTGGTTCACTGCCACTTATCACATGTATTTCCACTATTTACACTATCCATCAAAAAATTATCAACAAGTCTCAAGACATGCAGCGCATGTCACTACAGCTCTAGCTCAGCATGACTTATACCTTGAAACATCTTTGTGGATGTTTGGTGCAGTAGCTTTTAAGTAACTATACCTCTATACATTTTAAGTGTTAGTAACTGAACATATCTTATTCAATCCTCTCGTTTCTCAATGATCATCTCTTATCCCCTCTATACAATCTGTATTATTTTCAGTGAGTTCGGAAATAATAACTGAGTTGATGCTCCATGAACGCCCTTCTCCGGATGGTGGTGAGGATCTAATTCAAGAATCCCAGAATTGTAATTCCAACAGTAGTCACTTATTACAAGAATCCAATGATGATGACAATGAGCAGTGGATAGACTGGGAATCGGTAATTATAGTTCAGTTTCTCTTTTTAATGACCTCTTTCAATGACAGGGTTGATGCTTTTATTTCTATCCATTGAAGGGGTGCCTTTTTAGCCTGAGTAAGCATGGCACTCTGATAGTTGACAAGGCTGACAGTCCCAAAATCAAGTTCAGAGTTATTTTATGTTAGACATAACTTTATTTTTCAAAGTTGCGAGCCGATTTTCGAAACTACTTGTACGTCAGTACGACAAGACAAGACATAGCCCCATCTTAACCATACAATACATCGCATTTCAATAAGTAGCCTGCTGGCTGAAGTTTTTGTGAACCCTGCTGTGTTATAAGTTGATAACTTGTGAATGAACAAATCTGTCACTATCTAACATTCACCAATCAGTTATCAGCATTTGATGCATACAGAAATTAAGTATGCCGTCCCTTGCCAATATCTTCATACCGTAATTTCTCATTTCAGTGAACAATGAAAGCAAAGATAGAATTATGGTTTAGTTTTTTGGTCTTGCCTGGAAAAATGTCACTAGGTAGCAAGTGATTTAATGCAAGTAAGACATGTAGGAAAAATTTAGGTGAGAATTAATTTGTTCAGTTATCTCTCAATAAGGTGAATTCGCCCCGAAGAGAAGAATCTTCAATATGTAGAGTATCAGAATAGAAAAAGTTCTCCAAAAACAAATGAAACCTTTAAAAAGGCAACTATCGGTTGTTAAGAGGGGTACCAGTGGTGCATCTGGGAATTTGAAACTGCAGGCGAGAGCTCACATTGCTACTTTTTTCTGATGGCCCTGCTTGCTACTTTTTTCTGATGGCCCTGATAACGCATAATAACAAGGAGAGATCCTAGCGGCTAACTATATCGAAACATTTGAACTATAGCTGATTGCAATTGTACTCTGCAACTGTATTTTATTCGTACTCTGTAGTAATAAATTGCAAATGATCTAGGGCTAATATGAAGAAATTTAGTGCCGGCCAAGTTTCGATATTATTTGATATAATGTTCCTTATGATCTCCTAATCATGATGAGCATCTAAAATTGAACTTATCATGTGCCTATCTTGAGAAAAGCAGGGCTGAAAAGTGGCTTTTTTGGCCCATTTTCACATTTTCTAACGGAGATGTGGGATTGTCGCTATGTGTGTGTGGGTGCTTCGTCTCATGCTCTTATTGTTAGGAAAAATTTGATTCCTCTCATCCGTCTTTTCTTCCTGGCCTGCAAGAAAATATAAAATCTCCCTGATCACCAATATGATGTTGGAACATCTCTACTAGATATTCTGTGTAAAAGTATCAAAAAATTACTTTTCAACCCCGCTTTTCTTCAGATTGGCACATAGGAAGTTCGATTTTAAACGCTCATTGTGCCTAAGAGACCATGAAGAACATCAGATCAAAAAATACTAAAGTTCATCTGGTTCTGAATTTCTTGGTTTTCTTCTTAGTCACTTGATTTTCCAGCGGGGAGCCCTTCGCCTTAAGGTTAACTTTATTTTTACCCCTCTTCTAGGCTAAATTAAAAGACATCTGCTTGTATATGCAGATCCATAGAATACAGAGGCTTTGATAGACTGTAAGAATGATCTTACTTCCAAACGTTACCAAGTTTCATTTTTTCTTTGCGTGTTTTTTATTCTGATTGTAAAAAGTTGCATTGTCTGTTGCATGTAGCCGCAAGAGAAAGAATCCTCTGTTGGAGTGGTGGAAAAGCCCAGGATTGCAAAAAAAGATAGCATTGACGAAATAAAGTCTTTAGGTATTTTCGTGAAACCCAAAGAAGTGAAACCAGATGAAATCGATGCTCTTTTTCAAGACATGGAGCCAGTCATCTCCAAGACCCCTGTTGCCGTGATAAGTGAAAATGGGTCTACTAATAAATTTGATGTTGCATCTATTGAGGATCAAGTTGAAGATGGTTGGGCGGATGACATTGATGATTGGGGAGCAGTCAGTGATGATAATTTTGAGTCAATTTCAGATAAAATCCAGGAGCCCTCATCTTAGGCTTTAGAAATGTCATTTTCTTCTTAATTCATTGTCGAGCTGAATTCTAACTTTTTACTATCCGGATCTTGTTTTAAAAGAAAAGATAATGGCAATTAAATCAATGCATTTCCTGTGATAAATCCATATTTTGTTATTTGTTTGAGTAATTTGTTTTTTAAATAAAGTATGTATTGTACGTCCTCTTAAGAAGTTGCTATTTTGTATTTGTATCAGCTGTAGAAGTTCTGAAAGGGTTTAAAAAGTTCACTTTCTAAATTGCATATCATGGAATTCTTGCTTTCGTATTTTTGCAGTGGCAAATCTTTTCAATCCCTTGCAAGGATCTGTTTTCAAAGTTATTCACTTTAGTTTTACTCCAGATGAGTAAAAATTGTCCTATTATGAGACTATGTTGAAGGGCCCTTTTAAATTTTCCTTAGTCACAATGTGAACCATGTAGGGACTTTCTTAGGAATAAAACTGTTTAAGAACGACCATGAGTACAGCCCTAAATTTATGATTGCCGTGCCTTGGTGACAGTTTAAAGTTTCAATTTGAGCAGAAATAATATGCAAGAAAAAGTAACAAATTGCAATAATTTTATTTACAAATGAATTTTAAAAAAATTTTTACAAATCAATATACGGTAAAAACAAGTTCTGTTAATAATCACACATTGCATGATTGTTTGATTGAAGGAGTGAGAAAATGAGTGAACAGAGGAAAAAAAATTATTAAAAGGAATTGCAGAGGTATGACAAAAGACTAAAATTTTGACAAATTCAGAAAAAATTAACTGCATTACAGAAACGCTTACAAGGAACAATCAGTATCTACAGAGTGATACCAACTGCATTATAAAAGGGAAAAAGAGGATTCAGGCCTGGTCTAGACAGTCTAATATAGTCGTTGTCGTGTGTTGAACCACTTGTTTCATTGAACTCGAAAAGTCTAATTTGTCTTGCTACTTTTCACCGAGAAGGAACTTTTCTGCCATCTAGACCAGGCCTAAGAGACAGAGATACAAACTGACCCCAAAGTCTGGATAAAAATTAAAAATGGCTGATCAATTAAAAAAGACAATATTACATACGTAAAAAGGAAACGCACAGTGAAATAATAAAACATTGGAATTATGTCTATTTAATTAAATAAGAAAATTATCAACTCTTGATTGGTTTAACATCATGGGAGCTTCATTATGCAATGTTGCAAAAACACAAGACTAAATTGTTCCTTCACTTTAGTAAAACATGACCGTGAAGGAAAGATAGTAAACATACCTCATCTAAATTATAAAGTAAATTTTTCAGTAATCAAAATAAAAAATTCCTTTTTGTGCTATACTTGCTTTCCTCCTTTTAACTTTAGTATAATTTTTTCAAGTTCTTAAGGACCCTCATCACCACCGCAGAGGATATAATGTTGAATAATTTTTGGAGGTATATGATTACGACGTGCATTAGTCTGAGCATGATGATCAATTATTTAGAGAAAATCTTTTAAAAATTAGTGTTCCATAATGTTCGTGGACACTGCGGTACACTCTCTCAGGTATACTAAAAAATGTGAAGGGTCAATTTAAGAATAGCTGTTTTATTTGAGAACGAGCTCAGATTTATCATGATTACTTCTAAATATAGAGTTAATTAAACAAACGCAAACCATTAAATGGTCTACAAAATGTTGGTAGTCGAAATTTGGTTTGACTAAATTTTTGCCTGAAGATTGACTAGAAAATGTAACTGAGAATGAAAATGTGCAATTCCGAGTGCACTTCAAAACTGAGGTGACAACATGTCTTCGCTTTGAATACTATCTGGGCCATCACTATCGCTATTACTAGAAGTATTGGTGCTACCTGGCATGGCGATTCGTGCATAATCATCCGTGTCGATAGATTTGCAAAAGTAAATGGCATATTTTAATTTCTCTCGTAAGACGTATTTACTCGAATATCGAGGCATTTTAAGCAAAAAGAAACAAGTGTAGCTTTCAGGTAAGAAATAGTCGGGTGGATTGTACTTATCTAACACTTGCAGAACAAAATCACGACCTCTAAAATCTGCAATAGAACGTGGCAATCTGGTTCTACCCCAGACAAACCGCAAAAATAGTGATCGCTCTTGATTGGTGAATTCTTCCATGACCTCCCAAAACCACTGAACTAAAGGAGAGTGAGAGTCAACACCTTTGTAGGTTGCAACAGACTTTAAAAGACTCAGAGGAATGTCCGGATACCCACAAACCAAGACTTCCAACTCTGACCCGCTGAATAGTGAGAAGAGGGGGACAGGTACCACACGAGCAAGTCCCTCGCGTACAGCGGCTATTTGTGTATCAAATTCTTTGAGACGAAAATCAAGAGCTAGTCGGATGTACTCCATCTTGTTAGATGGAGTTATCTGCTGATGTTTTGAAGACAAATGTATGTCATGACCAGAGGAAGATGGAGTTGAGAAAGGCAATTCAAGATTATCAGAGCTCATATCGCGAATACATAGCAATCCTGGCAAGTAGTCTCGATCAATTTCAGTTAAATCAGCTAAGGTCAGAGGTGTGCCAGCGAGTAATTTCCAAATGGGTTCAGCTAAGTTAAGACTGAGAGGATTTCCTGTCCTTATGGCAATTCCCATTAAAATCCCAAGAAACTTAAACATTCTTTGATGGAGAGGTGTCTTAGCATCGGGATTAAGCAGGAAACAATCTCGATTAGCTCCTGCTTCATCACGCCCATTGGGTGTTGGAATTAACAGAGGTAAAGAACCGTTTTCAAGTTCATCACACATTTCAGCTATACTCTCATTATACCCTCCTCCACAGTCATCGACACTCTCACCAACAAACTTAACTTTCCAAATTCGGTGCGGTAGACACAAAATTTCATCAGTTAATAATGACAGATTAGACATCATTTGACCAAAAACCGATTTCATTCCATTGGGTCCGGCAAGACCATCTTTGTTGCGGGATTTCTTGACTTGGATTCGGTTGAGTTCTACGACTGGACCATGCTGCCGATCTCTCACCATTGTTGATCTTATCACTTTCCTGAATATTGCCTCTTTGCAGCTGTATACAAGAATTCTTTTCAATTTATCTATACAAACATCCCCTTCAAGAGGGAACATAGTGAACACAGGGCAGAGAAGGTCAGCAAACTGATGTAATAAAATAAGTCTATTGCGCAAAACATAAAGTGACAAAGATGTTAAAAGATCATACTCAATTGGTATTGATGGAGGCAGAGCAACTGAATGCAGCAATTTGTCAGTGCTCCAGGCAAGAGTGTGCGCTGATCCACATGCAACACGGTTGATTTTCTTGCCGACTAATGCAAGCACCAGGCGGGGTCTTTCAATTGCGCTGGTGGTGCCATCACCAAGCTGGCCTTCATCATTGTCACCCCAGGTAAACACTTCACCTTGATCACTACATGCAACACAATGTAGTGAGCCCGTTGCTATACAGACTATTTTCTTCCCCTCTAAAGCTTCGACGATTCGAGGTCGTCTGACATGCTCGTGCGAACCATGCCCTAATCGGTGGTAATCACCCTTGCCCCAGGTGTATACACTTCCTGATCGAGTTAAAGCCACTGAAAACTGAGATCCACACTCAACTTTTATCACGCCAAGACCAGTTAAAGACTCTATTTTCATAGGAACTTTGCAACCGTCTGAGCCACCTCGACCAAGTTTACCATAGTCACCATCACCCCATGACCAAACGGAATCGTCATCAGTGATGCAGAGTGTTTGTGCATCCCCGCTTCCACAGGCTACATCAACAACACGGTATCCCAATAACGTTTCAACCAGTGTAGGAACCAGCATATCCTCACTGTTGTCATGTCCCAGTCGTCCATAGCGGCCTTTCCCCCAGGTATACAGCTCACCACTGGACGAAATAGCAGCTGAGTGAGCCCCACCGCATGCGACATTTACTATTTCTTTCCCAACCAAAGCCTCGATTAAAGTGGGGTTCTCGCAAGTGTTTCTGTTGCCATGACCAAGTGTCCCGTCTTCTCCTTCGCCCCATGAAAAAACTTCACCTTCAGATGAGAGGGCTAAACAGTGCTTGCCTCCAGAATTAACAGCAACTTTCTTGATAAAAACATTTTGTAGCGTTTCAATTAGAGTTGGTATCATGAGTGTCTCAGAGCTACCAACTCCAAGTCTTCCACCTGCACCTAAACCAGTGGCATAAACTCTACCATCAGTAGTGACAACCATTAGGGTCTGTTCTCCACCGACTATTTGGGCTGGTTGCAGTGCGGACAAAGCTTCACAGGGCGTTGGAATTTTGACTTTAGACCCTTCTACACCACCCAGCTGGCCACGATGGTTATGACCCCAACCGTAAATGATACCACTTTTACCCCAGGATGAACACCAGTCTTCAGGACGCCTACTTAACCAAAGTAGGAGTTGTTCATCATGCTCTAATTTGAAAACATTGTGATTTTCATGAGCAGCGATGGCTGAGTCCGCACACCCATCAACTTCGACTATCAGTTTTCTGACCTCTGAGCAGAAGGATTCAGGTATGTCAGTTCGGTTGATGAGAGAACTGGCAACTCTCGATGCAATGCAGTACTTCTTGAACCAGTTCCACTTGGGGTTGTCACTACAACATGGTAGTACATCAAGCTTCAATTCACAAGCAAGAGCGATCAAGGCTTTGAAAAATGCACTGTGCATCAGCTGCTGGTTCGCTTTGACGATAGGATCTTCAAATTCATACTGACGGAGAAGAGCTTCAGGCAAACCTTGAAATAAACTTACAAGAGGAGAGTCACCACTTTTCGAACTTGACATTATTGATGGAATATCAAGACAATTATTGACAGGAAAACTTACTAGCTTCCTCAGCTGTTGGAGGCACCACATTCGCTCCCGTGATGAAAGAGAGGACAACTGAGCACACGCTGCTAGTGCAGAGGCTAATCTGGTTGCCAAATTCATATCTGGTACTAATGGTAGACAAGAATCTAGTAGACACATAACTAATTCAACTGATGGTCGTGACAGTAAATCTCTGTCTGATCCCATTCTTGCTTGGGTTGATATGATCGGATAGACGGTGAACCGCCAACCCCAGCCATTGATCGAGCTATCACTTGTAAACTTCCAGAATAATTCATTGCCTTGTACTTCGAGGGGTGAGGACCAGTCATTCAATTCTCGTCCTGAGCGTACACTAATAGTTTTCCCACTAGCATCCATGATAGTTAAAGGATCGTGCTTACGTTCTGTTGAACACTGTCTGTCAAATTCAAGTCTCAGAGATTCGGCACCGGGAATTTTTACATGACCACCTAAAGAGTCATCATCAACATAAGGATGACTACTTTCTTGCACAACTGGCTGAGGGGCTGACAAAATATTATTGCTATTTAAAGCAACATCTTCTAGCTCAGTGACACACAGTTCAACCAACATCGAAGCGACATGACTGAATGAAAGAGCAAGACTAATCAAAACTTTGGTGATAGTTTCTTTGGAATCTTTACCTGCTCGGTCTACAATAGCAAGCTTCAATAAGTCCACAAGCATTCGTGCATCATTTAAACTTAAGGAATGAACAATTTCACAGACGGGTTGATTACAATTTTTGTCTGCCTCCAGGTCTAAAATCTGATTTTTCATTGTCATTGCAGTGACCGAGACAGCAGTGGATATTCTTGAAGACAGGCTGGTAGAACTCGAAAAAGAATATTGAATGGTGTCTGGACTTTCCAAGATCGGTTGCAAGCTCAACATGACACCATCTGCCGATGCTAAGGCTTCACCTCCATCAGAGGGAATTTCTACATTTTGCCCAAGTCCAACAATTGAACTGCTCTCAGGGCTTTTGATTTGAAAGTCTGAAATTACTTGATTGGATAAAGCTGCAACTACGATGTCACGTGCATACATTATACATAGTCCATTTACTAAATGTTGCAAGGCTAGCTGTTTCGTCGAAATGACTTCCAAATTCAAAACGCTATCGATAAGTAATTTGTTTTCTGCATTGGCCTCGTTTTGTTTTGGTTTTTGTTGTTTTTGGACATAAAAAGCTCCAAGCGAATCTTTAGCAGACTCAAAGGGGACTGGTTCCAGGAGAGCTGTAGTTGGTTCATCGACGACATTCCAAGCTATTGAGTGAGATGATCCACAAGCCACTCGATTGATATGAACATCCCCAAAACCTTCTATTGGAGCTGGCCGTCTGTTGACAAGAGTTGTGCCATTGCCTTGCTGTCCATGGTCATTATCGCCCCATGCATAGACCTGACCTGTATCAGTCACAGCCAAACAGTGTAAGGCTCCAACAGCTACATCAACAATTTTCAATCCTCGTAAGCCATCGACGAGAGTCGGCTTGCGCACATGGGAATCAGAACCTAAACCTAAACGATAATAATCGCCTTTGCCCCAAGTCCACACCTGGCCGGATTTTGTGAGAGCCAATGAAAATTGGGCTCCACACTCAATGTGACAAACTTCTAGATTATTCAAAAATTCAATGTTGCATGGAATATCACAGCCGTCACTACCACCTCTTCCTAATTTTCCAAAGTCACCATCACCCCATGAAAAGACCATTCCGGTGTTAGTCAAAGCAAGAGTTTGAGCATCACGGCTACCACACGCTACTTTCACCACATGTTTCCCTAGAAGCGATTTGACCAGCTTTGGGCGATACTGAGAGAGTGAGTCACCATGACCTAATCGACCGTACTCTCCAAGACCCCACGTGTATAGTTCACCATTCGACGAAATAGCGGCACTGTGTGAACTCCCACACGCTATGTCACGCATTCGTTTCGTTTTGAAATACTCAATCATGCAAGGTTTATCTGAGCTAAGCTGATGACCATGTCCTAATTTACCATCATCACCCTCGCCCCATGAAAAAACTTTTCCATCAAGAGTTAGGGCCATGGCATGCTTACCTCCTGAATGTACGGCAACCTTCTTGATGACATATTGGCTTAAAGCTGAAACCACTCGAGGAATTGAGACGTTATTAGTTTGACCAAGACCTAATCTACCATTTGTGCTTTCACCGCAAGCATAGAGCTTACCATCTTGAGAGACAACAAAAAGAGACTTTGAGCCGCCTGCAATATGGATTGGTTTTAAAGATGAGAGGACTTCAGAATAAACAGGATACTTCACTTTTGAGCCTTTCAAACTGCCTAGTTGATCTTTGTCATTGAGACCCCAAACAAAGACTTTGTAACTTAATGAGTCTTGCATGGTTGAATAATCAGTGGACAAGAATGGAATTAATGGTTGTACATCAGTTTGAGCTTGTTTCTTCTTGCCAATCAGTTGTAAATTATGAATCTTGCAGTCGATACCACCATTTCGACACTGTTTGATGATAATCTCCACGCATTGATAGTAACGATTTAATCCTGACAACAGAGTGACAGTGGTATCAGTTGATGATATATAAATGGAATAAAGCTCATACAGAGCAGCAAATGATGAGCCAGCATTGACAACAATACAAGATGGCATGTAGCTATTGTCAGCAGGGTTTAGGGTGACCTGAAGTTTATGAATTAAAACATCTGGGTACATTTCGAGTCGTATCCAATGCTCCCCTTGCAAGCCACAACTTTGCCAATAGGTTTCCGGGTTTCCATCTAATAAATTATAAGCAGTATTTTCTTTTGATGAGACAGTCAATCGGTAGATACTCTGAGTCCAATTATCAATTAGGTTGCTGGGTTTGTTATCACTATCAAGCACACCAGAGAGGCTTGATTCGCGAAATTTTGACACATCATGATGAAGTTTCTGATGAATGCTGAAACAGCTACTACAAAAGTAATTCTTGTTATCACAAGATTTGCACTTCAAATTAGGTCCAGACAGTAGCATAGATTGGCACAAAGAGCAAACATTTTCTTTGTGTGACTCTACTAGATTGACTTCATCCACTGATCCAGACCAGATATTCTTTGATGAGAACTCAACATATAATTTTCCGGTTAAACTGTCAATGCTTTTCACTATTCCAATACCATGAAAATTTGACGATACTTCAGGATCAAAAACTTTAATCTTCACCTTGTCTCCAATTTCAACTTTCGATTCGGATGACACTTTTGATGGGCCAAGTAGTTCTATTTGTCCAAATTCAACCCACAAGGGTATTTTTTGAGCTTTCCATTCCACTAAAACCTCTAATTTCGAACCTTCGTTTTCTTCAATATTTAATACTGTTCCTGTGCTACCCTTGCAGACAGTTTCTAAATTCTTACGGCATCGGACGAGCATTCCTACTTTACAATTATTCCTTACATAATTAACATACTCCTCGAAGGTTTGGAAATCAGTTGGCTTATCATAAGCAGAGGAGCTATTGTCTTCTGTATTCATGTCATCCGACGAGGAGGAATCTTTGTCGGAGCAAATATGGATGGACGTACTAGATTCATTTTCTTCTGAGAAAAAATCAACATGATCTAGCAGCCAGGTGATGAGTGGTTCAATCTCGCAATGCTCTCCAACAAAACTGACTGCTGTTTCCACTGCTCTTTTAGAGAAACCCATTTCAATGAATTGATTCACAAAGGGTGATTGAGATGTGACTAACACTTTTGCTTTGGAACTTTTGCTATTGGATGGATCTGGGTCCTCTGTGATGAACTTACACTCAGCTGACAGGTGCTGACATATCTCAGTAGCTGCTTCTTCAAGCTGTTGACGACTGTACTCTGGTTTCAAGAGAGAAGGTTGCGCTGCAGCAGAAATTAATCGCTGCAACATGAGAGAATTGGAGTGGCTCAGAAACGTTCGTAAGTAAGCTGTGTGACTGAACAAAGCTGAGCAAGATCTGAGGGCTGCAAGTACCAATTTAACTTGGCTGATACTTTTGAATTCGTGTGACACAGTTACTGTAGAGAGGGCAGCTGTCCAAAAATTTTGAAAAATATCATCCATCGGTAATTTTTCAAGCTTAAAGTTCAAAATTGGTACTGGCTCTAAATTTTCTGAAGGTAACGATTTGAACGCTCCTGTATCATGAAAGTGAACAACGAGTTTCCCTTGCTTCCCTACATTACACACAGTGCCCAATCCATGATCTCTGACTTGCACCACAGAGCCGATGCGACATTTTGGTTCAACTCCACCAATCACCAGTAGTGGTGCAATAGCACTGACTTGTTTGCAACTGATTTTGCTCTCAGTAATGCCTTCAAATTTGAGTTGAGTTAAAAGTTGGATTGTGATTGATAATTTTGATGCTAGCAGTCGATTAAAAGACAATGTCCAATTTGGGTGGCTGTATAAAATGCGCAAGAGTAGAATACTTTCTTCCAAAATGGTATTACTCCTAGATACAAACAAGGAAACTTCTTCAGAGCCTACATCGGTCACTTTTAGAGGCTTGTTTTGAATGGATCCTGAACAAAAAGCGGTCTGTCCGACGAGAGTAAATAACCTTTCTAAGATGATGTACCGTTTATTAGCATCAACAATACCATTTGGAAGAACAACTTTTAGCAAAGAAAAAGCCATTAATTGAGAAACGATATTCACACTGTTGCTGTTGGACGCAACAGATAGAAGTAAATCCAGCCAAGACTGAGTACAAAATATACGGCACAAAGCATTACAGATTGAGACAGATCTGACAAACCCAAGAGTGGCCCACTTTCCATCCATGTCGATTGTCACTCCTGCCTGATTCTTTTCACACAACTCTACACCTTTCCTCAAATGATTGCTGAATATTCTGATAGAGGATTCTGACATTTGATCTCCTTTAAGACCACAAAGAATCGAAACAACTTTAACAAAATTTAAGTATGACGATTCGACAGCTGTCCTTGGATCAATAATATCCGGCATCTTCTTGGAAGTTTCTTCAGTGCTACCTAAATTTTCCTCCTCCGGGGCAGAATTTGAGGCTAACTTCAGATCAAATTTTCCTTCGTTTCCCATTCTGTAGGCATTTGTGGCACCATTGTCCCAGCGGACGCGAATCCATCCATCCTCCAAACCTCTGATCACTCTTCCTTCTCCAGGTGGAGGGCCATCTTGATCACCCCAATTCCAATTTGCTCCTCTAATAACTTTGACACCAACTTTAAATAAACTACTGACATCGGATTCGCGTAAAGTACTAATATTTTGCTGAAAACCATGAGACTTGTTTTTATTGATAGGTACCAACTGTTTGCGCTTAGTTTTTGAACTGGACAAGTTTATCCATTTGTAAATACTTTCGATGATGGCTAATGTTCCAGAGTTCAGTATCAGACCTAACTCATTACTATTGTGTGCATTTGTTATTAAGTTGAGAATAGCAAGGAAAAACCTAACACAGACGATTTGTTTCACATTTTCTAGATTTTGTGGATGATTTTTAATAACTATGGCAATTTCTCTTAGATTGGAGATACACCATGAGGTGACTTTAGATTTAATCAAAAGTATTTCTGCTTTAAGCAAGGGGGTTACCAATTGAATATCATCTAGACAATGAGACAGTTCATAACTTGCCAAACAATCCTCCGGGATCATACTGGAGAACCCGTTTAGAAGACTGTATTTTATGGCTGATGAGTTTGTTTTCTTATGAAGGAATGTGTTTAAAAGAGCATACCCTTCCTTACGTAATTTGGCTCGCTCAATTTGACAGTACATGGCTTTACGCAAGGTTTCTACATCACAGCTGTCTTCTTGAAGGAGAAATTCAACGATTGAGTTAGTAAGTTCAGTTTTGTCGCAATTTTTAGACAGGAAAGGGTCAAAGTACTCGCTTCCTGCAATCAGACAATGAGAAGAGATAGAATAAGGATAATTTCTTATTTTTCAATAAAAGCAGTCAGCATAGCTTTTTTCATTTGCTTGTTGATGGCATTAAGTGAGGGGAGATCCGTCACAGTAAACAAATTAACACTAGCCCTCAAATGGTTAACGCAGAAAACTTGTGTTGTTATACGGTGGGAGATCTCTATGGGTACTTCATTCTACGTAAATTAACTTGTAAGTTGGAAAAAAGGGGGAGGCTTCGCAGGGGGTTATTCATTATGAGGGTAGTATTTTTGAATTTTAGAATTTGCGTTTTCGGTTGGGCGTTGTTTCCACAAGCAGTTTTTGGGAGATAAGTCTTGGAGTCAAATCACGCATAAGAAACTTCGGCGATTCTTTGCCATTATTATCTTCACAAGTAATAGTGGGAGTAATAGTGGATGATTAAGCAGAAATAGGGTAATAGGAAGGTAACAATTTACCACAAATAACATTTAAACAAATTATTGAATGTTAATAAAAATGAACAAATGAGTGAGCAAAAAATGAATCACAGTTTGCTTTGGCTCATTTGCGTTCTCTTAGTTGCTCAGGGAAAAGCAAATAACATTGATTGAGTCAATATTTGTTTGTAGGCGCAATTTTTGGCTCAAAAAATCGAGGGAAAATATCTCCTCCTTGGTTAAAATGATCCATTTTTTCTGGAGCACAATAAACGGTAAACATGTCTGTTTTTTTACGGTAAAATTACATTTTAAAGTTCCAAATGATGGATACTTGTCTAATTTTACCTGTAGTGAACAAAACTGCTTCTTACAAGCAATACTTCAACTATTCTCCTGCTCTCTTTGGGCAGACTAACATCCAAAATGCCAAAGTAATAGAGACAATTTCCCTAGTAAAAAATAAAGACCATAAGAAATGGTCTTCATGTGAAAAATGCTGCAATAAAATAAACAGTAGTTATGATGGAAAAGAATCATGAAGGAATTTTTTAGCAAGGGATCACTGTAAATCGGTATCTTGGAGTCCCACCCCTCAGGCACAGTTATCTCATTCTTTTCTGATTTCTTACTACAAGCATCAGACCATTGATGTATCTTGGTGTTTTGAGGTAGTGACACATATGCTTCCCAATTCCTAAAAAAACAATTCTAGGAGACCTCTTTAAAAAATGCAGTGAGGGTTAAAGGTAAAATTAGTGGTCACTGTAAGTACCCCAGTCTCCCCTTTTTATTGTAAAGATGGTAAATTCTCCATACCACGAGAGATTTTTACAAAGCATCATCAAAAGAAATTCTGAACTAAAGGCACTTTTTCTTTGCATGATATCACAAGAAAGTGAGATGCAAATGAAGTTAATTTTAAAAATACTACTTCCACTAGTAAAGTAAAATGGTATAAGGCTCAGAGTCATGCTCTTAACTCCTTACTCACCAAATTTTCCAGCTTCTTTCTTAAGATTGCTCTTCTCCGGACCTATTCCTTTTTTCTTATCGTGGTCCAGGAATAATGATTTTCTTTTTTCATTAAAACTGTCGGAATCACTTTTTCTGTTTTCACCACCACACTCAAAAGAACTAACTTTTTTCTTATCACAGGAGGACTCTTCTTTTTTATAGTCTCCATGAGCTTCTGAATTTCCTTCCTCCTTACTCCCGCAATTACTATCACAGCCGAATTTGTCATTGATTACCTGCAAAAGAAATTTTAATGATACAAAACTGGGATAATTCAAAATAGAAAAATTGTCCGACTAGGATATAGCTAAAAAAAAGTGTGATTTTCTACTATGTGCTATCGAACTAACTACAGGTACACCCTTCTTTACTACAAGATGCAGCTGAATAGTAATGCCTCTATGCTCTGAGCTTGAGAAAAAAGGCATTTTGGCAAAAACCAAAAATATCTTTAAAATAGATATCGTGAGCTTTCTGGCAGTTTATTAGAATTTGAAAATCACAATTTATTACATTTTAACATTAAGAAAATTCCAAATATGTTTAACCATCAGATTGAAAGAAAATTTTGCAGATAGAAAGTCACAGGACTGTAAAGATTTACAAATGCAACATATTTTGAGATACCTTGTGCAATCAGTTAGAAGGTACAACAGTCAACCTTAACCATTATGAGAGCTGCTTTGACTGAATGCTTCAGTCTGTAAAAATTGCAAACTCATTAGGTCGAATTTACCGTCATGTTTCAAAAAGAAGATTGACAATTGACTTGTTGATCAAAGAAAACTTTACAGCTATTGGTATGCATAGCTTATACGTCGCATTTCAATGGCAGAAAAGCATCGGAAAAGTTTAATTGACTCAGGAAGAGTAAATTGTTGAAAAGAACCGTAAGCGGATGTGACAAATTCAGTATTTTAACCACCTTAGAAGGACCGGTTTTTGTTCAAATAAGCAGATCTTGCTTTCAATTGCTTTCTTCTTACGTCTTTTTTTTTAAATGAAACTAAAATCAGCTTGATAACTGCTCAGTATTTAATCACAGCTTTAAAGTTTTACCTACAGTTTTGATTAAATATTAAGATAAAAGCTATAAACCATAGAAAATTCATGGAATATAGTCTATAATTCCAACAAAAAATATTTAATTTTCAATATTATCTCCAAAGAGAGTTATCCCTAAACAGCACCTCTTGGTATGACCCTCCTCAGCTAAAATAGCGCCCACTCATAGGAGACCAATGCATCCTTAATCTACACCTTGAATGAAAGACATCTGAAATTTTGAGCTTCCTCCTACTGTTTTTGATTTCTCCCTGAAGTATATAAATAGACAAAAATAATTCTTACGGTGGATTTTTCCGACAGTAATCCCAGTTTTGATTTCTTTTTCTTCCTCAAATCAGAGCTGACTTTGCGGCAAATTCTTCTCCAGGCAGATTCAGAATGCGGAATGCGTAAATTTTTTAAGCCATTCACTTCATGGCTTACAGCGGGTCGAACTTCATGAAGTAAAAACCTTAAATCGGTCGAAATCACATTGTAAGTTTACAACAGAATTACAGCCCAACGAATTGAATAGCTCTCTTGATAAAAAATACTATAAATAAAACCAGATGTGTCATAAACAAAAGATAAAAAATAAAAAATAAATAAATAAGTTGGATTATGGTAAAAGAAGACACAAACATGGCAACCAAGAATTTGATTCTTAAAAAAAAGCTTTTTCTAGAATACCCGGGAATAAGCTAATAAATTAAACTGAAATGAGCACTCGGTAAAATAAAAAAGCAAGGCTTAAATGCTTTGCGCCCTTACCTCAAATAAATATTGTGGCTTCAACAGATAAACTCATGAACCTACTCATCATAGACTTTGCAAAACTTATTTATGCTGCACTGTTTTGTTGTAAACATGCAGTATACTCTCTATTTTAGGTCATATTTCCCAGATTTTATTTACAGTGGATGTCTGAAAAATTTGATTAATCGACTCTAAGAGCATCACTCTTTGGTCATTCAAGTCAATAATTTCAGAAGTAACAAATGAAAACCTTTTTTTTCTTCAGATGACTAAAAACTAAAGTCTTACCTGCATTTATCTAAAATGGGAGAGCAAACTTCTTTGTAGGACCGACTTTGTTCCTGCCGAATCTTGATCAGTTTTAACTTTGTCTGATTAATTATTTTGCCTATAAAATCTAATTGTCTGCTTGAAGCATCGATTGTATCTACCAAAAAGAGAACAAAAAATAAGTTATTTATGAAATTATACCAAAATATCGATACAACTGAACGATTAGTCCAAAATTACCTTATTCCTATGGAGGTTGTTAAAAATAACTATTCTCAGTAATCAGTTGCTGGTCAGTAATTTATTCATCAAGATTATTCAAACTGGAAATTTTAAATTCAATACATATGTATGTTGGAAATTATGTTGAACACATACCTAATTTATACATTATTTATACATTCTCCACAGACCTAACTCGTAAATTGCTTGATGACAAACACTCTTTTGTTAACAAACAATTTTTGACCAAAAATATACAGTGCAAAGTGTAATTGAATCACTCTCTTTGTTTCGAGTTCAAATAGTAGAAAAATGACATTGTAGTGCAATAACTTAGGTCTTCACTGAGGTTTTCAATTTGCTTTGATTTGTCCAGTTCAAAGAGGGGTAAGTGAGTACTTCCATTCATTTAAAGGTGCCCTAGTTACATATGAATACACCTTACACCTCAAGTTACACCTTTACACCTTAGGCACGAAATGAAAATTACAATATTCAGGTTTATTACATAGAAAAGTTCAAAATGTATGAAAAAATTACCTTTATCCAATGATCGTAAGACTGTGGTATGAAGAGAAAGATGTTTGATTAGAACTGCAATTAGTAGCCTAATTACTTCTTCGACAGGATGATCCCTTGAAAATTTCACACTCTCAGAGCCTTTGCTGCATTTTTCTAGGATGTTTTGAAACATGACAATCACTTGGTCCTGAAAGCGAAAAAAAATGGAAAAAATGTAAGAGATTTACAATAAAGAAAGGAGAGGCAAAATTCTTACAGAATATATTTGTAATACAATCAGAGGGTCATACAACTACACAAGAAACAGAATATTTAATGGATATATCAAGAAAGATGTCTGAAAAATGCCTACAAAATTTTGAAAAATTGCATTTTGCTGCTATTGGTATTGACGTAACGGCCAGAGTGATCATATTGGTATACAAAAGGTATGACCTTCACCTTAGTCATCTATGGCCAGTTAACAGACACAAAATTTTAGAATTAGCCTGCCATACCGGAGCAAAAATGAATTTACTGAGGCTCATCATATGATAGCTTTCTTTGAAGTTCAATATAGAGTAAATATAGTGTAGAAATATTGCTAAGTGACATTAGAATCAGAAGAAAGTTGACCCAAGTATTTTTACCACCAACTTTGTATCTTCAATCAACAACTCTATTTGAACGTATTTCTGCTAAAAATAATTATGTGCAAATCAATTAAACAAAAAAAGGAACTGTAAGGGACGCAAATCTTATTTGAATATGTTCTCTTGGTTTAATTAATATTTACAAAGATCTTATGAGCATGAATGCATTCATTTCTTGCCTCCTTTCATAAAGTTTTGCAGATTTTAGGACTCCATGCATGTGAAGAGAAAAAAGTTGGAGAAAAAGCATAAAACTTTACCGATATTTTAAAGTCTCCCATTGCATGGATCAAGTTTGAATCAAACCCAGAATCAGTAGGAGTTGAACAGTCACTTCGAGCTTCACTTTTTTCTTCAAAAGGACTAGGAGGCTCCAGCGAGTGCAAACCACCTTGAAGGAAGTGTGCAGCTAAATAATTGTTTGCTTTCATTTCAATGCTTTGCTGGGGCGTGCTAATAGCAAGCCAATGTGAATGCAAGCCGACCAGGTAGTTCAGACATTTATGCACATCCAGTAAAGGTGAAGTCTGACAGCTGGTGCTTTCATTAGCCTATTAAAGAGAAAAAAACAATTAAAACTAATAAATAAAAAAAAATTAATATAAAAACACCGGCACTTACACCACAGCTTGGATTATTATTGGAAATTTTCTAGGTAGAGTAATGTTAAGAGTAGACCCTCAAACAAGGTAAGAAATTAAGCACTACAGCGCACGTTTTCTCATCAAAATTCTTGCAGAACACGTTGGAAATATCAAAAAAATGAAAGGTTACCTCCTTAGGGAGAAATTAACGTTCATATTTTGGGTTATGAAAATTAAATTCAAACTTCCTGCTAGTGAAAAAAAACATCAACGTAGGTTAATTTAGGCATTAAATTTAATTTATACATTAGACAAATAACTAGAGCTTCCTTCCTCCTTTGATACGAGGTATCTTTAGTTTTCTCGAAGAAAAGTTAGTAACGAGGGAAATTCTCCCATCATAGAATATATCGAAATTTCTTGAGGGCTTTTTTTGACTCGGGTGGACTCTCCTTTTTCTTTGAGGGGAAGAGTGAATTAGCAGACAAAAACCAATATTTTCTCATTTAGGTATTGAATTTGGAAAGTTTTAATAGTGCTATGCGAAAAATTTTGATAAGGTAACATATGTCGCGGTTCTTGATATTGTACCCCATCTAGTGGTCCATTAATGGGACTATTGAGATTTTCCATTGAGACTTGGTGGGGTATCTATACTATAAGCTCTCAGGCCTCCCAAATTTTCATTTCTGGTAACGCTTAGTTTTAACGTTCTACCAGGCCGATATTCATGATTTTTGCGGCTATCAACAGATAATTGTCTTCAGATAAGTCTGCTTTATTCAGATTTTGAAAGTATGGTCCAGGCTTTTGTATGTTACGTAGTAAAGTTGCAAATTCTCCCATTTAAATCAATGTAAACTTTTATTTTTTGTCACAGTTCGTTTGAGCATTCTACTGAGCTGCTTTCCATGATTTTTGCGGTTATTGACAGATGATAATCCCTAGATAAGCCCGCTTTTATCAGATTTTAGTAATAGGGCTCAGGTTTTTTTACAATCACGTTTCAAAAGTGAGCAAATTTGCAGAGGGCTCCCCAACTGCTGCTGCCATGCGCAAAAGGTTGCGCAGTGGCTGAGTAGCTTGCTCGGTGCTCTAACCTATGAACCAAGATTCACCTCATCTTCAATAGCATCGGCCATGGCTGAGTTGTTGCAGGCATCAGATACATCGCTGCCTTGGCCCGAGACGTGGGTTTGATTCTCAACATCCAAACTAATCAATCATGACATATTTAACATTTGCTGTTATTTTACTGAAATGGTTCCTTAATCGATCATTGCTAAATGCATCCTTCTGATGTCAGATTTTTTTTTCTTTATTTAATGCAAAAAAAAGTCATTTTGTTCTAAAAAAATATACCTCATATCGTAATTTTTCAGGGAAAAAACCAACGTTGATGAGAAGTTGAAAAATAGGGCTGCAAAGCTGCCTCTTGATAGCGCGGAGTGCCTTCAGGGGGTTGGGCTGCGTAGCGGCTAGGGGGCGTACCCTCTAGTATGCTACAATAGCCTCTTTCTATCACCAGCTGAATATGATAGCTGTTAATTTTTTTTACCTAATTCTTTAAATTCCATGAAATCATCAGTTTTAAATATTTCCTCGTTTGTTTTCCCCCCAGCAAAAACGATTTAAGTTGTAAAAGAGAAATGTTAACTTATAGATAAATTCTTTTATTTGTTCATTATTTCACCTGTTTACTTATCATACGTTCACTTTAAGTTATATCTTTGATCTTTTATTATTAATACTAGTCGATAGATACCTGTACATTGTATAAGGTAGTGGCGATAATTGTAATTTATCAATAAATTCTTCAAAAAAAAAAAAAAAATTTCACCTGCATTCTGTGCATGCTCAAATTTTGTAAACAATAGTCATTCTAAAATTCTTGCGTGTTGAGTTATGCAAAGGTATATGTAACTCTTAAATAATACAGTATTTTAATTTTTATCCTCATTAGGCATATAGTAGAACCATGGGTTTAGTTGAAAATTCTAAATAAAACTAAATTAAGAAACAGTAGAATTCCTTTACCTTTAAGAAAACTGCTTACCTGATGAGATCCTTTATCACCTTCGAAGAGAATTCCTACAAAACGCGACTCGAGGAAATTAGATTCATCTGATAGGTTAAATGGCCAAAAAGAATGATCATTATTCAGACATTTCTTCAGAAGTTCATCACTATTTGTTCCATCAAACCTGCAATAATTTAGGATAGCAATGAAACTGATGCATAGTGGGTGAAAAAAAAATCAAATTTTCTATACTGCTCGAAAAGAATATGCGTTATTTTTAGGAGTAACTTGAGCAGGACCATAAATGGCTCATTGGGACTAGGGGGGACTATGGGAGAATGTGAAAAAGTTAAAAACTGTTCAGAGAGAGAACAAAAACAAAAATTATGAAGCCATTTCATCATCTCCGTTCATGAAATGTATGTATTAAAATAAAATACACACAAAAGAATTACTCAAAGTGGACCACCCACCGGAATTGATGAAATTGAAATGGCAGTTTATCCCAGCGTGGTTAGTTCTTAAGAATGGCCGTAAGCATACAGATTTTGTTGGATGCCTTGATATAAAACAAACTTCCTGACGGGCGTCAGAGGGCTAGGCACAGAATAGCAAAAAATTGGGTGCCGCCTAAATGATATTGTTTGAAGTCATGTTCTTACGGCCTCCTGAGCACGATAAGCTCCTAGAAGCGAATTTCCCAAGGGCCAATGTTGGGAAAAGTTGGGCTGAAACGTGGCTTTTTTGGTATATTAACCAGGGATGAGTTCTAGAGAACGCAATATTTTTTTATGTTTTCCGACCCCTTTTGATAATGTAGGGATCAGCTCCATCATGCATAAGTAAGCAAGATTAGTATAAGAAGGATACTTGAGATCCCACATACTTTTAGTGATAACCGACAGCTGATAAATACAGTTAGTTACGAGGATCCCATACGAGGTTGCAGTACTAGTAACTACTTACAAATTTTTACGTTGGCTCTTATACAGCTTCTGAAGTCTTATGGAACTCGTCCTTGTTTTTATAGGCAATATCTAGTAAAATCTTTGAAGTTTCATGAGAACCACTACAAACCTGATGTTATGAAAGTCATAAATTTTCTTATTCCATACGATCCAAAGGCCTCCATCTCGATTGTGGTTTTCCACATCTGCTTTTCGAATGAGTTTGGAATCTTCAGAAACATTCTGACGGTGTGATTTATAGATGTCAACTGTGAGAATAAAAGCATCATTGACACAACGAGACATTTAATTATTAACAAAGGTTGATATTCCTTAGATTTATCGGCTACTTGCTTTAAAATTGATGAACCGATCAATAATTGATGATTAATTATCAATGTTTAATGAAAGATTGAATCAATTAGATTTAAAATGTACCTTACTAGGAGAGCCAGAATCTTCAACTCAATCTGTGCATTTTCACTGTCAGGTTTTTTTTTCCGACAAGCTGCGGAAGTAAGTTTCATTCAAGAGTTTTGGAGAATACCTAACCAATTTTCAAACTTGTGAGTCGATTGATAAGTTACTGACAGTCACATAATTCATATCCCCCCCTTTTGGGAGGAAAGGGAGGGGCATTTTTACCTTTGACACAATTATTTGTAAACCTTTTTTGGTCAAGAAGGTTGGAAATGCAACTAAATTTTATTCATGGTGATGAAATATCGCAGAATCTAACATATGGCAAGCAGATAAAGCTCTAGGCCATTTGTAATGTAGACGCACTTGACTTTTTTATCAGTTTTGAGGCAAAGTTGGCAACCTCTCAGTAAATATGCTTTCCATCCCTAAATCTTTCATAACTTTCCTGGCAATGGTAATTAGAGGCGCTGATAGCTTCAACAACTTCCAGACTTGGCCAAATCTTTCATAACATTCATCTTCTTGAAAAATTGCCTACCTACAAAAAAAATTTCTCGGTCTTTTGAGAACTATTCAAGCTTGTGCTGGACTAATACGATTCTTTTGAATTTTTCTCTTTTGATCTCTTTTTACGTTACTGAAATCTATGGATGGGTGAATTTTCAAAAATCTTGAACATATATTTAAGTTTGAATATTTATTTGGATATTCCATTAGGAGTCTAACCTTAAAATCGTGAACTTCAAACTTATTTGACCACATGGTTGTGAATTTTAATATATGCGCAAAATATAAAATATTTCGCGAGATATTCCGTAGATTTGCATGCGGGGGCAAAAGATAAAAGATCCAAATGAGTCATCATGCTGCTTTAGTTAACTTAAATGACTGCCCGTCACTTAATAATTGAGCCCTGTATCAGAAAATCTGTGGAAAATCTTTGGGAATCCTTGGACAAGATTCAAGATTTTCATTCATCTTTAAAAAGAAGCTTAGGCTTAGAATGAAAGTTCATAGATTTATCGCTCTTGTGAGGGAACAGGATGAAAATAAAAAAAATCATACATGGATGACAAACCAGGTCTGGGCTCATCAAACATTGTTTGTAATGTCTGATATTTATACTTACACATCATTCCTGGCCAGGCCATATTATTGCTGTCATCATTACTGTTGTATGGAGACAACTTATTGAAGTTTTCCAAGGCATCATTTAGTGGACCAAATAAACTCTGCCAGTTAGCGTTGGATAGAAACAGTGGGACATGTTGGTGGACCATGATTAAACAAATGAATACTTCTGGCAAAAGCACATCTGGAAAAGAAGAAAAGAAATGGAATGATCTGCTGAGCAAGAACAAGGACAATAGCGCTAAAAAAAACATTCTGAGTGTTTGAGAAACGAACAGAAGATCCCAAGTGTTTGCGGAACAAACAGGAGCAATTCTTGCAGAAATTTCATGAATCTCATTAGTTTTAAAGTGTTGTCATTGCTCTGATGAAACATTGCTGTAGTAACAAGACACTTTGACTAATATTTTGTGGTGACACCACCACCAGCCAACCAGGGCGCTGCCCTCTGAGCCGTCCACGCTCCCGCACCTATAAATACGGTGCAGTTGCCGGCCCTCTTCGTGCAACCCCTTGAGAGTAGACCTTAAGGTCCCCCCATAATTTCGGCAATTTTTGTTCTTTGAACCATGATCTAAATGAAATTTTGAAGAGGAAAAATGAATCGGAATGCTTAAAGTTGTATCTCATCTAATAGTCCATTAATCGGAAAATTGTATTTACATCGCTACAGACAAAAATGAGAGACTGGAAAAAATGCTGTGTAAAATACCTAATTTTAGGCTCAGTTACCCTTTATTCAACTGAATTAAAATGAAACTTACCCATCACATCATCTTTCATCACTTTCACAATGTTATCATAAGTGTCAAAATTCTTCGTGATTTGCTCTGCTGCAAAACTGATGACTTCAATGACATTCTTATTCAACTGTTGCAAATATTTAGTGAGTAGCAACTCCGCACCAATATTGTGTTGCTCTTAAAAATAATAAAATTGAAAAGTAAACTTTTGAAATATAGGCTTAAAAGTATCATGCAAATGAGAAAATTAGAGTTTTTTGCTATTAGGAACATGACCTTAAACTTTTACATCATAAATCACAGAAAACTTAGTGTCACAATTTTAAAGAATCTTCCTTTGTAGATCATTCCTGAAATTCTAATACAAAAGTCATCCAAAATGTATGTTCAATGATTCTGTGTCCCTTTAACTATTACAGTTTACTACAGTCAGAGAAAACATATTAAATTAGTTACTTGCAGCTTCCATAAAAGCTAAAAAAAATAAATTTAGTCCAATGAAACCTAAGAGGAAAAAGAATTTTTCCAAGCTTATTCTGCCTCAGTCCAAAATTCCGTGGCGCTACATCAGTACAGTCTGATCTCACCCAGCCAGAATCCGCTTAAACCCCACTAACTCCGTAATAATGGCTTGTTCCTGTTTTTTTGTTTTGCGAATACAAAGCCTGTTTAACTCAGAAAACCCACCAAATTAGAACGAATCCTTGGTCCTGATGCATTCTAACTTAACAAGATTTGACTGCGCATAAGCTATTGCAACTATTTCTTGTGACAAGAGGGTGAGAGAGGACCTTTAAACTTCATATAATGGATAAAGATTTGCTGTAAATTTCTACTCATTGAACAGAGACAATAAATTTTCACTGAACACACCTATAGATGAGGATAAATGCTTGCATTGAGGTTGAAGTTCCATGAAAAGTAACCTCTGGAATTGAAGCAACATGTTTAAACAGAGCGAGGAATCAGGAGAACAGGTGGGTGAACCTTGCTGTAAACGTCTAAAGGAATGACAAAAACAATTCCTGCAAAAGAGATAAAAAACAAATTTAAACTATTAAACTTTGTCACTTGCAGCTGTATCAAGGTTTACAGATATATACCGTAATAGAGCAGTATGCTTGCATTCTCATAATTATTCTTAACAAAATATCTTGATTTAGTTATTGTTGATCGCAAAAAACATAATGCTGTCATTGTTGGTGGCGGGGGCGGGCATGTGAAATTAAGATCATTCAATGGAACATGACAGTGGAGCAAAATATAACAAAGCTTTCAACTGATGAGAGAAGAAATAACTCAATTTTGCCATTTGCTTCTGAAAACTTCTGAGCCATTTTTTTGTTGCCGTAACATTGTTACAGAGCAATTTTTCATTCTTCATGATATAATTGAGCTGCTCCATGAAAGAAGGTGATTCAATTTCTTCAGAAACAAGTATTCTCAATTTAGAATTACTTGAGCAAATGTGCATGACAAAGTCAATTTCTCTTTACGTACCTAAGAAGCTGTTTGACAAGGTGTAGTAGAGGCACGGGTGAATTTTCAGTCAAACGACCATTCTCAGTCATTTCTTCTGAAAAAAGAACGAAAAAATGACAAAAGAAAAAAATTACCCAAAATTCATTGGAGCTTAAAATAATAAAAAACTGAAAACCGTAGATTTTGAGTTTAAAAAACTTATAAATTTGCACATCTCTTTATGTATGTTAGAGTCAAAAGCCGAAAAGCGTAAAAACGCGAATTAACGGTTAAAACTAGTTTTTTCAAAAAATGATAGTGAAAACCGAAAGTAGTTGTTTTTTCCAGGTTTTTACACTAAATTCTAGTCAGAACTAGTTTACTTACTACTTACTATACTAATATCTTTATATCATGGCCTTCACAGAATCATTCTTCCAAATGTTCCTTCTAGATTTAGTTTATGTTGGGTCAGTTTGCCTAAAAAATTTTAACATTACCATTTTCATTTCACTTAAAAATGGTGACATGTTACTGTAAATTTGGTCTCATAATAAAATCAAGTAAATGTAGCAGCAGAAATTATGATCAATCAAAAAATCTAAAAGTCTTAAAACAGGATTCATAGCAGCTTTTTAACACCAAAAACAAGATTATTTCTTGATCAAAAATAAGGACTTTTAAGGATCTCTCAAGGATTTCAAAAAAAATATTCAAATAGATTCAAGCTTACACAACAAACAAGAGCCTTGGAGCAGAGATGTTATGTCCTCAGTAGTTGCCCAGAGATTTTCATAAGACTCCAGCACTTGGGGCTATTTCTTTAAAACTCTGGCATATTTTATAATTTCTTTAGTTTCCTAGCAATAATGTTGAAATCAAGACCAACCCACAAGAGTCAGTCATTCACGGAGACAAGTTTTGAGATCCTAGTGCGCAATAACTGTGGGATATTGAAAATTTGAAATAAAATTCAAGTATCTACAAGGACTTTTCAAGGCCTGCTAACTTAATAAAACGAAATTTATTAAAATTGAATACCTTTGATAGCAATTATTAAGAACTCTTCTAAACTACCATCTGCTAGCAAGGTTGAAACAAGAAGATCTGCCATGAATTGCTGTCCCTGATGAATATGAGTGGAGCTGTCATCTGTAAAAATCATCGTTTATAAATTAGGAATGAATCGTTAAATGAAAAACTGATTTACATTACTTTACTGACCTATTTTTTGTTGTTTTCTTTTTTTGCATAAAACTGAACTCAGGACTTGGCTGATGGAAAAACAGCATGAAATCAACTCCTTAAGAGTTAGATTTTCTGTGCAAAATAATATATTTATAATTATGATGAAATGCAATTCTTGCTAAAACATATGATCAATGCATGTTTATTGCGATAAAAAAATCAGATTTTGAAAAAAAGAAAAAAAAGTGGAACTGCGTAATTCCACCATTATCCTGTAGAAAATTTGCAGTTGTTTCTTACCGAGGCGTACATTGCCATGGCTTTCTGATGGTTCTTTAATAATTATGGTACCTGTAAGCTTATTAACTTGGCCAGTTTAAATCATGTTAATTTTACATTTCACATAATACTAAAGCAGGGTGCGGACAAACTTCGGGGAAAGAATTCCCTGCCATTTTGAGGTTCTCGTTAACAAAAATGATGAAAATTCTTCAGCTTTTTTAATTAATGATTTATTAATAAGGATCACAAAAAAAGCAATAGACACAGTTTAGTTTATAGAATTGACCTTAAGGGTCTCGGTTAGTCCTTTTAAGGTAATAAATCTTCGAAATCATTATTAAGATTGTCTTAAAAATTCTTGGGAGGTAAACTAAGCAAAAAGGAAAAATTCGAGTTATGTCCAAAAAACTTTTGTATCCTATGGACAATTATGGCTAAAATTATTCTTCCTTACTTTCTCTGATTTTACTTGATCTCTGACCCTGCTGACATCTTGTAAAAGGTAGGATGTCAAAATCAATACAGCAATCTATAGATTTAGAGAACTGATGGAAAATTACCAGATGATGGTAGCAGTGAGGACAGAGTTAGAGCTCTTTCATTTGAAGTTGGTAGCAGAATCTGCCAGCCTGCTTGCAGCACAGCTTGAGCAGCTCTTTGAATTGTGGGTAAAACATTCGGACAGCTTGCCAAGTCGACAATTAAACTTCTGAGACTGAGCAACAATTTTGAGCCGGAATCCAAACCGACACTTTGTAAACTAACGTGATTACTCAGGACACTGTGAAGCTGAAATCAAAGAAAAAAATAGTGATTGCTTGAGGAAAGAAAAAAGAAGAGATAATTTTATATTATAGGGAGATCATAATATACCGCCCTGTTAAGGAAAAACACAGTGTTGATAAAGAATAGGCTTTCAGAGAAAATCAAACTCAACCTTGGCCAGATTATATTGCATCTTATGAACCAATCTCATGTTCGTGTTTATTCTTCTCTTGTATATAGTTCAATTTTTCTGGTAGTTTTGGCATCATAGTTTCAGCATAGTTTGGTAGTTTTGTTCTTCTAAACACGTCTGAACGTTAAAAGTTAAAATTAAAAATAAAACAACATACACCAAGAGCCTATTTCTCCTCTACATCCTGTGCTCTTTCTTGGTAAGAAAATATCGGTAGTAATTCAGGTTGTAGACAGCTAGTGCAAAATAGTGGCCTGTTTTAAGAAGAATTGATATGTATCACAACAGCTTAAGGACCATACGACCAGAGGAAATTTCAAAATCAAAATGTGCTGGTGCACAAATTGAAAATATGAGTTTCAAAATTATTGTCTATTGAATTGTCTTATTCCCTGAATTGTCCTATGAGTTGCTTAGCTGCAGCAGAGGACGGTGCAAGCAGCATCCTTTGTTACAAGGTCTTACAACAGGCCATCAACCATATTTTGGTAGTGTCCTTAGTATGCAGAGATACTGTGTAGGAATCCACCAGGGGCAGGGCATGAGGTCTACTTTATAATCAGGAACAAGTTCTGAAAGAAGCTGTATTGTTGTAAACAGCCGATTGCAGCACAACCTCCCGTAAGATTCTCACAACCTTACAAGGTTGGGGGATCTTTCTTCTTAGTAACCTGCGGGTGCGCATTTACATGGTAGCTCAAAATACGCAGCTTTGAGCTCGTTTTTTATGGTTTAATATTGTTCAAAAAAATGGGGGGAAATTCCTGTGAACTCTGTGCACTCTCTAGTTTTCAGAAATGCAGGAATTAAACATTACTAAACAAGCTCATTGCCTAAACTGAGTGCTCTCTCTTTCAGTTGTGTGCCGATAGTGATTCAAATTTCATTTTGAAACTCTGAAATTCATTTTTGTACTTTTATTTGTTTCAAAATTCCTTCAGTTATTGTGATCCTACTAGTATTATAATATCGTATAATATGGTATAAAGCAGTGTAATAGATATAGACTAGACTTGCGGTTGATAAAAACCAAATAATAATTCACATTTTATGGCAAATACCTGAAGTCGAAGTAAATTGAGTGCAGCTACCATCATGCATTCACAACCTTGCGATGGTGGCCTTTCACCGGGAGGCTCGATCACAGATAATAATAGTCCCTCCAAGCGACTCAAAGTTACTTCACTGACATCTAGGACTAATGGAGCTCTCAAGTCTATTGACCAATCTTCAACTGCACTCCAAGCAAAACACTGATGCAAAAAATATAAAACATTACAAACCATAACAGGAATATTTGGATACATAGACATTAAAAAAAGTCCATCTACTGCAAACAGACTTCTTCAGCTTATGTTTGAATAGAATGAGTCTGGAAAGATCAGTTGCTAAGACTTGGATCGCCTAGATTGCTTGCATGTAACAGACCCATTGTCTAACCGAGCAGGTATGCTGTATCAGATCATGTTTTCAAACCTGTGAAATTTTAATCTTGATTCTAATTTGTAATAAAATACATCGTCTATAAACTTTTCTTCTTATTTCCATTCAAACAAAATAAAGAGACCTGAAATAAAATCAATACTTAATTGCGCGGCAAATTACCGAATGTTGCCTCTCCGAATTTGTTCAATTCTATTCTAAAATTCAAGCAGTATGCCATTTTGAGGTTATTATTGAACTCAGAAAAGATTGAAATTTACCTCGTCTGTCGGCCAATAAGGCTAGGTTTTCCTCCCAAAATTAAACCTGTAAAACTCCATATTTGGATCATTTTAACAACCTTGATTGCATCCAGGAAGGAATGCTAAGGCTAATTAGCAAGGATCACAGTCAGTCACAGTAAAAGGAGCGAACTAATAAATTTTTAAAGTTTGACGATTGGGTTTACCCTTTTTAGTTTAAATTTCACAGCATTTCAAGTAGACTCATCTCCCTTCACTACATCACCAATAGTCAAATAAAACCTGTCTCTTAAATCAAGTTGCTTATGCCATATTTATAAATACCTGAGTCAAGGAGCAAGCTATTCCCACTATTTTCATGCTGTTGAAATGATTGAGCACGGTTGGTGTTTCAATTAAATTACGTTCTGGATTCTCAGGATTAGTGAAATCGGTCTTGCCCCAGACGTACACCATCTGATCTTGAGTTAAGGCTAGAGCATGTGACAGCCCTACGCTTAGTTCTTTGATAAATTTGCCTGAAACAAATGGAACCTGAATAATTTTGCCGATTACAATATTCAACAGGATTACATAAAAGAGAAAAAAAAAATCTAAATAGAAGCAGAACAGTATGAGCTTCAAACATAAATTACCCCTTCAGGTTCTCTTCAAGGGATTCAAAAGAGCCCCTGCATCTGTAGAGCTCTTTTTGGCAAAATTTGGAGGACTATCCTTTCTGACCCCTCCAGCCAGTTATCTTTGTTTCTGCCCTCTTCACTGTTCACACTCTAATTTGATAATTTCATTTATAAACGTTTTCTAGGAGACTCTGCCATTGAAAAGACAAACTTACGATTCACATATGTAGAGATAAATGAAACTTAAAACAAGTCAATAAAAACAACCTATTCATATATTACCTTTTAAAGCTTGAATTAACTTAGGATAGCGGACATGTTCTTCAGAGGGATGACCCAGGATATAGTTATCTCCTTTCCCCCATGAATAAACACTCCCATCCTTGGCAAGGGCAAAACTGCACTGGGAGCCACAGTAAACTTTCTTGATGAATGTATTCTGCAAGATTTCAACTACAAGTGGAACTTTGGAGCCATCACTTCCTCCACGGCCTGAAAGATATTGAGATTTTATAAAAATTTGATCGGAAATTTAAAAACTGAAAATCAAAGATTAGTGTTACTAAATTTAGTTACAATAACAACGTTGAACGATAAAAATTTTATCAATAGAAAAGTTAGGCGAGAACAAAAAATAATACAAAAATCTGATGGAAAAAAGACTGAACCTGTGCATTAAACTTGTGAACAAATATTTTAAAAGAAAGGAAAAATTCCAGTAATATCATCCGATGAAGGATTACCAGTAAAGCGGACTTTGATAAGATAGCTTTTTTTAAGAAATTATTTTGATACACAAATTTATTTTCAACTTATTTTTCCTTTCAGAAGGTACATTAAAATATTAAAGGGGTTCGGGAGGCATGTCTCAGAAAAAACTGTGTAATTAGGTGTGTAATTAATCAAATGACCTGAACAAGGGCTTAATTTTAGGCTAAAGATATTATCTTCGAGACTAGAAAAACCGCATTTTGATGAATGCTATGAAAATATTTTTGAAACAAGAACTGTCAAGATATTCATCAAAAAAGGCTCATTCGTGAATCAGAAAGCTTCACCAGTACTCAGCTACCAAAATCTAATAGGGCAGGGGTGTTGCATGTAGCTAGACAGCTTCACGGCACAGATATTTGCAGTTGGAAATGATGGTGAAAATGATTTATTGGGGGTGGGGTGGTAATAGAGAGGGGGGAAATATTAAAGAGAAGTCCTCACCAAGTTTGCCATAATCGCCATCACCCCAAGAGAAAACCAAACCTTGATCCGTCACAGCAAGAGTTTGTGCATCACCAAAACCGCATGAGACATCAACTACATTCCATTCTGGTAAAAAGAGAAAAAAGGGGGAAAATTCATTAGAAAAATTGTTTTCTTATTCGTGGTTTAGTATCCCTCTGAAATATTTTGATTTTTTAGTTGTTAGATAATTGCTACGTTGATACAAGTGGACTTTCGGATTCACCATTTCATCTGACAGGACTTTTTTTTTTAATTTATTAGTGTGCTAGGAGCTTAAGTTAAAATCATACTTAAAAAATGGCCATGACATTTTTACTAATCAATAGAAAAGAGGTAAAACTGAGATAAAATTACTTACGCAAATGTTTACTTTTCATAAAAGACAAAGTTTGAATCAACCAAATTGTTTTTTCCCCCCTACCTAAAGTCCATTTACTCAAACCATGGAATATTCTGACCAAACAATACAAAATACTAATAATAATTAATGCAGGTTAAATTGAGAATAGAAAAGCTGAGCATACCCTTCAATGCTGCTACTAAAGTTGGCGACAGATGGTCATCAAAAGATCCATGTCCTAAACGGCCATAATTCCCACGGCCCCAGGTATATAACTGTCCTTGGTCAGTAACAGCAGCACTAAAAACCATGGACCAAAGTATTTAGAGGAACACTTTTCTCAATTTTGAGGAGTCTTCAGAAGCATTGTTACTGTTTTGGGTAACTTTTTTTCGAAGATCAAAAAGCTTGGGTTTGTTTGACTATCACTGAACCAATACTTCTAACACTAAAGACATTAAAAGATGTCGGAAGATTTAAATCCAAAGTACAGATCATAATCATAATCTAACAACTATGGTCGATCATTTTAGAGTATAAAAATGAAACCACCTTATGCATGATGCCAAGCAGCGTGGTGGAAAAAATATCATCTCGGCACACGATGCTCCTGCAATAAAAACCAGCCCGGAGCGTCGTTTTTTTTAGGTATAACTTTTTCTTACAATTAAAAAAATAATAACAATAATAAACAGACAAACTATGCAAAAACCCTCCCCAGAATATCCCCTTCCATGCTTCATGTTCAACCTTAGTTATGTAGATGCGGATGTTCTGGGAAAGGTTTCTGTATTATTTACTTACATGTTTATTATTTTAATTATTTTCTTTAAATCTCAATTAAAAATTATAACTTGAATAAAACGGAAAAAATCAATTAGAAATGCTGGTAATCGAACTCACAATCTTCCACATAGTAGACAAGTGCTGTATCAATAAGCCACAACAGCA
The DNA here is from genome assembly GCF_001854935.1 of Bemisia tabaci. Lineage (NCBI taxonomy): Eukaryota > Metazoa > Arthropoda > Insecta > Hemiptera > Aleyrodidae > Bemisia > Bemisia tabaci. The sequence goes on along the minus strand of NW_017548020.1, from coordinate 4,820,883 downwards.
GCTATGGCGTGGTGCAGAAACTCAGTCATTATGGAACAGATGATGATCAGGGACTAATTTCAGACCATTCTTGGGGGACGAGGGGGGGGGAGGCTCCGAACCCATTTGCAAAAACAGAGAAGCAATCAATCGATTACTATTGACCTATTTTTTGTCGCAAACCAGATAAAAATCGGAAGCAGCTACTTCTGAGCCTCCCCTTGTTAGTGCAATATGATATTTTTCTCATTATAATATCCAATTTCAAGACAGCTGTATGCAACCAAGAAGATCAAAAACTGAACTGACACCTACAAAAAAAGCACGAGGCTGTAAAGAAAATGAGTATTCTTTTGCCTGGATCACAGGAAAATGGAATCTTACCTATAAGTGTTGCCACAAGAAATTTTGACAATTTTTTGAGAGGCTAGACTTTCAACCAATGTGGGTGTTGAAAGAGACAAAGTGTTACCATGACCCAAGCGACCTCCATCTCCAGCACCCCATGAAAAAAGTTGACCTTCATCACTTCGGGCAAGAAAGTGATTACCTTCAATGTGTGAGGCTACTTCTACTATTTTGAGAGACGAAAGAGCCTCTGCTTTCTACAAAAGAGAAAAAGGGGAGATTTTAGATTATATTTGATACAGAGCTCAGACAGATTTTTACACTCCATAATTTGAAAAGTATTAATAACGAGCCCTGACTTTGAATCCCTTCCCTCACAAAGATTCTGAGGTGAGGAAGATTGAGGAGGAGGAGTGATGGTTGTGCTACGGCTTGGAAATAATGCTAATTTTTTTTTTTTTTTTTTTTTTTTTTTTTTTTTTACAGTAAATTAGATAAAGCGTGGTTACTCAGTGGCACGGGATATCATTAGTTTCAAATTGTTGTGTTCATTTTTACGTGGCTGTTTCCCTGACTTCTGAGAAAACACGGGATGATAAATAATATCTTTAAAATTTTCTGATCTTGTAAAAACTTCCCATTTCTGAGACGCTATTTCTCTCTCACTTTTGGGACAAATTGCTGTTTTTCCTGGACTTATTTTCCTATAACTTAAGCCACCTCTTATATCTTATATATGTAGATACTTTTTTCTAACCAATAAAAAAATAAAGTACCGCACTTCATGATAGATGTAGCACATTTTAATAGCTACTATCTGAGCTCCTGAACCAATCACACACAAAATGGCTGCTTTGGTGGACATTTTTCCTGCCTTTTGTAATTAATCATTAACAAAGTTGTTCCTTGCATCACTTTCAGGTATCTGGGTGACCAATGCACAAAACACGGAAGGGTCTGTAAGTTTTCATACTTTTCCAGAACTTCCAAATCTACTTTCAGCAATTTTTTAGATTTTACAGACCTGCAGAAACCCTGATGAAAATTTGCACACACAAGCATTCAATTTATTTGAATTTCCTAGATGCTTATGTGGATACTTTGGAGGCCTTCTTAATATTAAATTTGGTAATGTAAAAACTAAAAATTTGAAAGACTGCTAAAAAAAGAAATGACAAACAAATTTTTTTTTACAGGAATATCTTCCTCGGAAGGAATTTTTTCCTCGATTTAACCTTTAATTAATATTTTCAGATGCATTTTCTAAATAGTTTAGATGTGTTCCAGCTAAAATGTTCCAGAAAATTTTTAACTTTCAAACAACTGGTAAGTTATCCATGCATTAAATATGAAAGACAATCGAAGAAATATTTTTCTCTTCATTTTTATTTACATAAAATAATAATGAAGCTTATATAATTAATTATCGGATAATATTCTATTGATCTAAGATAAAAAATAATAAAAGCATTACTTACCGATAGTTCTGCATTTTGGTTGACTGTATACAGCTGACCGGAGTGAGTAGTAAATAAAAGCGTTTTGGAGGAAGCAGCAAAGGAAGAGATTCCCCGCTCACTAATGATTTGACAGCACTGTTCGTCCCACAGAACCCAGCCCCAAGTATGCAATTCTTGCTGTCCATGAGAGAGTGATGAAAATGACAAAGGTGGAAGCAATGGAGCAGCTAGGCGGTCTAATTGTGACATAATTGTGACAGCAGCAACACGGACATCAATAGGAGCACTATCTGATTTTGGTAGCTCGACGTATCGTAGAAAACATTCTGTGGGACTTACATGTATCTCTTGTTCATTCCATTCATCGTTAGATGTGGCAAAATTTTTCAATGGCTGAATCCTGCTCAGTCTTTTCAGAAATGGGGCTAAAGGAGGATTTTTCTTCTTCCGATCGCAACAATTTTCAGTTTCTTTCTTTGATTTCTCATGTAGGGAAAGTAAAAGCAAAACAGAATCAAGTAACTGACTGAGAGTGCCTTTTTGAAGAGCCAACTCTAACAACAAGCACAGCGCTAAATATTGATCATTGATCGGAACAGGATGACTCGCATTATTTGCAGCGATTTCTCCCAAGACAACTTGTCGCAGAAATTTGGATGACTTTTCAAAAATTTCACACCAAACGGGTGATACTTGCGAGTCATTTTCTTTAAAGAGGGAAGCTTCTGGCAACATTCGCATTGCTTCTAAGCATTCTTCTAATAAATCCGTGCAAAGTTCACAGTCTTCATTTGTTCTCCATGCTTTTTTTAGAAATGCGAAGGAAAAATTTAGGGCAGCTCTTGTTCCAATGCGAGCAAATCCGAAAGAAGGGTCCACTTCAGGGTTGATGGCTTCACATTTTTGTTCTCCAGTTATGGGACAACTGTCGACATTCTTGGGCAGTTTTTCTGGTTTGGAGTTTTCAAAATCCCTAGAAAATGCAATAAAATATCGCTGAGCTACGGCTAATCTCTGTTGTAGTGACCTAGAGAATAAAGATGAACTTGCTACAAGCTGACTGAGGGCTCTCTGCTCAAAAATTAGTGCTTTAGCTGCAAGTGTTAAGTCTTCGATACCTGGAAACACAAAAGTTAACAATCAATTTAAAATTAGCAAAAGAAAACTAAATGACTCAAATTGAGTAAAATTTACTCAGAGCACACTATAGTACATTCAAAATTATTAAAAGAATGACTCATGGCAGAAAACTAATAAATATATATTGTCTGATGTAAAAGTTGAAGGATCATTCTTGACAAAAAAATAAAAACATATAGGATTTGCGCCAGTACTGAAGTAGCAGGAACCATTATGAAGAAATGAATGAGAAAGAGGTAGAAATATGCACAAAAACCGCCGAGAAAAAATAAGAGGGTACAAAGTCCTTCGATTTCAAAATCTCTAATTTCAATGACTATGAGGGCCATTTTCTCAACGAAAAAGGAGAAATAGAGAAAAAAATCATATGTGCCTCATATCTAAGTACTTTCAACGAGTCTACTTAAAAAAGAAACAAAGAGGCGCAATGAACAATCTTTTAGTATTTTAAATGGAAAACTAAAAGAATTATCCGGCTTGTCTATAAGGAAATTTTTCATTTAAACTCCAGTTATTTTTACACTTCCACATATGGTTGAAAATCTGAGGGCTTGAAGATCATGATGCGTCACATTAAGAATAAACATACTCTGATTGGGCCGTAAGATACAAGACTCAATTAAGGTTTGAGAGGATGGTAAAGATGATACAGCTTTGACTTTGTAGGATCCCAAACAGGTACATTTGAAGTTCTCATTCTCATGGCAGTATGATCGATTGCTTCCCTGGAATTTGCGATCACCTAGATATCAGACGGAAAATGATGAGATTAGAATGAGAATTTTAAAATGAGATCTAGAACTATTTGCAAACATTTTCAAGAAAAAAAGAAATGAAAAAGTATTATTTACTAAAATAGAGTGCCTCATTGGTTGGTTATCATAATACTGTGGAGCTTTCTTAGGAAAATGCTGAAAATCTCTTTTGCTGTGAGATTTTAATGATGATTCGTTTACTTATGCTAAAAATGCAATGGCATCTACAAAACCAACATCTCAAGACTCATACATTACATTAATCACAATTCTAAAGAATGATAATTCAATTAACAAACCATTTACGATAGAAAAATTATAATTAACCTGTGATCGACTGTAAAAGATGATGAAGGCGTGACAGGAGGGCATTGATCCTTAGTATAATTCTACATTGATGTCAGCTGACAGAGTACAATGTAGGTCTTAAATCTTTCCTCCCCCATAATAGAAAATAAAATAAAAATCAAATTACCTTCATGAGTACTTCCAAGAGAGTAAATTAAAGATGAATCTTTTTTTGGTAAAAATAGTTCCCCATCTTTCAGTAATTCGTTCCAATGAGTAGGTAACTCACATCTTGTAAGAAGCTTTTGTAGATCGTTTTTTAACCACTTTGAATCAAAGCAGGAACTGCTTGAAAGCTCTGCATTATTCATTCTTCAGGAAATCCTAACAGATGAGAAATTGAGCTAATTACTATGTGAAGCTATTTGTTCCTCCATTCATTCCGACAATAGCCAATGGTCAAAAGGAAACACCGTTACTTGAAATTAAAAAATACCTCTTAATGCCTTTTACTACAATGGCTATCTTTAAAAACTACCTGATTCAATTTTAAAGTTTCAGTTCTTTTTAATATACTTTCATTTTTTTCTTGGATAAAGAGAAAAAGAATGAGAGTATTCATTCAGCAATTTCTTACTTTTTCTAGGAGTCAATGCCAAATAATTTTATACAATTTTAGAGTACGACAGATGATCTACAATCTTTATTCTTGCTTTTACATCCAATGCTAAACAGAAGATAGCTGATCTTCTGTTACACTCTAAAAGTGCATAAACCTATTTTGTGTGGACTCTTGTGAGAATAGAATATCGACGGTGAAACTACCAGACCACTTAGGTAGGTATCTTGTTTGAAATGATTAAAAATCTCCACTCCCATTTTATTTTTTTGAAGGAAAACAAATCAATATCGTTTCTAGAAATTTTCACAGAGTTTCCTTTGCATAGAGAAGAAAAGCATTGAAGTTATCAAGAATTGGTTTAGAGTAGTTTCCCATTTAAAAATAAAGTATGACACAGAGGCTACAACGTCGCTAAGAAATTGACTATGAAAATTAGGCAATAGTTGATGTAGCTTGGATCCTTTCTGTTTAATGCGGTCCAATTAATCCATGGTTCATTACATTAGCCATTAGGTCATGCTGCCGCAAACTGACACTGATTCACTGGTGGTTGAAATTTCATGACAAGGTAGGTGCGTTCGTGAAAGACAACAGGCTTCAACAGAAATCACGCGGTGAGAGCGTTGCAAGTTTGATGATTGTTCTTGCATCTTCGTTGTACAATGCTTTTTACCCAGTGAAGTGTCATGGCAGTTCAATGGTCACCGCAACGGCCTAGCACCTCTTGCGGCTGGTCAATGGAGCATTGAGCATTGAGGAGGTAAACAAAGTTAAGTGACGGTAGTTACACCTCAGTTGGACATCGGGTAACTCCACGGATAATTCAGAGAAAAAATCTCCGTTGTCTATTGCGAACGCATGTAGTTTGTACACAACTCCATTTGTTTGGGACATCAGGCTCAAGTACCTCAACTACATGGAACCAGTATTGAAATAGTGTAACAGCTACTGTATTGAATGTGATGAAGAGCTGCTTGAATGAGATGTTTCTTTTAAAACTCTAAAGTACATCAAAGATTTTCAAAGAGGCTTACTTACCTAGAGTTTGTCAACTGCGGACACACAAACACGCAAAACCCAAAAATTGATCATATGACTCACTGTCGCTGAAGTAAAACTTGACACTTTGACATTCTGCTGATTTTGAGGGTAGAAATTGATCTGTTTTACATGACTCGATTGGATTCCAGGATATTGCGACTTTTCATCACCAAATGGTACAAATGGGAACCTGTCTCGGGCGGGTGATAACACAAAAATCAATTCAAAACAGCTATCTGAGATATCCGAAGACCTATTAGAAAAGCTAACGAGAAGCCATCGGCCATCATTTACAGGTAAGCAGTACAGAATTTTTATGGTTTATGATTCTGTGCTGTGTAAACATCGGTGTGGACACATGTCTGCAGATAATTCAACTTAAACATAACCTCAAACAATCGTAAACATAACATCCATCTGTTCTGTCCATGTGCATGTGCAATGATTCTACTCACTAAAGCATGCACTGACTAACTTTAGTCGAAGCGGTGGTACCTAAAGCTTTTTTATTATTCCAGTTAGCATATTAAATAATTCATCTGTGATTCTTCCTGTTTTTGCGGATATGTAATAAAGGATGAAGGAACTAATAGTGTCAACGTGTGAGAAAAACTTTATCCGCCAAGCTGTGTCTCAAGGGAAGGTACGATGAAGACGCATCGTCTGCTCCTTTTTTCATTTCAGAGTTATACTTCTTTCTTCTTGTCCTGAGTTATCTTTCCTCTAAAGGAATCCTGTTATTTACTCGCTGATTCTTGAACATTAAAGAAAAACACCACACTCATTTCCGCTGTAAAACTACATATCGATGGTGAAACTACCAATCTGCATGTCTTGATTTTCATCGGTTTTGAGTCTACCCGCACAAATGAGCTGTACAAGATATCTCTTATCTGGCATCAGACTATTCTAGTATTTACTCTGCACATTCAACCAAACGCGAGGTATAAAAATTTTTAGCACCAGCGGATTACAGAAATTGGCTTGAACTGCCAGCCAATTACAACGGACCTCCTCAATGTTGCTAGAAACGGAGAGCTTAACATAGTCGAACATTCAAGTTATGGCTCTTGTTTGCTCTTTTAGAGTTCCAAAACGGAACATTAATCTGAATGAGGCTAATTGTAAGCTAGGCGTATCAGTGAGACTTACCTGAAGTTTCATGTTTCTCTCAGTGTGGAAATCTTTTTTCTGACGATATTTCCAATTGCATGAACACTCGAATTACACTAACCTCATCTGATTGTTTCATGAACATGCGCTCTTGAATTGTTTGGACCTTATTCAGACATTCCTTCCATGGATTCTCCTCTGAGAATTTTAACTTTTTGGGTCTCTGTAAAAACTTTAATTGTATTTTCTTTGTTGTTAGCGTCTTGATGGAAGAAAATTTGATGACTTACGGAAACTGGACATTAAATATGGATTAGAATGGGGCAGTTGTGTTACTACATTAGGAAGTACAAAGTAAGCCTTTTAATTTTTTTCATCACTATATTACCTTGAAGTTGCTTTGATCTTGAAGCTCCAATTGAAATTTACAATTATAAGAGCTTTTTAGATCTCAAAAGTCACTCCCATTTATTCTCCTAGAATTAATATAGATTAAAGCATAAAAAAATATTTGATAAATGCTCTCTAAGAATTTTTTGAAAGATGATTTAAAAATTAAGTTATAAACACTTTCTTTTCCTGTACAAAGGAATGCTTTTTTTTCTACTTTGTTCCAGTATCTCTAAGAACATTTAATATTTCATAGGTTAACCTTTGCTCAAATTACTCTCTAAATTTCAGAGTATTACCTCTCAAGGTTAAAAAAATTTCAGGGAAGTTCATTTGAAGGTTCACCAACGGACGAATGAAATGTAAGGAAGAAATACTGAAAGAGCACAATCAAAAGCGTAACAATCGCAATGACCAATTGTAATCACTGTTAAAAAGCATATCGACGGTGCAAGTCGGCAATCACGTAACTCGTTTGCGATGTCTGAAAATCTCCGCCTCTATGTTATTTTTTTAAAGGAGAACAAATTGACATCATACCTTGAAGTTTTTGCAGAATGTAGGTTTCTGTTTAAAAAATAAATTATAACAGGAAGTCTGTGACGTCGCAAACTGAGTTATGTGATTGCCGACTTTCACCGTCGATATCCCTCTCAACCATTTAAATGCAATTGCATCATTGAAGCATTATTGCTTCAATGATAAATGTGAAAAATCCATGGAACAAAATTTCAAAATGATACGAGTAAAGAGCTCGATGGGTATGTACATATTTCATTTCCCAATCCCATACAGACATCCGGAAGCAATGAAAGCAAGTGTTATTTTGTTCTTCATATCAAGGTGCATTGCTTTCAAATTGTCCTAGATAAGTAGCAAAAGGAATTGTAAGTAACTATGTAATGAATTTTTTTTGTTGAAGTAATTTTTTTCATACCAAGATTCAGGGCAAACATTTCACATCCATTTTCAAATAATATCAAACAAAATGACAATGATTTCCTTATTTTACTGTGTAGGGTGGTAGCTCAAGTTTCATGCGACGTACAAGTACCTAAAACGTCAAGACCCAATGAAGGTCTTCTGTTCATCAACGTGGAGCTCAGTGGAATGGCATCTGTACACTTTGAGTCAGGAAAAATAAATGATGCCGAGGTTAAGATAAATCGGATACTTGAAAAATGTTTCCGAGAATCTAAGTGTATTGATTTGGAGGCCTTATGTATTGTTGCTGAAGAAAAGGTATTGGTCTCTTTTTTTTACTTATATTTTTCTGCATAATACAAGCAACTTTTTTTAAATTTATTTTGCTTTTAAGAAAAAGTCTTGTACTTGTATAGCTCTTACGTCTAGAGATGCTTTTGAGTCCATAAGTTACAGCAATACTACATATACATGTACGTCACCAGCCAGTGTATACGATAAGTTACTAAAGCCAACAAAGGAAATTAAATGGGAACAATATCTCCTCTTCTTCTTCTTCTTCTCCTTCTTTTTCTTCTCCTTCCTCTTCTTTTGTTGATTCATATTCCAATTGAAGAACCTACAGCCAACTGTAGACAAAAATTCAACTTTATGTTATTATGACTTCTGGGTAGGAATAGATTATTAATGGGTATAGATTCATAGATATGATCAACACCATTTTCATGCCTAGAAACCCTTCAAGGCGAACAATATCTCTTTGATAACTTTTCTGGTACCCAGATCTGATGTCATATTAATCTTTTAACTTACTTATGAAACTGAAATTAAGAATTCAGTATCGTCATATGCATAAATCGAAAATGAATGAAATAAAATCTGATTAACGATTCAGGTTGAAGGGGAAAATTGAAAGAAAAAAGGAACATAAAGTCATAAATTTAGAACACCTCATCAACAGACATTATTTTCCCTATCCATTTCCCAAGAATTTTCCTTCTAAAATTTTCTTCTATGAAAGTCTTTAAAAACGATCGTACTACCTCAAGGTGGTCTGGGAGGGGGAAAAAATGCGACAAAAATGTACCCAAAAACGGTGTGCAGAGAGTGAATCTATGGTATGTGTAGACTTAAAATCCTGAAAAATTGAAATCCTGGCTGATCCTATTTTCGAGGTATCGCAATTTGAAATTTTGATAGTACCTAAATGCAAGTTATCTACAGCTTTTGATTGATTTGCTCTGCGTTTAGTACAACTGTGCGTCTGAAACATGATGATAGCAGAATAGAAAATATTGAAATGTATGTGGTTTGGATGTCCAAGAAGAGGAAAGCTGTGTTCGAAATTCCGAATTTCCCAAAACGCAGC